>VYXC01009494.1:880492-1154488 GCA_013397175.1 Platysteira castanea
TTTTTTTTTTTTTTTTATTTGTTCACACAACTTTTCAACAATTGTTCTGTCATTTCATTCAGCATTTGTCATTTTCATTTCAGCACATTTCGTAGTGTTTCCTATTCAGGGAGCCAGATCTGTGTCCAGCTGAATTCTGTGTGAGGCACTGACTGACTCCTGCAGAATCCAGTGTAATGAATGGAGGCAGCCTCAGGGCCTCCATCAGGACAAATGACATTCCCCTGCTGAAACAGTTGCATTGGCACTCTGGAGCTGATTGCTTGAGGAAGAAGTGCTCTCAGCTGCCTTGGACTGCAGAAGAGCAGTGTAAGATAATCAGTTACAGAATTGCAAGTGGATTCAGAAGGATCTCTGGTGATTATATAGGTGAGCTGAAAGCAGGTCTTACTAGGTGAGGTTGTTCTTATGCTTGTCCAGTCAAGTTTTAAGTATCTTCAGAAGTGGAGCTCAGTCTCCCTGTGAACCTCTTCCTGTGGTTGACCACTCTCCAACAAATGGATTTGTCTTTATTCTTAAATACATGCCAGCAAAAAGAATGGTGCAGAGGAATAGCTTGGTATGAGGCACATGGAAATATAAACAGAATGACTTCCTTGCTCATATCATTCCCTGCTATAAACCAGTAGTAATAAGCTGGCTACAAGGCAGCGGGAAATGTCACAATATTCACAGTACCTTCACTAATTCATTGCTGCAAAACGGTCTTCTTGTTCCATCACCATTTGTCTGGATGAAAGAGTTGAGAAAAGGTCTTGGATGATTTTTAGTAAATATATTCTTTTCCCATCCATTCTAAAGAATCACATAGTGGTTAAGAGAGGGGGAGGAAGCTCTTGCAGCTTATACCTGTTGAGACAGAATCAGCAAAGGTAAAGTGTTCTCCACACTCTGAGAACCTTCTCCATGATTATGAGCAAATCACTTGAATTTGATGTCTTAGCCTTTTCATGGATGTCACACTGCTTGGAGTTCATTTGAAGTAGTTGTTGATGTCTTTATATCTGCTGATGTTAATAATAAACAGTGGATCATCTGATCTGATCTCCTGTATATCCCGTCTTGAAGAATTTCACCAAAAAGCTCATGGTTCTGTAAATTAGTTGTGAAGTGCCTTAGGCAGTATGGTGGAAGGCCTTCCAGGTGTCTTTGCATTTGCAGTTCCTCAGTGGCCCATGAAACAGAGGTGCCTGATCTCATGTTCTCCGTCACTCACATTTTTTATTGTTCTTGTCCAGCCATTTCAGCACCTTGCTTTCTCCTTCTTTTGCAGACTTTTGGGCAAATCCTGAACTCTGGCTTTTCCTTACATGTCCACTTTACCTTAAAGGACCTTTCTTTTCACACAATTTAAAAAAGATTTGCTTGCAAACCTGTTTCATTCTCTTACTTGTTAAGCCTGATTAACACTATCTTTAGCTTGTGGCATGTACATGACTTCATCAGCATTCACCATTTTGTCTGAACTGTGTTGAGCCTGCGTTATTATGGAGAAGGATCCAGTGTTGATTTTATGTGTGATCCTGTGCAGCATAAAATATTCCTGTTAAAAGGGAGCCTTGAAACCCACAGCCAGAACTGAGAGATGGAAAAACTGAGGGTGAACCTTATCAATACTGAAAAACAGCACTTAGGGGCCAGGTTTCTTGCAGGCTGATGGGAAGGGGAAAATGAACCATGTGAGAAGAAAAAAATGAAAAATCTTTAATTAAAGCCAAATAACAAAAACAAACAAGCAAAACTCCTTGAGCTATTATCTCTGATCTCTATATATGCTTTCTCTTTATTTTATTTCTAGGATTTCCCTATTGCCCTTACTCTTCTGCAAGATTTCTTTTTTCCCTGAGATTTGCATTTAGAATTAAATTTTCCTTCCTTCTCCCATGTGCATGCAGGAAAGAAAACATTTTTATTGGTATAGCTGGTGATATCTGCTCATCAGTAGGATGTGAAAGGCCTTTCATATTTGGTTTGCTATTTTTTGTTTCCCCTGCTACCTCTTCTCTGCGAATGTCGGGCTTTCAGCTGCCAGAGCAAGCTGGTGGAAGAGAGTTTCCTTGAGGGAATTGTGATGTGGATTAGGATTGAATTCTGCATGCTAAAAACTGACTGTCCTGCAACCCTGGAAGAGATCACCCCAGGTCATTTCCAGTGCTGGAGTCCCTTCCCTTCTCTACAGCCAAGAGTAGCACTGGAGGAGATGGCATAGCCGATAAATCCAGATGTGTTCTCCAGCTCATAGGGGGTTTTGAAATTGTATTTCTGTTCTTGAAAATAGCTGTGCAAAAGGTACACGACCATACTTCTTGGACTGTGTTGCTTGTGGCATCAGAATTTGAGTTGCTGAATACAAAGAGACATTGTTTTCTTATTCATCTTGGAACACTCATGTAGCAAAATGACAGTGCTGTCCTCATGGAATATTCTTGTAGTAGTTGCAGTATTTGCTATTTTTCATAAAATCCCAACTTTTACAACCATGTTAATATTTCAGAATATTAGGTTTTATTTTTTCTGTGAGCACAGAATTTTTTTTTTTTTCTGAGAAGAAGATGTCACTCAAATGTCACACTTTGTAGAGACTCTGAAAAGGTCTGGAATATTCAGACTCCCAACATTCAACAAAAGAAATACATCCTGCATTTTAATCCAGCCTCACAGTTTTAGGAGTTTGATTCCTGATTTCTTTATGTATAAGATTAAAAGTATTTAATTGAGCTCGATTTTATTCCTTTTGTATCTACAGCAGACTAGAAATCTAGTGAGCTGACTCAACCAAATTCAACTATAAATCAGAAGAGACTGTGGGAGGTGATGCGGTTGTCCAAAGATCATTGTAGGTATAATGGGAAGTTGTCAGGGCTGTCTTGTTATCACTTTGGGTCAGCTACATGACTGATAATGTGAAGGATGAATGGAAGGTGCTCTATATTCTTAAACCTTCAAGGAGAAAATGTCCACTCTTCTAGAATCAGTTACCAACCGTTCTCTCGATTAAGAGGAGTTGAGAGAAATGGGGGTAATGTTGTGTCAGTTTTGCGACATCATATCTCTTGACACAGTAGCAGGATAACAAATCCCCACGGTCCAGTTCCATCTTCAGCTGTAACCTGCTCCAGGCAGGGTCATGGTTGGATTCAGGAGACAGTAAATTCAAGGAAGCCCTTAGTTGACACTGAACTTTAACGTGAATAAATATTTTAAGCAGAGTGTTGCCCTGGTTTTTGTAAGCCTTTTGTTTTTAACCTTGGAGTCAAATTCTTTTTCACACAGTTTCATGTCAATAATAGCCAGTGTTTACTTAACAGTATTTTCTGTTTTTCATTCCTTTTGTGATGTAACAACTTTAATGAGCACCTTTCTTCTCCAGTGGGATTGAGAAGGAAGTGACATGCTCTCCAATCCCTTGTGGAGTTGGAATATGTATAAGAATGAGATAATGTAAATAAATCCATCCATTTTTCTTCCTTTCTGCTGAACCTGGCAAGTGTAAGAGCCTCGTTATTGTGTCTCCGCAGACACAGCAGAGGACCTGGGTCTGAAGTGAAGTGACCAGATGCTTTGCTGTGTGTTTATATACAGCTTTATACACAGGTTTTATCTTTCTGTAGCCAGCTTGCATAGAATAATATAATAATTCTTGGCCTGCTTATTTTCTTGTAATGTGTGATCCCTGGCTTAGACTCAACTGTTTCAGAGATGTGTTTGGTCCCACTACAGTGGTTGGGATCCCTGAAAGTCATTAGGACAAATTAATCTCTTGGATTACCCACATGCCTTGTTGCTTTTGTCCTGCCTTGGCTAACAGGTTTTGACAAGTAAATTATCAGATCAATAGCCCTTGTCAGATGAGGCTGATGGAGAAAACGGGAAGCAGCTTCAAAGCACAAATGGTTTATTGTCTCAAGAAACATAGCAGATCTTCAGGGATGTTGAACCCAATTATCCATATCCTCCTTGGATAATGCTAAGCTGTTTCAAGCTAATTACCCAGAGTTTACACCAATCTGGATATGAATTTCATCTAGTTCTAATGAACTTTTATTCTTTGCGGTGCTCATCTCAACTGAAGTGAATTTCACTTTTGAGTTAATGTTGGTTTTGTTTTAATTACATCGCAGCAGACTAATTGGATGGCTCGGGACTAGATGCTTAATAACTTGATGTTGCATATTATTAGTGCTGTCATTTAATATTAGAGGATGAAAGGAAGTTATTACTAAGTACAGTGGTTTTGGAGCTTATTCTTCCAGGGGAAGCATCCTGGATTTTTCCACTTCTTGGTTTGGTCTCCTTTGACTTAGTGGCTGATAGAGCTCTTAGTAAGGTCTATAAAAAGATTCCCATTGATTTGAACGAAGCTTTTATAGATGCTGATTTAGGTCTCAATTTAGAAAAGTACTTTAGAAGGTGAATAAGTAAGTTTTCCTATCAACAGAACTTAAGTACAGGTTCAAAAAAAAGCACTGAAGCGTGAATCAAGCCTTAAAAGGGTAATTTATTCAGAAATGCTTAACTTCCAACTTACCAGAAGAAAATACTAAATCATTTTGAAGGTAGGCTAACCTTTCTCTTTTAGTTTTCACCTTATAGTCATGACTGATTTATCTTTCATATTTTTGCTTTGAGAAATTAGGAAGAAACCAAAAAACTTTTTTCCAGTTTGTCTGCTACTTAATTCACCATCAGCCTGTATTTTTCAACTCTGCTTCTGTTCTCCCTTACTTTTTAAAATGCTGGTTGAGTGGCATTTGATCTATCTAGACTGAGTGGGAGTGTTGCTGCTTAATTCGCTAATTAAGAGATTTGTACCCACCAACTTCAGAGAGATGGCTCATGTTACAAACTTGATGTGAGACCAGAATCAGGTCTTTGGGGTACTGGGCCTACAGCTGAGCTCAGTCTTGCATTTAGCAAAGCCCTGACAGTGAAGTTCACCTTTGAGAACTACCAGGGAAGTCAGTGGGACTGTTCATCAAATTTAACATGCAGAAGTGTTCTTAAATATGGTATTGTCTTTACAGAACAGGAATATATTCAGTGCCTGATTTTTGCATCTTCCAGATAATTTCATGTCTTCTAATGATATTCCAGTGTTTACTGCCTCTGGCAAAGCACATGATTATGTTCCTGACTGTTCCAGTTGCTACTTCAGTGTCTCTGTACAAAGAGCAGATGGTCTGAAGGGAAGGAAGCAAGTGAGAAAACTAAGAGTTGCACATCTCTATGCTCTCATCTTTGTTTCTTTAAATTTTAGGTGGAACTTCAGTGGTTTAAATGGAAATTCTTATATTAAACCCTTTTTATTAGTTACTCTGTTTAAACTCAAGTTTTGGAATGACTGCATTACTATCAGTCATTAAGATACTGTTGGAAAACACTACAATAAAAAAAATTGCTGCTTTGCTTTCTGCACTTCTCTTAGTCTAAGATAATAAAACCTAATGGGTCAGTTATGATTTTTGTGACTCACTAGATCAGCACAGTGCAATTTATTTAGAGTTCTGGAAATAGACTATATTTTGTAAAAATCTCATCTGGACGAAAAAAAGTAATGTTTTTAGTCGTATGAGCTTTAATAACATTTTTCTTAAGTTCCCATCTGCAGCTCAAAACTTACAATGCATATTGAGACACAAAGATACAGTTAAGAGGAACTTCAAGTCCTCCTATACTTCTCAGCTTGATGGAATTTACATTTTGCCAAGGCTGGTCACAAGCTTATGTTGCAGTTTCTTTCACTTAGGGTGATGATCAAAGGCTCAACTTACTTGGGAGTCAAACATTCCAGTCTCTAGCTAGAAAACAGTGAGACTTTAAACAGAGATGGAATGCTTTTGTTCTCATTTTGTTAGGCTTAAAGTCTTTTTTAGCTGGTCTTTGAAACCATCAACTGTGAATAATTCTTATTTTTACCAGAGACTCTGCTGTTATCCGTGGTTCCGGAGCTAGAACTGTAAGGGAAACACTAAGCAGATCGCAGATAATAACCTGAGTTTTTGATAATCTAATTGCAGTTAATAATGCTGATAAGCTGCAAGTCTTACAAATTATTAGAAACAGTGGAATTTGTAGTTTTACACAGACAGTGCTGTGCCAGCCCTACATCATCTGAGGGTTTCTTTTCACTGGAGTAACTTTATTACATATGGCTCTGTTGCTGTTGCAGTGTTTTCTGCTAGCCATGTCATCTGTACTTGAGAGATAACCTGAATCTGTATTTCTAGACTTGAAATTATTGTTGTTTGGATGCAGTAACACAATGGGAATGTGAAAAAAACATAGTGCTGACCCCTGCCTTTTCAAGTTTAGGTGCAATTAGAGCAAGAAAGATTTGCATGTAGTGCCCCAGAGCTGTGACTGAATAGCAGACAGCTATTTAAATGTTCTGAAAAAAAAATTTAAAAATCTCACAGGCATAAACTAACTGGTTTAAATGAGATAAAATGCTGCACTGCAGAGTTATTTCAAATAGGAGGAAATATGAAATACTGAAATGTAATAATACATCTCCAGAATGTTCTCTCTTAGAGATTACTGGCAGGTAACACACTGAATAGAATGCAAATAAATCTGGTTTTAATAGTAATCAATAGATTATTGTGTTAGTGTAGAACAAATTTACTGTTTGGATCACACATGGTGATTCTGCACTACATACCCATTGCTCTTCTTCTGCAAAGTCCCATTTCAGTAGGAAGCCACGAGGTCTGCGCACAAATACATGCTCAAGTCACACTCAACGTACAGCTCAACATGCAGACATACCGTAAACTGTTTTTTACGAGTGTCTCCTCGATTGGAGCGAATGTTGGAAAATCCTTGCTTTTTAAAATGATCCAGATTACTGAACATTTATCCCAGCCCCTTTATGAAAGCAGTGTTGATCTGTGAGCTGCTGTGGAAGTGCTGTTGTGCCAAGCAGGTTGCCAGATAGTGGCTGTGTCCCATGTGAAGTCCCTGGAAGGCCAAGAGGTTGTGCCTGTGCGTCTTCACCTGAGTGTGCCAGCGCTGGGAACATGCAGCTGGCAGAGATCTGAACATGTTTCCCTGGGTTTTCATTTTGTAGGTGAGGTCTTTGGTAAAGATAGGCAAAGAACAAGTTTGGGTAGATTCGTATGTGTGCAGCTATATGGCTGCTTGGTAAGGATGAAAGAGGAATTACGTAGAAGATAAATAATTAGAGTGATGGGTGAAATTCTATATCCAACAAAGCACAGGAAATACATAACCATTGAATACTGAGCCCTAGTTTTAATTTTCTGAGTCCCCAGGCCAGTTCTTTTTAACCACAAAATATTATTAATGTCACCACAGGCTAGTTTTTTACAAGATAGACAATATTAGAAATTACTCTTGTGTAGCACATAATAGCATGAATAATAGTGAAGCCTCTAAGACTTTTTTTAATACATCTTTCAAAGCATAATGGGAGCAAGAGTAGTTTTCCAAGAAATTGTATATTCACTGTTGTTACTTTTCTTTCAGCTCTTATTACTACTGAATTGGGGGAGATCAAACCTATTCTCTACCTTTTTTTACATTATAAAGCAGCAGTAGCTATAAAATATGTGAACTAGTAGGAAAAAACGCCCCTATGTTTAAAACAGCCAGCAAGGAATCATAAACTGGAATGCAAGTTTTGTATTTCTGAGAAAGCAGCTATTGTAAATTAAGTCGGGTTTATTTATGAGACTTATTAATGTGAAATATAGAATCGGTCAGTGTACTGTGGTTTTCACAGACGGCTACTCTCTTAAGAGACAGGGTAATTATGGTCATAAATATTGTGTGTAATCCTGATGGTTGGAAAGGGGAGGAAAGGTTAGAAAGGGAAGGCTGTGAAAGGGTTTTGAGGGGGCGTGCTGTTGCCAGCAGGGGTTTAACACTCTGTTTGGAAACCTGATTAGAAGTATGAATGCAAAAAAACCTGCATCACCAGCAATTCATTATTACTGACTTTTTCTTACTAAGTAAGTAAGGGGGAGAAAATGATGTCTGAAATGGGTCTGCCTCAAATGAAGGCAAGGTAAAAATTACGTTGTTCTTCAGAGGTGCCCAGTGGAGACTGGCAGAGCCCTGGCGGGGATCGCCCGGCAGGAGCCTGAGGCACAGCCACAGCAAGTGCTGGCTGAGACCTGGTGCCCTGCAAATGTCACACAGTTTTCAGAGAAGCAGACAAGTTTGTTCAGACCTGGCTGGAGGCAATAAGGAGAATTAGTGAGCCTCTAATCCAATAACTTCAATTCTGGTCCTGCTGCTGCACTTCTTGCCTGCTCTAAACAGGTCACTCTCAATGTGTGTGCAAAACATGGAGGGAAGCTTTTAAAACAACTCCCTGTGACATGCTGTATATACCTTTCAGAAGAAAGCTGCTCCACCTGCACACAAGGCATTTTGGTGGGCACGGGGCACCAGGAGGCCCTGGTGGCCTTGCCCAGCCCCCTGCTGCAGTGGGATCATTGCAAACCACCTTTGCTGTGCTCAATAAATGTCATACTCGAGAAACAGGTGAGAATGAAGCTTGGCAGGAGTTCCTGTCTGCGGGTGCGTATGTATATTTGTATCCCTGGAGCTGTGACCTTTGGGTGATCTCCAGGTGTGAGAGATAGCTGTTGTGTTCAGGTGTTGCCTCAGGTACCTGTTGGCAATCAGTGTCGCTGTTGCAGCATCAAAAGTGCTCATTGCTGAAAGCCTCCCTTTGTGGCTGTCATGTTGTTTACCTCTACTGCCTGCTACACAGCAACAGCACAGATGTTTTCAGGAGATGCATTTTTCCAAGTGTTTGTCAGAAAAGACTGTGTACTGGGGAGGAGTGGGGGCTACAAATATATCAGAATAAAGCCATGCAGGAGAAAGGGCGTTGTAAAATAGAAGTCCTTCTGTGAGAAAGTAGTCACACAGGAGGTGCTGTAAGTCTGACTTGTAAAAAGAAAAAAGAGGGGAAATTTTAGCAGCCCTCAAAGTTCCCTACAGTAATGCTGCCTCTTCCAGAGGGAGGTGGTTTTTTTCCCTTGTTCTGCTGGTGGAATGGCTTTGGTGTAGCTGGACCATGATGGTGTGATGGTCCCCATGCTTTATCCTTGCATTAGTGCTGCTTTTGGATGGGCATTTATTCGGCACTAAGTAAATGCTCCAATATAGGATGACTTACTTACACAGCATGTTACTTAAAAACTACCAAGTAACCTTCAGGGGATAACAAAGACTTGCTGCTGCTTTAGTCTCAGGATTTAGTTTGAACTGGTAACTTGCAGGTGAGTGGCTCCTGTGTTTATCAGCCTTTTTCATGCCTTTTTCCCAGGCTTCTCAAAAAGATGAGTAAGAGCCACTGTGGGCTCTTGCTAATTGACTATCTCGAGTTTCAGACTGGGCTCTTTGCTAACTTACTGCCTCCAGTTTCAGTCTGTTGCTTCTCCAGTCCTCTCATGGCCCATGCGGTACCGTTGCATTCTAGATGTTTTCTCTCAAAAGGAGCTTTGGTCAGTGTGGCACAGCTGGGTCGTGATATACGAGGAAATGGAAATAGGGGAGCAGTACTATTTCTTGAGGTGCTTCCTGAGCACAGCCTCTCAGCAGAAACATGCAGTGAGGAACCTGTCATGCAGCCATTGAAATCCCAAAGGGTAAACTTCTTCAGTCAGAAGGAAAATCCTCCGTAACCTGTTGAGTGCGTGGAATTCCAGGTTGTTAATGGCCCTGTCACCCAATGATGCAAACGGCTACAAAAGTGCAAACTGTTGCACAATAAATACTTCAGGGTGTAATCTGATGAACAACTGGGATCAAGCTGAGCTTTCTCACACAGGTTGCTATTACAAGGGGCTGTTCGAGGTGAGAGAGTGCAACAGTTGCTGACTCAGCACGCTGACCCTGGTGTGGGTGGGATGGGGATGCAGAAATAAGGATGGCTGAAGCTCATACACCTAACAGATGGAGGAAGAAAGCTGGGTTAGTAGTTGTGGCAGTCAGGATGAGGTGATCGTGTTGGCTTTTTGCTCTGGCAGTTATTATAGACGTTAGCAAGGGAATTCTTGGAAAGAGGGGATGGGTAACAGATGCAAGGCCTGATTCATTAGCCTGAGCTTGCCTTGTGTTCTGCCAAATGGACAAAACAATGGCAAAACCTGTTCAGTTTGCTAAGTTTGCCTGTATGTTATACAGGTAGGTTATCCACGTGAAACTGAATGGGCCTGGAGTGGCCCTGTGATGGTATTTGTGGAAGGGACTATGAGGGCATCCGTTACCTTTGATCCTTTTCACTTGCCATTTCTGTACCTACCAAGGGAAGATTAAAATGCCACATCACTTCCAAAGCCACCCAGGATAGCAATTTCAAGGTGAGGCATGACTTCATGAGGATTGAAGGCTTTACAGAATGTGGGACCAAACACTGCGAAACTGAAAGTGAAATGAGCATCTAAATAGCAGCTGTCCAAGCTTCACTGGAAGCACTTGTGTTTCAGAAAATTGAGAGTTTTATAAAGAAAAAAAAAACCTAGGAGAAGGGCAAATTACTCTCCTTACACACCACTTAGTTTTGCCTTTGAAATTAGAGGAGGAAATTAGCTGTGATTATAGCTAGGCAAAATTTGAAGTTTCCATCACAGTGGGAATGCCTGCATTTCAATATTTGAGTTTGTTCCAGGTTGGTACTAAAACGTGAACTAGGACATTTTAACATAGTGGGAATTCCAAAACACTCCATTAGATTTTTCTTTAATTAAAATGAAATACTTTAACACTTCTCGTGTTGAAAATGCTTAATTTCTATTATTGTTTGGCTCCGCATTATTTAATTTTGAGCCTGTTTAGTATTTCAGCTACACACAAGATGAGGATTGTAGTTAAGACACATGATGTGCTTTCCATTCTCCCTTTTGGGTTGGCCTGCTTTTCTGGACTGCATCTCCAGGGATTATTCAAAATTATGCAGTTTCTATAATATATCATACAGATCCCTCAGAGGAAGATCTGCATTGCATTATAGGAAATGTCATCTTCTGAGCCATTCAGTTTATGTTAGAAAATGTGGGCCCATACCTCAATTCACAAAAATCAGGATGCTGTTAGGAAAAGGCAGTTTAGTAATTTCTTAATGCAAGTTCAAGGAAACATTTTTGGTTGGATCACACTAAAAACTACAAACACCTTTTGGTGTAAGGAACTCTGAATGAGGTGTTTTATCTGAAATTTCCTTTGATGGTGTTAGTAATAATAATTAATGATTTTCAGTGGGAAGTACTGGGTTTGGGAAGTTGTGTATTTGATTAGCAACTTCTAGTATTCCTTAAATTTGTATTTCTAGAAGTTTTGCTCACTGACTGAATGAATAAACCCAGATGTCTTCCCTCTGCTGATGGCTGTACAAATACACCAGTTAGACACACTGAAATTTTGCCATAGAGGTTCTGTAAGTGCTATCAGTTTGCCATTGCCTTCCAAGATGTACAGGTCACTAAGATTCAATGATGGTTTGGTTTACACCTGTCAAACTAAGGAAGAAGAAATCTAAAATACCTGCTGAACAGGGTGCAGGGATAGTGAGGGTAGTGCTAACCTGCACTGCTCAAGGTTTGAAAGTAGTGAGTGCCCATGAGATTGGTTAGGGAGAAGTGTGGAGAAAACAGCTGCCATCTGATTAGGTATCTGGTATTATCTAGTTCCTGTTAGCCTTGTTAAGCAGCTTATCTTAGGTATTAGTGTAGTCAATTGAATGAATGTATATTGAGAAGCATTTGGGAATGTCTTTAAAATTTTTTCACTTTTTTTCTTTGTACTTCTCTTCTCCTTTTTCTTTTTTTTCTTTTGTTTTGCCTGTGAGTTCTCTTTAAACAAGGCACTGGCCAAGAGACACAGGGGATGGTGGATAAAATAATCCTAACAGCTTTTCAGAGTGGCGTAAGTAATTGGGATGAGTTTTCCCTTAACTAACTGCAGTCCAGTATTCCTTGTTTTGAGTTGTCTTTGAGTTTTGTGCTGACACCAGTTTTCAGATGAGATTAAAGAAGGTTTTAATTTGAAATGAAATGTGGTTGTCACTGCCTGTGTTGGCAGGGGATTTCCTTCTCATTCAGTTTTTTCTGTCTTGTAAAAGCAGAAGTCTGAGGAATTTCTTTGCATCACCATTATGTTGCAGATACACTTGTACGTGGTAACTTTTTCTGAAGGTTGTCCAAGGTCACTGCTCTCACAACACAGACAAAAACCTACTGCTTCCCTCTCTATGTTTTCAGAAGGATGAGGGATACTTTGCAAGCTTCCTTATGTTAGGATAATAATAGGAAACGATAGTCTGTTAATGCAGACTTTGCCATAGTGAATTAGCTCATTGCCTCCTGTGGTGTATTAGCACACCGCCTGCAACAGCGATGGAGCTGGATCAAGGTGACCCACAGCTCCTTTCAGTAATTTATCTAATCAACTGTGTAGTAATTTACTTAAGGTTGAAAAGGCAGAGGAGTTACTTCATGACCTTTGTATCTGTCAGTTCATACTCCAAAGTGTGATTTTTTTTTTTACTACCTGTTTTATGTGACGTTGCATAATGATACCACTGGGTCCTTCTTAAAATTCATTCCCTGCACCTGTCTTTAACAAATTCTAGCAATTTTGTATTCCATGAACTCCCTGTGTTGCCTTAAGAAGTCTACCTTTGTATTGATTTTTAATTCACTTCCCTTTAGCTTTATTGATGAACCTAAATTTTTCAAAATATAGAAATGCAGATTGTACCATCCAAGCATACATAAACCTTATGGCAGTGCCTGAGAGCACTCTTGTGTCAAATTTATTCAGACACAATAAACAAGTGTAACTCCGGTGACTACAAAAGCTGGGCCTGGCAATTGCATTAAAGTCATCTTAATTCATGGAAATGTTCTGAATAAAAATTGTATTTAACTATTTCTTCACCTTTGAATTAGCAAGGTAATAATTTTCCAGGCTTCATTAAGATCCTAGATGCCACCACTTGGACAAGTGTCATTAATCAGCTAGTGTAGCAACCTGGGCAAGTTTCGAGGCTCAGTTTATTAAAATAAGGACAGTTCATGGATGCAGTAAAAAGTTGGTGTAATGATGAAAGATATATTAGAAATAGAGACACAAAAGCAATGTTTTGTACTTAATGTGGTATTTTGTATTTAATAGCCTACTTCATAGCTTACGCTTACCAAAATCTATAGTCTAGGCACATCTAAAGTTGCGTCTCGCAGGGGTTCTGTGAGCACCCCCATCAGAGAAGTCCAGCACCACCCGGTGCTGGTGGTGCCTCACCCAAGGGCTCAGTGGGCACAGCTCCTGCCCAGGCTGCTGAAGTTCTGTTCTCTTCCAAATCTTGAGGGCTTTGGATGAGCCAGTCCCTGTGCACTGGTGTGCTGTGTTTAATGAGCAAGGGCTGTTAAAAACTCATCTTTAGGGTGCTAGGCTGCTCGTTACTTCATTGCAACTTCAAGACTCTTATTCCTAATAATTTTTCAGCTGCACTTAACATCACTCATTGATAAAGTTGCATTCTTTCTACTTGGCACCTAATCCCATTGTGAGGTGGGTGGGTGTCATGGTGAGTAGGTGACCAGCAAATGGCAGGTGAACTCAGCAAGTGCCTAAGAGCCAGCGTCCCTTAGGACTGTGTGTTAGGGAACAGGATCCACCATGTGTGCACACTTGGGAAAATGTATTCCTCACAGTGCAGAGGACTAACGCTGGGTGTTTATCTGTTCTCTCCTCCAAAGCATAAAAACCTGGTTAATGAGATGAAATAGACTAATTTGGACACAACACATAGTCCCTTGCAGGAAGTTATGGGTACTGTCCGAGTACACTGCACCAAATGAGAAAAGAAGGAGGTTCCCAGTGATAGTTTATTTTGTAAGGAGTCTTAGGCACTCACTGGGAGGGCAAAGCAAAACTGTATGGATTCAGAGATCTGGTGTTCCCTCAGAACTGCAGCTCTTAAAAGTTGTTGTTCAGAGTTCTTCAAAAGCACAGAGAGGCCCTTTCTGGTGCAGATCTGCCAGGTCAGGTCCTCTATTGCCTGGCAGAAAGGATGTAAGTGAGATTTTGCCCCCTTAATCAGTTCAGCATAATAAAAATGATAGGCTAGTCTAGACAGAAACAGAAGTTAGCCAGTGAGGAATAATCACTGCCCAAGCTTTTATAAAGCTATTGTCCTTACTCTGAATGTTTTAAGAGTGGTATTGTGCATCTTTAATCTCTCCTTAGCCCCCTGTCCAAAGGGGAATGGCTGTGGGACCTGTGTGTAAATACAGATGATGGGGCACTTCAGTGGTAGAAAAGGGGAGAGTGTACAGCTTGATTCTGTATTGCTAAAGAGGGCAGAGTCACTTGAGGCTTGGGAAGTGCTGTGTTAACCACAGCTCCTGGCTTTGCATTACCTTTGTGCCCTCCAATGTATTCATATTAAGTGAAAATTGGAAACAAAGTTGGTAAGTAAAAGAACGCCGTCGTTACAAAGTGTGTCCCTGTCTTCTGGCGGTATTTCCCACAACCTTGCCACTCAAGCGTTTCATTAGTATGAAAGCTTTTGCCTTGTAATTTTTGAGAGGGTGCAGACAGCTGCCATAACCACGAAGAACTGTGCCTGGGCAGCTGGGCTGTGTGTCTATTTCTGAGTTGCTCAGAAGCACCAGGCGGTCTCTGACATTGATGTAGTGTGGTTGCATCCCTTAACACCTTCATTTTCACTTCAGACACGCTCCCACTCTCCCCATTATGGCTGGCTCCAGCAGTTTTTGTTATGATCAGCATTAGCACCTCATTTCCTCCTGCCCTCTCCACCTCCCTTCAAAGCTCCATAAAATCCGTCTCATGTCTGGTACCTGACAGATATTTCTGGGCACCTTGAAGCACTTTGTTGTGAGAGGAAACCAAGGGTCAGGTGTGTCTGCCTCTGTAAACCAGCTAAGGACAGTATTAACTCCATTTAAAATCTGTAAATGTGGTATCCCTCTGTCCTGCCAATTCTCTGTCTTCTTCTTCCTTTTCTCATATTGCTGATGGTTTTTACCTTGCTTATGGAGCCTCTTAAGAGGTTTCTCCTTTATGCGGTCAGCAGGTGGCTCAGTCTTTGCTGCAGAACTTTCTAGCACTTTTCCTGCACATCTATCTCAGCTTATTCTCTTCCTGCTGTGCCAAACCCCTCTGTATTATTACTGTAATTACTTATTTGTATGGTGTTAGTGCCTGGAGATGTGCAGATAGTGTCACATCAGGCTACAAATGTTAGCAAATGTGGGCTTGTAGAGTAGGTGTTTATTTCTACCCAAAAAGGCTTGCAAGGTGATATACATTAAGACTCATTTTATAGTATCTTAGTCTATGAAGTTGCTTTTTACTTAGGATATGCTTCCTTTGGCTCACTCTGAGACCCATCAGGAACAGTAAGGGTCATATATTTATGGCGGCCTTACTTATTCTCTCCTACACTATACAAGTGTAGATAGGAAGTAAAATTCCCATCAGTGGCTTTATCCTCCTGTGTCAGATGCTGTTGATAGAGTTGATTTTCTGCTGAGACAAGACAATATTCATGGTCCAGAGGTGGGACAGGTATGAAAGCAAAGAGGAGGGAATGGTCATGGAGCCAATGTTCCATTATTTTAATGTACTTTCTCCGTACGGGAGAGGAGGTAGCAAATAGGCAAAGGAGTAGAGAGGAGGAAGCAAGCAGGCTGCCGTAAAAGATTAGGTAATACAAGAAAATAATGCCTGGACTTCTGCTTTTACTGTCAGCATGTTGACTTCACTGCTGTTCAGGGTGGTTACAGCTCATCCACTGCTCAGCACGTGCTCCTGGCTAATGCTCCAGAGACCTCGGCTGTTCTGGGGAAAGTGCATTATTTCATTACTCTTAGCGGGCAGGAAAGACCCCTCCAGACCCAGCCTCTGGGGAGAGGGACAGTTGCTCCCACAGATGTCTCTTCACTGAGCTCTGACATGAGGGGAAGGAGATCTTTTCTTGCCCCAGCTTCTTTCTGTTTGAAAGTACAGTAAACTCTTCAAATCCCATTAACTCCTTGGGTCTGCAAAGTGGGTCGTTATCTATTTTGCTGAACTGTTTTAGCAAGTAGATTTACATTTTGTGTTTCTAGTTCCGGAGGAAGAAGAGGAATTATCTTTATACAAAATGGTGGGCCTGTTTTAAACCTTTGAATAAATCACTGTGTACAGGTATCCTCTGGATTTCATACTGGGTAAAGGTTGAAGGGGTTGTGTGATTCTAAATTAGATCTGAGAATGTGTAGATGCTGTTTGAAGTATAAGACTGACTGGCTTCCATCCACAGTCTGGATCACTCAAAGTGAGGAGCCTCCAGCAGCCAGTTTAGAATAGTAAATCAAAGTAGACTTGGAGATTTGAAATTTGCTATTGTCTGTATGTCTGGTCAAAAGTAAAATATGTCCATGGTCAAGAGACATGGTTTAGTGTGAAGATAAGTGATATTTCCACCCTTCAGTTATCCTAGTATTTTAGCTACCTTGCATGGGAGACAATGGGTCTTTCTCTTAGGCTGTTGTTTTAGATCCAGCCTTGTCACCTAATCTCAGGAAAATGGAAAGTGTTCAGCTCTTACAGAACATCAATAACATTTGGACACTTGGTTCTCTTCATCTACCTTGGAAATCTCTGCTGATTGCAAAGGCATTTTGCTGAGACTTCATGCTATGCTGTGAAGGGTATGCATTAATGCCCCTCTGTGGATCTTGGTTGGTGGTTTTATTTGTAGAGATTCAGGTAATTGTGTATTGTGTGAGCTACATTTGCTGCAAACTGAACTTCAGAATTAGGATAGCCTTCAGAGGAGCAGATTGGGTGCATGCCCTTCTATGCATGACCTTTTAAAAAGCAACCGAGCATCCAACCCACCCTCCTTGTGCCACACATGAATTATGAAGAATATATTTTTTCAATTCTTTAATGCTGAAAACTCATTTGTCTTCTCTGTCGTTAATCAGACCTACAGAAAAAGAGATATAACTTCAGTAATTTACTTTGCAGAATGAGGCACTGGCAATTTATTTGATTAATGACGTGTACTAGCTTTTGCTCTGAATTTGAAATCCCACAAAAATCAGTTGACCTCTTTTTACAGTTAGGTCTATAGTGACAAAGGAAACCAAGCCAAAAAAATGTGTTCAGGGTTTCTGAGAGTGCCAAGGGTTTCACGGAAGCTTCCTGTTTCTGCCCAAGATAGCTGATGGGTCCTGTTGAGCCAGGCATATTTCTGCTCAGCGGTTGCCTTTCATACTGTGGTTTCTTTTAAGATTGTAATTGTCTCAGCCATTAAAAAGCAAAGTTGAGATGTTGTTTGAATTTGTCTTCATTTTTTAGGTCTGTGACAAAGCAATGCCTGAAAGAGCAGTATTTTATCTGTTACTAAGCTCCTATTTCAGCATGCTGTTTTGTGCCAGAAACTTCGTAATCTAATTAATTGAATGCAAACAGAGCAAAAGTATTATTTTAAATTAATTAACAGGAAGCTAAAAATAAACACAAATGAAAAATGCTCCAGGATGTTTGAGCAGAGAGAAGGTTTGCTTGTAGGGGTTTTCAAGGATTCCCAGTTACTGGTTTGGACCAGCAGTTTGGCTGGTGGGCTGAAATGCAATACAGGACTGACAGTACCATGCCATGTTCTCCTGTTTTCCTCACCTAAGGAATATGCAGGTCCTGAATTGAAGGGGACTGCTCTAAATGAAAATAGCTTCAATTTATGGAAACTGACATTGTGAAGACAATAAAACTATCTCTGTTTTTCAGAGGAAACTTTGTTAGAGCCATTGTGCACCAGCAAGGTTAGAGCCAGTGAGGAAGAACTGTAAGGCCCAGTACATCTGGCCAGGGAAACAAGTTTTCAGGTCTTTCTGCTTTTTTCTCTCAAATTCTGACTTCCTTGCCTATATCTGCCTTAGGATTACCTCGGATAGTTTCTAGCATGCATGTTTCTCCCTTCATATTTGTTCATTTCAGCATATGGGCTTTAACTTAAGTAATTCAGTTCATGGGATTATATTTTCTATTCATTATCCCACATCTAATTGGGGCAGAAATTAAGATACTAGAACACTAGTTTTAGAAATTTAGTAGGTTTAGTTGTCTTTGAAGGGCCAGAGTATCTTCCAGCATTTGGGCCTTGTGCTCTGCCTAATTTTTAAGTATCAGTAAAAATTTCTAAGGAAAGCCCTGTACAGGTAGTAGTCAATAAAGGAGAAGTTTTAAAACCAAACTGAAGTATCTCCCAAAACTTCAACTGTGACTCAGGTTTGTTGGGTTGGATTTTTTGTCAGTCATTTTAATGGCAAAATGTCCTTTCTGTAAAGTAAGGAGAACTAAGTGCCTCCACTTGGACAATCAACAGCAAATCACAAATCCCACCAGCAAGCGCACAAGAAGCTGCTGTAGCTCAAATCCCTTTTATTTTCACCTTTAATGAGGTAGAAAGTTGTTCAGTTGATACATTATGCCCCAGCCTTTTCCCAGTAATTGACCTGGACTGCTGGGCCATGCCTTAATAAATCTGTTGTATGAAAGGAGGGAGAGATCAGGAGAGGACCAGTGAGTTCAGTCTAGACTTGTCTTACAGCTCTAGGTTTCCTCGTTAGTTATTTCAAGGATCCTTCTTCTCTGAACAAGTTTGGTATCACAGCATAAAACTGACCAGAGTACAGTTTGATTTGACTTCTCGAATGTGGTTTTTTTACCAAAATTGCTGTATATGCAGTGCAGCAGTTACGGTCTTCTTGAGGATACAGTGCAGATCCTTGTCCTTTCTGATGGCTGCTGTGTGTGGCAAAGGACTGCTCTCTGACTGCTCCGTAAGCTCTGTAGGGGAAGAAAGAGTCACAAGGTGTTTTCCATGCTTATAGATCTGCAGATTTCAGGGTAGAGGACTGTTTGCAGGAAAGGTGGCGTTTGTCCATACTCCTTCAACCAACTGCTTAAAAGGACTGGCAGTGGACATGCTGCTTTACTGCCTTCCTGCCTAAGCTCAGGTGTCTCCGTGGTTCCAGCTGTGGTCTCAAACTCCCTGGATCAAACTATCATTGCTTCAGTTCCCGAATTTTTCCTGGTTAACAGTGTCCATTGGGTGGCACCAAAAAGCAGACTCTTTCCTGTCCTTCAACAGCAAGTATTGTTTCTTCTCAGGAGCTTGGCCATTAATCATCTGAAGGTGTATTACCATAGTAAAAACAAACAAACAAACAAAACAAAACAAAACAAAAAAACTTCTGTAAAACCACAGGTTGTGCTGGGATGTTTGGATGTTTTAGATGTTGATTGCATTTGAAAATCAAGTCAGCTGTATTTGTATATGAGTGCAGAGACTAGAAAAGAGTATAACATAAGAGCACTAGGTGTTTTCAAAAGCGTGTTTGTAACTGAACCACTTTAATGATTTATATTCCTTTGAATACTATGTGCTCTGTTTGGGAGATCTTTGTTAAAGCATGCTTCTTTGAGCACAGAGGATACATAGGAACAACATTAATCCAGCCTCTCTGTTTCAAAGTAAGCAATGTCTACATTATAAAATATTAGTCAGTAGCTGCATAGATACATTCAAGTGCTGAATTGTCAGTGTATTGCAGGTATTTATATGCACGTGTAACCATAACAGTACTTAAAAGTGCTAAGAACTGTCTTAAGAGTGAATGTGGGGTAGAGGGAACTTCAAGCCTCTCTACAAGTTAGTGAATTGATTTTTTTTTTTAAAGTAATGCATAAACAGCAATTTCAGAATGTGACATTGTTATTGTTTCACACCTCCTGCTCTTAAAACTTTCAGCAGCTGCATCTTTCACACTGGTTCTAGGTGTAAAAACTGTAAATGCTCGAGTACACGTGGCTGGCATGCTTAAGGAGTTGGGTGTCAGACACCAGAAGATGAGCTTGAGATAAGTCAGAGTAGCCAGTTTTCCCATTTTATAAATATTTGAGTAAAAAGTCTGAGCCACATAGTTTTGGTTTGACTGCTGGGTTAGTTCAGTTCTCTAGCTGGTTCATTTCCCACCCTTTGGATTGGAATGATACAATTTGTTTTTGGTGAATATTCCCTGTCTCAGAATAAAGGCAAGCAGGGTGCTTTCATACTATCATAAAACTGTGCATAAATACCATCAGTCTCTATGTCTGTTCATGTGCCAAAAAAACCCGCCAGAGGAATCTTAATAAAACTGCAAAGTGCTTTAAAATTAGGAAACACCAGAACTGAAGTAACCTGACATTTTCTGTGTTAAATGACTTATGGTTAAGATTTAGTAATTACGTCCTATAATAGTGGCGGTCCTATCGTGTCTTACTGAGGAAGATGCTTCATCATTGATTTCCTACCAATTTTGTTAATGGAGTAACTGAAGTATCAGTAGCTTGGGGTTTTTAATGGAAACAGGAGTAAGACACACATCTTTTAATGTGTTGCAAAGCTATTTACTGACAGGAAGGGTATTTCTGAAATGCTGAGATTCAAATTTTAGATTCCATTCTAAGCTTTGGAGGTCCATAGCTTTTTTTTTAGCATATATAAAAGTTTCCTTATCTGGTCCTCTTAAGTTTGGATACTTCACTGCTTTCTGTGCTGACCACCTTCCTGTGCCATTTTTCCCACCCAGTCAGGGCCTGAGGAGAAGCAAGAAACTGTTTATGTGCTTTTGATGCTGAGGCTGAGAGAGGAATCTGCATTTGTAGGAAAACCTTGGCTGCCCTCACACAGCCCTGGCTGCAGCCTGCTCAGGGGGAATGGAGTTTTCAGCCAAGTCAGCTGCAGCAAACTTCAGTAACTTTGCTAAGGAGCACTTGGCTGCAGTTTGGCTGATGGCTTTTGAGCTGTTATTTTTCCTTGCCAAGTTGCACTTTCACACTGTATGTGTAGAGCTTCTTGAAGAAATTTTTTTTTTTTTTTTTGGTTTTTAAAAATGAGCAAAACAATGGAAGTTTCTCTAACCTGCTCCTGGGAAATGCCTGAATTGTCAAGTGTGCAATCTTCCAAAACAGCGTAGCTAGAGGCATGCTCCTGGTATGGTAAAGTCTCCAGGAATTGAAGGGTTTTCCTTTGGTCCCAGGAACAGTCCTGCCCTGTGCGAGGTACCCTTTAAAAGCATTTCAGCATCAGGTTGCTGCTGCTTACGTTGTCTGTCAGAAATCAACTTGACAGAGCAGATTTTGTTTATAGTTAAAGTTGTTGCTACTGTATGCCTTTCTAAATAGGTAAGGCTAAATGGCACATTGGCCTTTTACAGGAAACTATTATTTTGACCTTAATGGATTCTTTATACCCAAAGACATTTATTTTCCCAACAGAGCAGAGGTCTTGCAGAGGACATAAGCAGTCAGTCTGAAATTAAAAAGTAGCTTCCTGACTAGAGTACACAATTCACAGTGAAATCAACAGATAAAGATATTAGATAAAGAAGCTCTAAGTTAGGACAGTCATAACTATTCAGAAGTAATTTCATGTTTCCAGCATCCTTACTTATGTTTGTTCTACTTCCTGCTTTCTCTACTGCAGTGTGTTTCTCTTGTAGAGATTTGTCCTTTGTGTCTTTTCTGCTTGAACTCTTCAGCTTTACCATTTACTTGAATCTGATAGTTCTTCCAGCTTGCAGAGTGACAATGCTTATTTTTAGCTTAGGATTCTTAGTTCAGTTCTTTTAGGTTTCTTTGTCATATCAGTACTGATTCTCCTGTGTGAGCTACAAAATTTACTCTTTTTAAAATAGAATACTCTAAGGCTTTCCTTTGAAAGAACTACTGGAGTGTAAGTGAGGAGTTGTGCTTGTGGGAGCATTCAGAAGGAGAAATTATTAATGATGAATATACCTTAGGAAGACAGTCCATTTTCGTTCCTGTCTTTCCAACAGAGTCCTGTGTATCTCTCTGTGTGGCATTATTACCCAAGAGTAAAGAGTGATGTTCAAGTTTTCTTCTACCCATCTCTGATTATGTAGTTGTATTTTTAACATTTTGTGGAACGCGTCAGAGGTGTAAAATAACGATATAGGTTCAGCCTGCTAGCCTTTAAGCAGTTAATGAAACAAACTGTAAGGTCAATAAATCAGTTTCAATAGTAAATTCATTAAATTCAACTGAGTAAAGTATTCTTGTTTATAGTAGTTACAGATCTGTCACCAACTTTATCTGTTCAATGAAAACCTTCATAGAAAAAGAACTTGTATGAACGCCTATAAAGATACTTAATTTGTTCTATAAATGTAATTTGAAGAATGTTACTCTGAAGCCTCAATGGAGCACTGTCACATAAAGTCAAATTTAATTGTGTTCCACGGGCAGGAATGGATTCATACAAGGACAGATTGCCCATAAGATGTGCCTGCTGTGGTGGCCTTAGGGTTTGCTCTGCTGCATGTTTATCTCACCTCAGCCTTTCTGGGCTTTTCCTAAGTGTAACACATCAATTCTGTGCAGGACTAATTTTTTTCGCTCTTCAGAAGAGTTTTGCCCTTGATCAGCAGGTACAGACATTTGCTGAACAGTGATGTTGCAAATTGCATGTGTGTAGAGTGATACCAACAAAAACATCTGTCCATTAATTAATAAATTGGTAGTGAATTACTAGATTTTGTTAAGTACAAGGAGCTGTCCCAGGATATTGGAACATGCTGGTAGCTATTAGGTCAGTTTTTATTCAGTGTTCTGTAGAGCTGGTGTAGCTGGTGTGCTCTAGTGATGAGTAGGTTTTTTAGTACACGTCTTGGTTAGAATATGTGAAGTGTTTATGAATTGCTATCTCAGTGTGTTCAGTTTTGGTTACTGTAATGACACTTTCTAGAAGCAATTTACTTGCTTAGACTAACCCTTGTGTTTATTTGAGTAATTAAATATCTTTTCTTTACGGTCCTATACATCCAGAGATCACAAGTATGCCATTAAACAGAAGAAGGATGTTTGCAGTTGCGTTTGGCTTTGACCTCACTTTCCAAGGTGATGAATAAACAGTTTCTTTGCAAATGGAAGCAGTGGAATTGCCTATTTCAAGTCATTCATTCTTCAAAAGGAGAGTTTCAGTCTTTAGAAAAGTTTATCAATTCATAATATCTGTGAGGCTGTATAGAGGCCATCTTATAAGAGCCATGTTTGTAGGGTAGCATCTTGTGCCTGGATCTCTCTAATCCCCACTGGTGGTTAAAACAGTGCTCTAGATTGTAAGAAGCTTTATTGCCAAATCTGTGCAGCTTTTGTGACAGAGGAATGGGTGGACCAGTGTGCGTCACACCCGTTGGAGTCAGTGGTAGAAGTTCACTGTCTTCTTCAAACCACCAAGGTCTTTCCTGATGCACCTGGGGAATCACTAAATTCTGGACTTGTAGGACCTACAACCTGACACACCCAAACAACCTGACACAACCGAATTAAAGCAGAATAAAATTGATTCTATCCTAGAGCATAGTTACCTCAACATTTGCCCTTCCTCTCCTTCATCTGCCAGCATACTTCATTCTCTGTTTCTCTCACCCTGCCTCTTTGGCAAGAAATACGTCATCATTTCTGAATCACCATGACCTTGTCTGACTAATGAGGACAGAACTGCTTTATATTTTCTCTGCCTTGGTATGCACCAGCCTAACATTTACTGAAAGCATAGCTCATGGGGGAGAAAACCAGGATGCTTCTATGGTGAGGAAATCTTGCTCTAATGGGGCTGCATCAGCACTTCTAGTGCATTAATATTTTTATTAGACTGTATAGCAAATACTGGAAGTAAATGCATTAGTGTGGATCAGCATTTCTGAGCTATGGGTGTGTTTTATAGAGGCTATCAAACAAGACAGTGCATTTGAAAGCTTTGTTGATCTGGATCAACAATTCAGTGTATTAGTGATTCATGCAAATGCTTAGGCCCTGGGGCCCAGGGAGAACAGAGATGTGTTGCTGTGTGTCACTAATTCAAGGATTATTAGCCTTTGACTTGAAGTTCAGAATTTCATGGATGTTGATTATCATGTGAAAACTTTCTTGTTGATGAATTTATTTCCCAGTGAAAATGTGGTAATGTGCATGGCAGTAAGTGATTATTTTTGCCTTTGAAATTTAATTTATTAGATCTTTTTGGAGGAAGATAAAATTCAATTCTAATAGCAGCTATGAAAATCCACTCAGCTCTTAATGACTGTATATGGCATACTATCAAATGGAGGCAGAACTAAAAATTAAAAAAGGAATGTTTCCATTACATTGAAACAGCAATACAGACCTGATGTAATCTCTAGTCTTCCATGTCTTATCCCTGACTCCACTTTTTGGTCTTCTGGTTGTCCGTCTGACAGCACTCGAGGCAGCTCAGACCTTTCTTCTGCTTGCTTTCTGAGGTCTTGGTCTCCCAGCCTCATGGGTTTTCCATATCTTCATGGTCATCATTCGCTTGGGCTTTGGCCTTGAAAAGAGAAGAAAAGCGACAAAGCAGCACAGATAATGTGGGTGGAAGGAGAAACTGAAGTGAGACAGGTGAGGTCTGAAATTGAGGAGCAGGGCCCTTGGGTCTTGTTTGTCTAGGAGAGAGAAGATGCAGAAAGGAGCAAAGCCTCGGTAAACAGCAGGGTATAGGGGAGGAGACAGAGGTGAATCCTATCCAAAAAGAGACTGGTTTTAGTTCACAGTATTTATATATTATACAGTATAATTGTTTACATTGTGTAACAAGTATAGTAGAAAGCTATAATCTTTCTTTCTTCCATTACCAAGAAACGTGGTCATAGAGGAGTGGGTACTTGAGACCACGAGAAACTCATCATTTCTCTTTCCTGATGTAAGAGATGTGGTGCACTGTTAGGGATTCAGGGATGCATTGCACTTTTCTGTCCCTGGGCATGGACGTGAAGGCCCCAGTAATGGGGGCATTTTTGTTCATATCCAGAATTATTTACTGCTTTTTAAGAAGTGCAGCATTTTCTTCTGCTTTTCCTAATGGCTTTGACATATTCAGTCCCTGTGAGCATCACGCTGGCAGAATGTGATATGAAAGAGAATAAGGTCCACTGAGAGTGAGTGCTAAAGATCCCTCACTCTTTGCCTACCCAGATGAGAGGATGCACCTGCAATTTCAGTACAGATTTTCAGCACAAGAGAAAAAGTAGTGGAATTAATTTCCATTTCATTATTTTCCTCCTTCTTCAGTCAGTTCTAAAGGTAACATTGCTGTATTCTATGATTTCTTCAGTAGAAATTGCAGTAGAAATTGCAGTAGAGTTTCACCTAAACTCCATTTCACCTTACGTTGAAGTCCTGGTAATGTCACCGGACATCAGTATGAGTTGCAATTTAAATGCGCTAACATTATCTGCTCTGGCTCCCTTTATCAACTCTTATTATTTAAAACCTGCCTATTATATTATTTCTACCCTTCCTTTCAACGCACAGGTGAAAAACCAGAGTAGATTGGTTTGTACTTTGTCTGTATTCTGGTAGCATAAGCAGGTGCATGGGCTTTACGTTCTTTTCAAACTTTTAAGTTCTTATCATACAAGGGAAATGAAAATGTGTTAGTGATGTAAAGAAGACAACTGGGCAGTCATGCTGAAGTGGCTCCATGAGTATTGCTGATTTTGCTTGTGATCTGATCCTACTGGATACAGATTACCTTTGGGGGTAATGACCTAAGGAGATGTCTAGCACAGGTTACTTGTGGAGGATTTGGGAAGTGCTCTCTGGGGTGCCCATTGTGGGGTACAGAAATTTAGATGTTTTGCTGCTTTGTGGAAAACAGAGAGTTGATCTGATGGGTTTGGCTCTAAAGCAGCTGTCATCTGCATGTGCTTTTTTATGTCACCAGTCAGATTAGGCAGCAGGAATGGCAGTAGCAGCAGCAACACTGTCACTCAATCTATTTATTTCTCTTGAGCTCCTTTTACTGTGCTTTTGGGATATAATTTTCAGATACATATTGGATATCCAGAGAAAGATACTCAGAAACAGCATGTTGTTGGCATGCTGTTCAAAGGCATAAAATGAACTCATGCACTTGATCCCAGGTGTCTATATCAGCACACTGCCTGCCTCTGTGTTATTAAGTCCTGAACAAAATCAGGAGTGTTGTTCTCTGGTTGTGCTTTGCAGCCCCAGGGAAGTGTCTGGTTGCGATGTTTATGGTTTTAATGTGCTCACTCCTGCAGACCGAGAGACTCTGTACCCCTCCCTCTGGGGAGTCACTTCTGTTTGGGCATCTCTGTGTGCAGAGAGACTGGGCAAGCAGGAAACATGCAATTGAGGGGTACACAGTGATAATTTATTGACTAATGCATGTAGTAGTCAACTAGGATTACAGTGCTGCTATGGTATCAGCGTGTCCTCCACTGCACATGCAGAGACTTAAGGGGTGGTGGGTTAATTGTCAGATTGGCATCAGTCAGGTGGGGAAGGGCTCTCCTCTACTGCTCAAGCTTATTCTTGACCATTTGTGCCAAATTGCTGTCATTTAATTCTCCATTTTTTTTCTAAGGGCTTTATAGCTTCTTTTGTCACTGTTTTTGTTTTGAATCACTGACTGGAACCATCTGAATAGTTTAATTTCTGTCTGCGTTTCTTTCTTGCTTGTCTTTAGCTTATGGGTTGTCTCACAACTCAATACCCATTTCTGTACAACAAAGCTGAACCAGATTCTCACGGCTGTTCTGGAGCATGCCAGGTGTCAGACAACTGAACCCCACGGGGTGTGGCTGGTCTTTGGGGGAAGTGCCAATAATCATCTGTGATGGTGCAACTTTTGTTTGAAAAGGGGAGACACAAGTCAGGTAGAACAAATTTTCTCCCTAACTTAATTTTAATGTTTTGATAGAATGGAGTTAAAGCTCTTTTCTGAATCCGGGGAGGTGGATGTAAAGTGAGCTTTTGGTGTTGTACCTGCCTGTGCAAAACACAGCCTCTACTCTCCAACCTGACTAAGGAAACAGTGTAACTCTCTACTTCCTACTGCTATCTTAAAGCATTGGAATGTTATAAATCTCCTTTTTGGTGGGGGGAGGGAGGGTGTTTGTTTTGGTTTTTTGTTTTGGTTTTTTTCCCATGCGATCCATTTGGCAGTATTTGGGTAATAGAATGTTCTTTTAGTCATTGAGGTTATTTCCTGAGACGTGTGTTCTTGTTCTTGTTCTAAGTGAACTAAATCATCAAACCTCTGCTGATCTGCGTGGGAGATCTGGGCTCAGTCTCCAGAAGAAACAAACAGGTGGAGATATAAATGGCATGAATATCAATAAAGAGAATGAAAGAGTGAAGTTTAGCAGATCATGGGCAGACATAAAAAGGGGTGCTTTAAAATGTGCCTGGAGCAGTGGTACTGGAGAGAGCCTTTGAGCATCTCAGCAAGAATCCATTAGAAGTGTTCAAAGACCTGAGAAGGGGAAAACATTTGGGGTTCTGTGCTTGCAGTAGAGAATCTGTCCTGTGTGAAAAGTCTGAGTGAAGGGCCTCCAAATACAGAAATAAAAATCAAACCTTACTTTGTGTCTTCTGGGTTTTGCCTCATACCTACTGTTGTATTTTAAGAATGAAAAAATACAATGTTTTTTGAGGCTGGAGGTGACCCTGAATATTTAAGCTCTTTAGCATTCTAGTTTATCTTTGCCACCACCCACACCTTGAAATGAATCTCCCAGATTAACTTTTTCATTGAAGCAGGATTTGCGTCTTCTGAACCAGGATTCCCTGAAAAGCTGCCAATGTTTTCATGTGTTTTCTTTTTAGTCCCTGCACTTGTGACAGTGGTGAGTGCAGCCTGCTCTTCCATACTCTGGAAATGTCAGCTTTGCAAAGGCAGCTCTCTGGGGTCTCCAGAACAAATGAGAGCATTCCTGATGCTGCTGCACTTAGGGGAGATGTTGCCAGTCAGTCACAGAGGAAATGATGACACAGAATAATCACAGAATCCCAGAATGGTTTGGGTTGGAAGGGGCTCTGAAGGGACTCCTCTAGTTCCGACCCTCATGCCGTGTGCAGGGGCACCTTCCACTAGACCAGGTGACTCAAAGACCCCCCATCCAACCTGGCTGTGAACACTTCCAGAGATGGGGCTTTCTTGTAGGCTTCCTTTAGATACTGGAAGGGGCTCTGAGGTCTCCCCTGAGCCTTTTCTTCCCCAGACTGAACAACCCCAGCTCTCTCAGCCTGCCCTCATAGGAGAGGTGCTGATCATCTTCAAGTCTTTCCTCTTGACTTGCTTGAACAGGTCCGTGTCTTTCCTGTGCTGAGGGCTGCAGAGCTGGATGTGGGTAGGGTCTCACCAGAGTGGAGCAGAGGTGAGGAATCAACCTCTCTCACCCTGCTGGCCATGCTTCTCTTGATGCAGCCTGGGATACAATTGGCTTTCTGGGCTGCAAGTGCATGTAGCTGGGTCATGTTGAGCTCCTCATCCTCCAGCATCCCCAGTTCTCCTCAGGGTTGCTCTCAATCCATTCTCTGTCAAGCCTGTATTTGTATTTGGGATTGCCCCAACCAACCCAAGTTCAGGACCTTTCACTTGGCTTCGTTGATCTTCAAAAGTTCTCTTGAGCCCATCTCTCCAGCCTGTCCAGGTCCCTCTGGACAGCATCCCTTCCCTCCAGTGTGTTGACTGCACCTCACCTCACAGCTTGGTGTTGTCTGCAGACTTGCTGAGGGTGCCCTCAATCCCACTGCCCACATTGCTGATAAAGATGTTGAACAGTGCTGGTCCCAAGAGCTCACATCATGACAGTGTGACAACTCTAGAAGTGTGGGTGAAAGAGGCACTGAGATCTTGAATGAAAGATAGAAACAGGACCTTTAATTTGTACTGCCTGGTTTTGGCAGCACTTAACCCATCTGTGACAGCTTTGGGCTGATCGTTTGGCTTGATGTGAGTGATGGTGCTGTAGCCAAGAGCCTGAAGCTCATGGACACGTGTAGGCACAGGCACAGACATACACACGTGCACACACACAGAGGGTAATTACTGTGAGATGGTTTTGTATGGACAGACGGGAGTTAATCATGGTGGCTATACATGATTACAAGAGTCAACTTTCTTGCATGCATAAAGCCAGACAGTGTGAACAACCCTGCAGGTAGACCGGAAAGGTCACAGGGTTTCAGACTACAAACTGTGAGTATCACTTAAGAGAGAAAAGGGACTGTCAGCCCTCAGAAGCACATACACTTCCTGGGCTTGTGTGATGGGTATATCAGATCTGAGTAACTGCTCCTTGCTCTTCCTATTTACTTTGTGAATACAGAGAACAAATCAAGTACCCATAAGGATGTGGATAAGTTGAATTGTGAAACAGTGATTCTATTCAGCCCAGTCTGTTGTCTGTTCTTTATCCTGTCTGTATAGTAAATTGAGCGCTTTTTCATGATCAAGAGCACCAAAGAAAAAAAGATATAATAAATATCATGGTAAATTATCTTGTACTCAGATGCACAATCAAGGTTCCTTATATTAAGGCCAAAGCCGAAGCAGGCTGAGGAGTTGCTTTTCTCAGGACATTAAACTGTGCTTCTGGCAGTGAGCTGTAGAGACGAGAATTGTAATAATTAAAGTATGTCCACATGATTCTAGCAGGCAAGCTATGCATTGTGCAAGGGACATAGACAAAAGAAAATATCCCCTCAGGCACTTGGGAAATTCCTTTTCAATATCACATCAAATGATCTGCATGCTCCTGAGCATCCCAGTAGTGCTCACCAGCCAGCCCTCTACAGGAGAAAAAGGACTGCTGCAGAGCACAGCAGTGGCTCTCCATGCAGTGCCCACAGCTCCAGCTGCAGCTCCTCTGATGCCTCAGACTAGCAAGAAGTACCAGCCAAGGGAAAGCCACAGTGTGCCTGGTCAAGCATGCATAGATGGAAAAACCTTTCCTGATTCCCTCCACAGAGCATCTGAAGCTGTGCAGTGAGTTTTGACTTTACCCATGCTGCGAATAGAGAAAGACAAGATCAGGACGTGAAGTAAATTTGGTCCACTTTTGGGAGAGTCAGGGTCAGGAGGGTTCTCCTGGAACATTTAGGCCAGTTTATTTCTTCTTTCCCAGCTGTCTAGACGATAAAATCTCTTTTAGAAGCAGTATTAAAATGTGTTTTAAAGTCTTCAGGTCCAGGCAAGTCTATCACCTCTTCTGGTAACAAGTTTTGATACTTACTTATACTTTCCCTAAGAAAATTTTCCTTGAGATTCAATCTGTCTCACAGTAGCTTTCAATCAGTGGATCTTGCTATGCTATTGTCAGCAGGATTAGAAAAGCTTCACTATCTGATCTCTTTTCTGTGAAAAAACAGTGTTCCATGTTGTTCACATCAACTCCAGGTTTACTCTTCAGTGCACTAAATTTATCAAAAATTCCTTAGTCCTTGCATTGTCAGGATGATTTTGTCAAGTCCTGGGACGCTTCTATGATCCTCCTTTTCACTTGCTTTATGATGCCCACAGCCACATTGTTATGTATAGGCCAGAGCTGCACACCCCTCGAAAGACTCCAGTCTAATAATGTTCTTTCCAGTGCTGCACACACAGAGCCAGGAATGGCTTCCCTGGGTCTCGTTAGGGCTGGAGTTACCCTTTTTATAAGTTTGCTGTTCTTGCAAGTTGTTGGCTAATAATTATCTATTAAAACCAGCAAGTTGCTTTCTTAATCACTCTTCCTGCAGAGGGTCTCTCTTGATGCAGGTATGGTTGTGTTTGTTGTTCCCATATGCACAATGTTCCTCGAGGTCATGTTGAATGGTGACCATTTATTTAGGTTAGCAGCAATTCAAGATTCTCTGCAGTCTGGGCAAAGCTCCTGGCCCAAGAAGGCAGCCTGTGCTGAGCTAAGAGTGAGGCTTGAAGAGCTGTCTGCTTTGCTCTATGCCTAGAGCAGGGCTCCTTAGCAGCTGGCTTAGGTGAGGCTTAACTGGTTGCCCTGTGTTTCTTCCGTGACAAACGTAGAGATTAAAGGATAGAAAACCAAAGCAACACACATCATAAGTCAGTAATGAGAAACTGCACTTGCATGATGCTTGGTAGGGCTGTCTTCCAGGAGATATATGTACCTTTTCAAAAAACAGATGAAATAATGGGGAAATAGTTGGAATGAAAAGTCAAATTCATTTGCAAATCAAATATTTAAAGGTTTAACAGGTAGGAAAACTAATCGCTGCTCAAATTGACTTACCCAGAACTGTAAGCATCATTTATGCAATGATGAAACATGGGTGGAATCAGTGATGAAGCAGAGATGTAGTTTGCCAGATTTAATATAAACACTGAGCAAAAAAAATTCTGTGCTAAGGATTTTTTGATGTGCTCATTACATTACAGTGAGATAGAATGGTCAGAAGTGTAGTGTAAAGCACTGGCTGGCTCAGCTAGATCATACTTATCTCAGAATTTTTAAATAGGGAACAGGAGGCATATATGGGTTTTGCCAAGCTCCCACATCCTCATGTGTTTACCCTGCCACCCAAAGTTTGTGGGTTTCTAAAGAATCGTAGGAAACTGTAGGATAATGCTTTTGTGAATCTATTGAGGATGTTTTTTACATTATTACCTAGGAAAATATGCTTACTTCACTTTTTTCAAAAGTGGCATTCATATAAGAAGTTGATAGGTGAAACCTACCTGTGTAGTAGACACAGGAATTCTGGTTCATTGTCTTTGCAGTCTTAACTCACCCTCTCTTTGCTCATGCACTGTGTCAGAGTGCTGAGTCAGGTGCTGACATTCTGTTCTGTTCCTCATACACCAGACAGTTGTAGGACTCTGCAGGGATTGAGTCTGATCTTGGTAGAGGCCTTACCTTGTTTGGGAACTAAACAGTGAATGTGGCCAGGGATTGCTGAGAGGCAGGGGGTGTCAAATGTGCAATGCCAAAATACTCCGAGCACAGGCTGCACATTCCTAATTATGCAGGTAGTGGGTAGGATGTGTGTTAGGCCAGATTTGCATAAATGCTGAGCATTTCCAGCTGCAGGCATGAGGCTTGGATCTGTGCTCTGCACGTGTGGGGTGCCATAAAAATGGTAAGTATTTTGGAAATATCACACTCCAGGGGGCTCAAGTTTGTTCCTTAAATGTAGAGTTTTAGCTGCTTCGGCTGGCTTTACTTGTGGTTAGCTTTAGTTTCATGTCTGCCAGAAAAAGATTGTAATAATGCCAAATGTTTTAGGAATATTGAGGCAAAACGAAAAGTTTTCTGGTGCTAGCTAGTGTGAAAAATAAAGGCCTGAAAGTGTAATGCAGTTGTTTAGGGTTTATGGGTGTGCAGAAACAAGATGCCGTGCCATGAACTGAATGTGGAGGTTGAGAAGAACTACCAAGTAACTATAGAGTGACAAAATGAGCTATAACTCCTATGGAAACATGGCTTTTTTGCAGTGTATTCCAGTGCATGTGCACTGCAGAGGAACCTGCAGTGCAACAGGCAATTTGTTACCGTCTGGCATTGCAGTCCTAGCTCTGATGTGCTGGAGGGTTTTCTGGTTTGTTTTTCAAATTTAATAAAAATATGTCACTGCACTTCACCAGCTATTTGTTTGATGGGAAGTGAAGACGTCTGAGCCATTAATGCCTGAGGCAGGCCAGGTGTGGCTGTGGAAGGTCCTTCTCTGTGAGCCTAATGAGTCATTCAGGGAGATGACTGCACACCGTGTCATTCAACATCACTGCTGACGCCTGATGGAATTAATAATACTATTTATATCAACAAGATTAGCAGCAGATAGGTTTGGTGTTATTAATGGTATAATTAGCAACTCTGAATTTGTACCAGCGGTGTGTAGTACCTTCTACATTAGCATGTCGTAAAAGCTGTCACTGATAGTAAGGAGATGTCAGGTGCTGAGTCAATGAAACGCCTGCTTACACATAATTGTAATTGAAGCAGCCACATTTACCTTGGTGAGTATCATCTTTTATTTCTCTAGGGCTTACCATGATGCCATGGATAGCAAAAATAGCACCAGAAACCAGAAGCATCTAGTCTAGCTCCAGGGGTCTTGCAGGTCTTCTCAATGCATCTTACCCCACTAGTATCGATTTTACCTGTTCTTGAGCATTTACAGTAATGGTTCCTAGCCAGCATCCCTGGAGATGTTATTCACTTACCAGTTATTCTTTTCCTTATCCTGCCAACTTACCTGCCAACTTCTGAGACAGAACAATTCCCATCTTTCATTTAAACATTTATGTTATTGCCTTGAAGACATTTATAAATTGTGGTCATCTTCCCCATGAGTCATCTCCTTTCTAAACTATTAGTTCCTCCAGCATTTCTATATGTGTGACCTGTTTTTCTAATTTTCTGGGTCACTGATAGAGAAGGGGAGCTGCCAACAGTACGTAAATAGGGTGTGGGTCAAAGGAGGAAAGACAGTATCAGAATTCATACTTGAACTTCCTATTCCAAACCTTTTTTTTCAGTACCTGCTGAAACTATTGTAAATCTAACTTGGTACCTGCTGGTTCACACTCTTGGTTCTCAGTATAGCGAAGTCAAACATTAGGTGAACCTCAGTCATTTAAGTTCATCTGTATTGAAATAGTTGTCCACAGCCATATTGAATTCAGTGAAATGGTGTACTGAAGATAAAGCACCATAAAATTAGCTCATCGCCTGCCCAGGACTGTAATTCAAGAGTTAACTTTGAACCTCTGCCTGTTGTGCTGAGAGTGTTTTATGCTTCACAGAAATAATGTCGTATAGCTGGTCGGTACCTGATCAGGCTTCTTATTACTTAGTTTGTGTGCCAGCTGCAGGGATCTCAGGACAATTGAATTTGTCTAAAGTGAAGGTATACTGAACATACATATATATGAACACACACATTACACTATAGCTGACTTGATGTTAGCACAGAATGTTTTGCTGAAAATAAATGCCACCTATCCTATGTAAATAAAATGTGCAGAGGAGAGGATAAGATCTAGTTGCCTTGGAAAACTCAGATTTTAGGGCATGTTTTAATGTTTCAGGATATAGTAATTTACTCTGGCATCCCGTCATTGTGTCTTCACTGTATGCATTCACTATGTTCCAAATAAGATCAAAGAAAAGCAAATCCCTATCATCCTTCAGTTAAATAAATATTTAATTTGAAAAGAATAGGACAAACAGTGCATTAAGCATGTCATTCAGCCTTAATCTGATGACCTGACCTAGTTCCTTGTTTGCACAAAGTTCTAGTTACGGAGCATCCTAAATTACAAATGTTCTTCACTTGAGAAAACTCTTCAGCGCAGCATCATGTTAAGTACAACAAAGTAATACAGCTCATATGAGATGAAAGTGTCTTCAGGGACTCATAGAACAATGTCTGCCATAACACTGATGTATTTTATCGACTCCCTGCCCTTCCTTTAGTTCTAATCCGCTCTTGCAGATAGCTTGCAGGGAGTTCAAGTGTTTGTGTACCAGCCAAGTAAGTTACAACCTCTGTTTACAGTTAGCTCTTTCAAAATGGTTGCTTCAGCTCATGCATCTTTATCTTAGAAGATTCTCCAAGTGATATTTTCTTCATATTTACAGCAGAATATAACGTAACTTTTCCAGCTGTGGCTGTATAAAATATTTCATGTGTGGTAGAAAAGGTGTCTCACTTGTGCAATAATCAGCATTGGGCATTACAGAGTGCCATAATCCTGGTACTTGCGGTGTCTCTCAAGCAGTAACAGCCATTGCTGTCAAAACCATTCTGAATCCACAACATGTACATAGAAAACCAAATGGCTGGTAACTGCCCCATGAATTTTATGTTGATTGTCTTTATGTTACCGTTTAACATAAAGGGAAAAGTTTAAAATACCAGAATGAACAGTTTTGTGTTTTGTAAGTTACTTTCTCTAGCACTTAGTAGAAATTTAATATTGTTTCTAGAAAAGCTTTTGCTTCAGTCTGGTGTCCTGCTGACGTCAGACCTAGTCTGGGTTCTAGCTTCTGTATAGACCTTACAACTGGCATTTTTTAAGGATTGGGGGGAAGAGAGAGGAAAGAGCCCAGTGAAGGCAATGGCAGTGCAGCAATGCTGTTGGTGAATTACTGAGGGGACCTCTGGGGATCATCAGTAGGGAATAAAGAGAAGTGCTTGGTTAAACGGCAGTGTAACTAGAGAAACTTTCAGTTCATTAATCAATGTATGAGCAATGTCCACTTTCACATGGGTGAGATAGTAAAATACAGAGCCAAGAAAATCAAACTGCATCACCAGAACACCTCCATAAATAAAATATTACAAAGAACAATGGCTTTAGAGTCTCCTGGAAAAAAATCTAGCAATAGAGTTTACTTTTAACTCAAGCATTGATCTTCATTTCTTTAGGGATGAATTGTCACAGCCCAAAAGTACATGTAAGCATGGAGCATATATAATGAGAGATACAAAACATACATCCAAAACAAGTGCTGTATCCACCCTCTAGATTTTACCTGTTGTCTCTTAAGTTGTTTTGTGTGCTAATGCTGTTTGTGTCCTGATTATGGGTGCACACTCATAGTAATTCTTACATAGGTTAGGATCAGTGAGTGAGGAAACTCCATGGAAAAACTGCTCACACCACCAAAAAAAATATGACAAGCTTCCCCTATCCTCAGAGGCAGAGTAACATGTTAAAGTGTAGCCTGCTTCTATGAATGTTATTCATCGAAAAATATCACAACTCTTCACACTGTGTTATAATCTGTGTATGAAAAGTTAACCTATTTTAATTTAGATTTTCTCCTCCTTCCTCCATCAAAGGAAAAATACATTTATGACAGCCTCTTCTTTTTACCTACTTACTAAAATACTTTAGCAAACTTGAACACTGTTTTAAACAAACTCATTAAGCCTGTCTTCCCCTGATAAGGATTAACACAAGCCAGACATTCTCTCTCTGTTTGCAGCTTCCTGAGAAAGTCGCCTTTGTGGCAGACCTGTAAACCAGTGATTCAGGCTGCAGTGTGCTGTATCTCCCACTGCATTCTTTGGAATTCTAGTCTGTAAACCCACTCCTGCTTCTGCAGAACTATAGCAGGGGAATATCACTTGTATTTTCCAAGAACAAAGTGGGTCTTATAGCAGCCCATGCCAATAGAAAAAAATATTGAACAAATTAATCCAAGCAGAGCATAATTTTCTGAAAGGCAGAGTGAATCCAGGGACCTGAGGGTGTATCTCTCTCTCTCTCTCTATCTATCCCTGCAGAAACATTCACAGGTGTCTCCCCTCTGAATGAAATTGTTGAAACTGTTGAATGGCCTTCGTGTGCAGCACGTTGCAGTGCTCAGGCTGAGGAAGCTGGAGCTGTTCAGCCTGGTGAAGAGAAGGTTGTGTGGAGACCTCACAGCAACGTTCCAGTATCTGAAGGGGGCCTGCAAGGAAGCTGGAGAGAGATTCTTTTTTCAGGAACTGTAGTGATAGGACAAGGAGTAATGGGTTCAAACTGAAAGAGCGGAAATTTAGGCTAGGTAAGGGTGGTGAGGCACTGGCACAGGTTGCCCAGAGAGGTTGTGGATGCCCCATCCATGACAGTGTTCAAGTCCAGGTTGGATAAGGCATTGAGCAACCTGGTCTAGTGGGAGGTGTCCCTGCTCATGGCAGGGGTGTTGGAACTGAAGGATGTTTAGGGTCCATTCCAACCTTTAACATCCTGTGATTATTGCAGTAAATCATTGACCTTGTCAGTTCTGCAAATGGCATTGAGGATGCAGGATAGCAAGGGATAAGAAGGCTGGTAGGGATTACCTGGGCATCTTTTGTTCATTAAAATGTGAATGAGGGGCTGAAACATTTCACATAAACTAAGCCTTGATGTTAGTCACCCAGTGCGGTGCGTTCCCGTATTGTGGTGCTAGTTCCAGTATCCCTCAGCAGCAGCTGAGGCAAAGTTCAGAAGCACTCTGGGCATAGAAAACGGAGAGGTGGGCTTGAGTCATGTTTCTGATACCAGTGATGTAGCAGATTGGCCATTCCAGGGAGCTAGAGCTCCTCCATCACTCCTGTTATCCTGGAAAACAATCCTGCTGAGAAAGAATATGGATGAGGGGAAGGCAAGGAAAGAGCCGAGAAGTTTTACCAAGTGCAGTTCATTCTTTGTTGCTTGGTCCTAACAGTGCAATGGCCTCGAAGTCCCACTCAGAAGTTAACTGTGAGCAAGAAAACTGCATTGCATTTGCATGCTGGCAGACCCACACATCTTCAGTACCAACCTTTTTTTTTTTTAATCTTAAGGAATAACGTCACTAGGAGCCTTCTCTAAGGTGCCTTTGTGGTGCTTTTTGGCATCTCTAACAGGCTCCTCAAGCCACTCTAGACATGCATGAGTGAAAGTACAAAACCAGTAAAATAACAGGGAAAAAAGTGGGATGTAATTAGAAGTTGTAGTGAAGAAGTAACAGGCCTACATTACATTCTGTGCATAATAGCTTTTATCTACAGCAGACATCCTCTTGGCACATGGAGGTTCCAGAGATAAATTGTGTAGGACAGGCTGAAGCAAAGGTTTTCTTGCTGTTTTACACTTTCAACACTTTCAAGAAGCATGTGATAAGTTGTTGGTCTGAGAAGAGAGTGAAATGGTCAGCACCAAACTCTCAAGACCTAATTCATACCTTCTGATCACTGCTTTCTTTTGGTGTAGCAGAGCAGCACCTTCTCTGGGGCAAGTTGCAGAGGGGCTAGAACAAGTCAAAACAGCCTCAAAGCCTCGTGCACAGACTGAGGGACAAGGAGCATGGAAGCCACCAAAGGGGAGCTAAGCAGCATTCTGCAACATGGCCCCTTACAAATGCAAGGAAGATTCCTTACTCACTGCTGACAGCAGAAGGCATAAATTGAGGCGTAAAAGTCTCTTTGTTCACTGAACAGATGCAAATGTTTGGCCACTCTGTGGATTTCTTCTTGCAGTCTGGACTGGAATTACCCTTGTTACCCTTGTTTTTGTACCATCCAGCATTTATGTTTCCCAGAGTTGCCCCTTAAACAAAGCGAAAATACTCTACAGCATATTAGCAGCACAAGCATATCACAGTAAATGGTTTTATACATAATACAACACGGTCATTAGCCAGCTGTGCACATAAAACACCAAGTGGAGGCAGCAGGATGTAAAGCAGGTTCTTCAGCGCTGAAGGCATTAGGCACAGAGGGCTAACGGAGCTCTCCCAGCCTGTGTGTTGCAATGGAGAGTGCTTTTCCATCTGCAGTAGTCATCCTTCTCCAGGGTGTTTTACAACACTACAAAATGCCTGTAAGCCATGGGCTAGCTCGGTGAGAACAAACTAATTACACAGCAGGCAATAACTCCTCTGTCATAATCATAGATCTGTTGGCCATGATAAGTTTTAAACCTTCCTAAATTACTGCCAGTCAGATTTGGGCAGGTTTATATCTTGTGATGTACCGCAGTTAGAAATATCTCATACTTGCCTAGCCTAATGTCTGAATCTACCTGCTCATCATTACTGTATTTCTGTATAATTAGAGAAAGGGAAAATGTTTGACAATATAGCATAGAAGGTTTTTATCAGCAAAACTTTATGGCCGCAAGTTTTGTTGGCTAAAGTTTTATATCCACACCAAGTTAAGTATGTCATCCTGAACAAGGGCAAATAAAACTTGTATATCGCACCACATACACTGTCACATATTCAGAACATGCCTCAGGACCATTTCTGTTCTACTGTCTGCATTGCCTCTTCGACAGTGGAAACACAAAGAAATGGGCCTGATGGTCCTGAAAGCGCCACTGGTGAAAACCAGAGTAAGACACTGATGTGGGTTCCTCGTTCTCTTTGCTGCCTATGTGTCTGGTAGGTCTAGGAGTACATGGTAAGGACTAGTATAGGCCATGGTGGCTGGCTGGTTTCTGAAAAGTGAAGTTGTATTTTCTCTTGTCCAGTAGGAGGATGCAACTAGGCAAGTAGGTAAGTTGATGATATTTGATGGGCAGATTTTCCAGCAATATTTTGGCTTGGTCAGTTATTGCTTATAGTTGAATTGCAAAGAGGCAAGGAGATTTTTCGTTGTTGTTGCTGTTGTTGTAAGCTCAGTGTAAATTCAGGGAGCAGGTAAATAGCATAATCATATTAACATCTTTATGGGGGCAAAACCATTTCCTGATAAATACCTGTAAGCAGTAAGAGTGCATCAGTTTTCTGTAAGGCCTAACCATAGCTACTTTAAAGGAATTGAAGCAAAATCTTCTGCAAAATCTTACTTCTTTTAAGGAATAGAAGTGATTTACCCTTCTCATTTTACACTATCAGAGCTTGCGCAGTGCAAATGAGAGAGGAGAACTTCCGATTTCTGGAACATTTGAATCCTAGACTTCGCTCTAGTGTGAAACAAAGCTGGAGCATCCTAACCCTCTGACATGCAAGTGCACTTGCTTTCACGACTGAACTACAATGGAGTTATGCTGAGTGCAGTATTTAAGTTTATCTCAAGGCAAGTACCTCTCTTTGTCTTGAGGGAGAAAAACTGAAACTGCAGTTTCATGTCAGTCTCTGGGATACCTATGAGATCACCGTAAGAAGGAGAAGAAAACAAAGCAAGAGCTGGCTCAGACAGAGAGATTCTGCAAACGTCAGCAAGCTACCAAGTGATCATTTTAGTGCTGCAGTTGTTTGCCTCTGCAACATTTCAAGGACACCCATCAGAAAAGCTTAATGGGGAAAAATCCTGTTAAAAAGGGGAATTCTGTGGTGGCAGTTTCATTTGGAAGAGAGAGACAATGCAGTATTTCTGTAATAGGAAAGAAAAAAGCACATTTGATAACAAACATTTAGTATATTTATTCTGCTACTATTACATTACCTTTTATAAACCACTCCTATATAGTTTTATCTCCTATCAGTATGTGCCTTATAACTCTATGGGAGCCTGAGATGGTGTTTACTGTGTATTTGCTGTATTTTTGTATCAGTTTTCTCTTCCCTTGAAAAGATACTGACAATAGTGAGCAGCTTTACAGTAGGAAGGCTGTTGCACTTTCTCATTGTAACGACAATACAGGAAAAGCTTTCAAGAAGGGTGAAACAAATGGCCTTTTTTATTTAAAGGATAGTGAATACATTCCCCTTTATCAGTGGTAACAGGTGCTGCTTAGAGATGTTTCCTGGTTGAATGGAATGTTTCCAAAGGACATGAATATGACTAAATTGTAACCCAATGTTCTCCGAAAACTTTCAGCCCACAGGGTTTGTATTATTCTTTCTGTTTTGTCCTATAATACCTCTCCTTTTCCTAAAATCGATGGACTGTTATGTTCTTATATAACAATGTCCCTTCAAAACCTGAAATCATCTGACCAGCCAAATATTTGTGGCAGAACCATTTAATTTCAAAGAACTTGTACACAATGTCATAATTCAGCCCTGGTTCACTTGTGTTTTGGCTGAGGCAAGGACTTTTCTCAAAGCACCAAGTCATACAAACTTTGCTTCCCTCAGTCCTGTTCTTTTCAGGGATTTGTTCTGATGCTGTCACCTCTGCATTAGCTGGTGAATGCTGAAATAGAGCAGAAATAATGTGGTGCTTTACTGTGGCAACTTTACATATAAATAACTCACAACCGGAGAGGTTATTACCTGACATTATGCATTCAGTTGTATTGTAAGTATATCCTCTTGGACATTTTTCCACAGCAGTTCTGATGGGAGTGGGGTAACAGTACTTTTTTTGTTTTGTTTAGTTTTTCCTGCAGGTAAGGATTTTCCACAGTGGAACTACTACAAATAATCGTTTTTCAGATATCAGGGCTACACATTCTTGGATTTGATTGCATTTATGGGAAGGGAGTTGCAAATCTGCAGATTTTGTCATGCTAGGGCCAAGGACTATAAAGGATTTGATTTGTGTTGTGAGGAGTGCAGTCTTTGCTGTTGATCTTGGTGCAATGTCCTTGTTGGCAAGCCAAGAGAGTATAAAACCCTTGCTCTCTTGAAGAAGGTAGTGTGTTGAGTTAGGTCTGCTTAGGATCACTGGATGATGATTCACAATCAATTGTCTTGTAAACCCCTTGTTGCAGAGTACAGGCATTGGCTTACTACTGCTAAACTGATTGATCATAAATGAGTAAGAAGCATCTGGGCAAGTGAGCTTCCAGAGGACACTGACATCCTATTTTATACAGCTATGGACTTCTGATGCTGGAGAAGGAACAAAGACTCCTTTCAGAGTAGCAGAGGAATCAGCTGCTTTACCTGTAAATTCTGGGACTTTCCCTACTCAGACCTTGTCTATGCCCCACTCATTTTTCTGTATCACACTTCCTGGGCAGCTACTTCAGCCTGCAGTAGCTGTCTCCATCCTGCTGTTCATCCCAGACAACATAACCAACCTTCTCCTCAACCTGATTCTGCCTTTCGAGGGTCAGGAGCTGCTGCTGAAATCCTTTCATAATCTTTGATACCCTCTTATTGCATCTCACTGTACTAACAGTATAGCCTGGGGTTTTGCATACTGGGCTTGCTGAGATACCAAAAGCAGAGATTATGGGCTACCAGGTGGCAGTGACACCACCAGTGACTGCAAATAGCTTTTAACTCCATATCAGGCCCAGTGCAGAGGCAGATGGTTAGGAGTTGTTCAGGCAATATTCAGTCTTCTTGAGAGGAAAAGATGGTCATCCTGATCCCTGTTTGTGTACCATGGTTTGGGAACTGTTCATGTAGCCACAAGCACGCAAACACCTCATCACAGATCCCAGAGGCTTGGATTGGCAATGGCTGGAGTTTGCAAAAGGAGTATTACAATTTGTCCCCAAAAATATTTCCTTGGTACGTCAGTCTGCTAAATTACACAGAAGTTTTCCTTGCTGCCACAATATTGTATTATTGAAAATACCCCAGAACAGCTTTTTTTTATGTCTCTGCACTGCACCTCTCAGCTCCAGTTTGGTACAGGCATAGACTGCTAATTCATAGTGTTATTGCCAGATCTGTGCAGGCCCAGAGGCATCAGTGATGAGGGTGTATAGTGAAGCAGTCAGGCAAATTCCAAATTCTTTACTGAGGGAGGAATAACAAAAGGGAAGCATGTGATTTTTTCCTTCTTCCATCATAGTATTTAACATAAATTTTAATTACTCCCTTTTCTTTTTTTTACACATCAGTTTTAATAATGTAGTAGGGGTGAGTACGAGGCCCAGTGTGCTATGCTGGAAAGGGATGGGGTTATTAAGAAAACATTAATTGAAGCCTCTGGTCATTGGAACAACCAGACCAGACTGAAACTATTGTAAGCAGATTGAAAACCCTGAAGTACCATCTTTTTAAATAATCAAAAAACTTACTGAAGTGCTAACAAATGTCCTGTGCCTGAGATGAAGTTCTTTGTATTTGATGAAAGATTGAATCAAGTTGGACTGTGATGGTGTCTTAGTTCCTTTGCATGCTTTAAGAGTAAATTTCAATCTCGTTTATCCAGACCATTTATACTTTGCTTAGGAGTGTGTTTGGCTGACCCCTCACAGTCCTTTTTACTAAAGTAATGCATATTAAATCAAGTGTGATTTCATTAGAACAAGAATATTTAGACAGAATGGCCCTTGACATTAATGTTCCTTATCATATAGAGCCTACTTAATAATTTTGATTGAATGTGTAAACACTCTTTTAAATTTTTTTCTCTATTCTTCTCCTGGTATGGGTCTAGTTAGGAGAGGACGGACATTATTTTCTGTGCTTGTACAAGACAAGTATTTTTGTAGATGTAGAGAAAAAGGTGCAGTTACTGTTTTTAACTTGAGCTGTTGGAAATGAGAGGCCTTATCCACACACTTCTAAAGAGTCGCAAAATACGTGGATGCTTTTCCTCACTAGTGAATTAAACACAGGTAATATCTGTCTCAAGAGCAGATTTTCATCTGCAGATAAGACCTGAAGGAGCAGTTAATGCCAAATGCACCTTTAAATCTTATTATACAAGACTGAGGAGGGTAGAAAAATAGAGGCTGAGACCAAAGAAGGTAGCCAGCTGTTTCTGAAATCTTGCTGGTTGTGGTTTCTCTCAATTTAAAATGCTTGTTTTTCATGTTTGGGGTTTTTTCTGATAAGTTATTGGTTTAATTATCAAATCTTTATGAGGAACAAAAATTATCTGATACTAACAATAGAAATTGAGAAGAATTGACTTTAGCATAGTTGAAGAGGTTTCATATAGTTTCATATGAAACAGGTTGCTAGATTTTTTTGTTATGCATTTTGTGCACGGACAGTTCAGTAAAATGTTGCCATGTATTACACTGCATGGGCTGTTTTCTCCCCTCTGCATCTCATGGATTAATACAGCCTTCTAGTATCATGAGACAGACTTCAGTGGGCTTCAGATCAGGCCACAGGGAATGACCAGACCTGGTGGAAAAGAAATCAGCCGCAAAATGGTAAAGACGTGTCAAAATAAAATTAAAATTTAAACCCCACACATGTAAGACTGCAAATCTTCGGGCTGAAGTAGTTTTTGGACAGCTATTATCTAGTAGCAGGCCCAGTGCAAAGCAGAAGATCCAAATCATGGTTCCTAGTTGACATCCTGTTGAATTTTCTGTCTCCTTTCTCTGTGTTCCTACTGTGATGTAAGGAAAATGTTTTTGAACAAAGTCTAAAGATGTGGCTGCCTTTTTTCATATTTCAGGACACATCTCTTGTCTAGTTTAAGTTTACGTAATTTACTCGATGCAGCACAGTTATATCTGCTACTGTCAGGCTGAGAATATGTAATTCTGTCCACAAGGGAGATACTTTTCTCTCTACAGCAAGGCACTAGAGATAAGATGCAGGACAATGTTGACATTTCCAACTCTCAACAGAAAATGAAGACTTGACAAAATAAGTCTTGTTAGGAGTCAGGGAATATCTTTGCAGGGTGTTTTTTGGAAGCGATGCACAAAAGAGGGAGGTGGTGTTAAAATGATGGTGTTTGAGAAGGCGCTTCAGGGAAGAGGATAACTGAGGTCTGTTCTCCACTTGGCTCTGGGAGAAGGGAGAAGGTGTTCACAGTGTGTCTGCTTTTGTGCTAGTAGCATGAAGATTATTGCTGAATGATGTTTAGTGTTGCAAGCAGCAGTACATGCTGTCCTTGTAGCACACAGGCGAATGCGTGCATGCAAGAGTTCTGTTTTTGAAGAGGAGTTGCCTAGAAAGCCCAGAGTTGTCCTTGTAGGTTTACTGGGACACATGGTTGATGAACGCTGCATGAATATTTAAAATTGCTTTTATGGAATCTTTTACAAGCTTCACTGAATCTGCAGATGAGGAGAAAAGTGGTTTTGGATTATATATGCTAACCTACCCAGAGTATTACATACTGATCTAACACGAAGAAAATATAATACCTAAAATAAACAGATTCTCTCACCGGGTCAGACAGTAGGGTTTCCTGGTATCGCTGAGCCTAGCACTGTGCTTGACAGTCCTCCTTTCCTCCCCTGGCAATCTGGAAGAAAGATACTGCTGTGATTTAAGCATTCTCACTTGTTTCTCTTACAATTTCAGTCTGGATCCTTGCCTCTGCTTAAATGCTTTTTTGAGTCAAAGGTGCCATGTAGCTCGCAAAAGCAATCACATTGCAGCAATGGCATCATTTTCCCAGAAAAGGGTTCTCAGCTTTTGTATTGCCTCATCTAATGCTTCTTGCATGGTGAGAGATACTGCAAAGGCAGATTGTTCCTCTCTCCTCCCTGGCCTTGTGAGAAGAGAAAGGTTTCAATGTGAGGTTGCATTTTGAGTCCCATGAAGTTGCCCCGGCTCCTGGCTGTGACCATCACAGTCTATGACCTCCATGTGCTGGACAGAGTTAGCAGAGTCCATCAGCAGCTCTGGGACAGGATATCTGGTAGCAGGGCTCAGCACTGGGCTTCTAAGTTTCCATGCTGATTGCCAGCAGCACAACCTATTTCTGCCATAAATTGCAGAGTTACTAAACTAGAGGAGTAGGTCACGGAGGCGAGGCCTGAGCAGTGCTCATTGGGGAATAGAGTTGTCATAGGCTATAAACTTTGTTAAAAATGAAGGCGCCAGATGATGGTCAATTCAGATTCCATGGATGACATTTATTTGGATTTTCACTCTGTTTGCAAAAACCCCACCCCTGAATGCTGTCTGCTGCATAGCAGACTTTTGACAGTTGTTTGAATGAAGCAGTCAAGACTTCCTATTAGTTTCTCAGGATAACAGTCTGTAATCGTGCTTTGTGACAGGCTGTGTGTTTGACCTGTTTAACATCAACTATTTGGCTCATGTTCCTTTAAATGGGGTGGTTGAGTCAGGGGAAACCCTCGCACATGGAAGAGAAATCACACCTTCCCTGGACACCAGCTGAGACAGAGCAGGGGAATGGACTTTGGGAGACACTGAGTGGGGGAGACGGGAGAGGCACTGGAGGGAACTGAGAGCAGCAGCTCAGGGGACAGAGAAAACTTCCTAAAGACTGTATTCCTTAAGGACTTCTTACAAAGTGGGCACTGTTGGCTGCAGAAAGTGACTGATGGCAGGAATAAAGCTTGAGGACAAGGACATGCTTGCAGGGAGACCATGGGTGAAGAGAGTATGGGTTTTAACCCATTTTCATTTCTCTTCCATTTACAGTAGTGTTTTTTTGATTTTTTTTTTCTTTAGTTTAAATGTTAACCATTCTATTTTATATTTTTAACAAAGCCTGACTTTTTTATTTTAAAAATCCTTCGGTCTGTTTTGCAGAACTGTCTATAAAAAGAAGGTTTGGGACCTTTTCACACATTAAATATCACATTAAATAAAGTTAATCCTTATCTCCATCCCTGCCTTCTGCCACTTGGCAGTACTAAAGGGCAAGGTGGAAAGGGATAAAGCTCCTTATACTGCAAAATGAAACAGCTTTGACCTTATGCTCAGTAATTCCCCCAGCAACTCAAGCACAAAAATCAGCAAAATTAATACGAATGTGCAGGGTTAAGTATCAAGCAAATCCTGTGAGGACAGAGAAATTCAAAATGGTGTTCAGTGCTCAAGGACCAGTTAAGCCCCAGTGGCTCAGTGTCTGCAGGAAGGCTGGGCAGGGTGCCCTGATCTAAATGCCATCCTATTTGCTTCAGGAGCCTACACTCAACATGGGGTGTGTGCAAGGTTGCCTATGGATATATATATATAACTGCAAATATATTACACAATCAATCAGTTCAATTAGTGTCTGCATTTGCTTGGAAATGTTAAGAGTTTAGCAAAAGACAAGATCAGTATCGCCAAAGCTTTGCATTTTCCTTTTTTTGTTACCTTTGTCACCTCTAAAAGCTGCATGCTCTATGTTTCTGTGTTCTTGTAGATCTCAGGAGGGCATAAATGTTTGCAAGGGATCCCTAGAGACAGGGCAAAGCACTAGGGTTGTAAAGTTGTGCTGTTCTAATATGAGGAGGCAGAAAGCCAAGTTACATTCAGAGGGTAAGTACCAACAAAATAATAAACTAAATGCAGATTCTGTGTCCAAAGCTCTTCTGCTTTCAGTTCCCACTGGGACACTGTTCCAGTGCCCTTGTTCTATTTGACTTTCTTGCAGAGAGATTGGACAGTATCCAGTTTTTAAAATTACCTCAGTTTTAATTTATTCTGGTTTTGATGTTCATTGCACCATATAACTAATGGTCTCCAGATCTTTTCTTAGTCTATGAGTCTATAATTTACCTACCCAGTGTCTCAAAGGCAGCTACCACTTACTTTAAAAGTTACGTATAATTTTAATATCCATATGTTTATATAATAGATGAGGTTTGTGGGGTCAGTGATGAAGTGAGATGATTTACGCTTCATGAACATTTCCAGCCATTCAAAAGACAAGTGAATTTCAATTTTACAGAGGCATCTTAGCAGAAACCTGCACAGGCCCAGCATATTTAATATAACTTACACTCAGCAAAAAAATGAACAAACTATTCTCCCTTAGGACTTAGTACCAACCTCCTGGAACTAGGCATGATCCAGCTAAATGTATTCCTTTTCCATGATAGGGTTTTTTAAAGAAAAATGCAGAGATAGGGGATTCTGGGAAAAAGGCACGTGAATTATGAAGCACTGAATTTTATAGGTCAGGACTTAGGAGTACTAGATTACAGTTTCCACTGAGCCACCTTTATGTAAACCTGGAAATGCAATGGGAAATCAGCGAAACAAAGCTGTAGTGCTTGCTAGGGCCCCTCTTCAGAACAGGTTAAATTTAGATAAAGCTCAGATCCTAAGCCTTGTTTCCCCCATGACTGCAGGGCTCTAGGAATGGGAGTTATATACATATAAGTAAAAGAGAAGGGTGGTTAGAATTATATTCTGAAGACTGGGCATGTAAGGGCACAGAATAGCTCAGGAAAGCAGATCTGAGCAAGATGTCCTGCGATTGCAGAGCAGCTGGTGGAAGCGAGCTCTGGTCCAAGGTGAGCACTGATTCCGGAGCCCTGCGGACGCTCACCCGCTGGCTGCCGCATCGCCTCTCCTGGCTGGCCAGAGCAGAACATGGACACTGATTTCCTCCTGCATCTAAGCCTGGTATGATCTCTGTGTGCTCTTGCTGTTCTCCTGGCATTACGGCGTTCAGACATGGTGGGAAAGGAAATTGGCCAATTTGCTGCAAAGCAAGTTAATGCAGCTTTTGTCACACATCTTCCAGTTTCAGATGTACCATCTCCTCTTGTGCTCAGGCAGAGCCAAAGGCGTTGTAGCTTTCTTAAAGCCTGGTAGAGGCAGAAAGAACTGTAGAGATCTGGAACCTTGTCTGACCTTAAGAATTCTGATCTGAATAGAGAAGAAATGTGTGTAACTTAGCATCCGTGAACAATAGAAACAAAACTCCTCTTAAGAATCAGGCAAGTATCTCTATTTCAGTCTATGCTCGAAGGAACTGGTAACTTTTCTTACTGTCCACAAATGCTAGGTTTTTTTAGGGGGAAGAGGGGATGCACAGACATTGCTTACATCATACCTGCACTGCCCAATAGGTTATCCTAAACAACATGAAATGTTCTTTTGCGTCTTTCTAACAAGCTTCTTCTTGCTCCTTTCCTTTTATCCTTTGTAGGTAATGAAATAGATTGACTCCAGCTCTCCCCTCCTGGCATGCCATATGTGCTGTGTGATACCGTTCTTTACTAGATTGTTCCAGCCTTTGGGGAGGTGGGAATTTATTTCTGGAATCATTCCAGGGTCCAGATCACTTTCATTGTCTTTATTAGTATGGACTGTAGCCCATCATCATTGAGGGACAGCAGTTGGTAGGGAGCACATGAGATAATTGCCTAACATGAACTCTACCTCCACGGGGCACAAAATCACTCAGCATTGAAGTATTCTTAGTCTGGCTTAAGTCACCTTTCTCCCTGTAGGCAGTATCTGGTTCTTACATATGTAATGGGGACCATATGCTCAGCCTAGATCCAGTCCCAGGCTTAGACCATCTGCCTATAAAGCAATATGCTTTTTCCTTCCTGTGGACTATTCTAGGTGGCATCTCCATCCCTCAGGTGCAAGATGGCTGGCAGCAAAGAAATCAGCTTTTCTGCATGCTCAGTACTGAGCAAAGCTCAGTGGGTCCAAAGGGTCAAACTCCTGCCATCTGTTCATTCCCGTGCCTGGAACAGCACTGTGGAGTAGGGCCACAACACTCCTCATGCAAGTGCTTGTGACTTTCATAGAATCATTAGGTTGGAAAAGACCTTTTAGATCATCAAGTCCACCACTAAACCATGTATCTAAGCATCAGGTCTTACAAAGATCTTCAGGGATGGTGACTCAACCACTTCCCTGGGCAGCCTGTTCCAGTGCTTGATAACTCTTTCAGTGAAGAAGTTTTTCTAATGTCCAATCTAAATTTCCTCTGGTGCCACTTGAGGCCATTTCCTCTTGTCCTGTCTTGTCACTTGTGGTAATTGACATGACTTCACTGTTTTTGAAATCTCTTGTCAAGTGCAGTGTTCACTTGAGGTTCCTTCTTGAAATGTGTGTGATTTAAGCAAAGATAAGCAAAAACTCTCCTCTCACGAGCAGCACAACTGTGCAGCACCTGTGTGCCTTGGGGCAGCTGTGTCCCATCACAGCTCACTGCAGCAGCTGGAGGGCCTCTCAACCCTTTAAGGGGAAGAGAGCTTGGGGAAGAGAGTTTGGCTGTTTGTTAGGCTCTTGTCTGGCCTCCCCCACTTGAATTTGTGGAGTCGCTGAGGAGGGAAGAAGGCAGTAAGCTCTTACATTCTGGACATAAAACTGAGCTGTAACCATGGCCTGAATTAGAAGTATCAGGACAAGGGCAAAACCTCATGAATCGGTGAGCTCTTTTACAACCTACTGTAAATGTTTGTTTTACTCTTCTAAAGCAACACATCTCTTTGCCACTTGAGTAAGCAGGAAGCTTTATTAGAAAATGTTTCCCTGCCTTTGCGTCCTGCTTGGGTTGCTTGGTTCCTATTAGTTAGTAATTGTTTCATTAGTGTAGAAATAGATGTCATGTTACTTTTTCGTGTTGGTTTTTATCCCACCCTGTTGTTGTGTGAACATTTCTTACAGTTGTTTGCTGCAGGGAAAATGTGAAATGGGCTGTACAGCAGGAGGCAGGAACAGAGAAATTGTCTTAGCTTGGGAAGAGCCTTGCTTCTTGCCCTCAGCTGGCATCAACAAACCCATCAATATTAAAGTTAAGTGAGAGCCAAAATGGCCCAGCTTTGCAATTACAAAGGAAAGGGCGAGGGGAGGTTGAACCAGGGCAGATTAAGAGACTGAAGAAGACTTAATTTGGAGGTTTGCACTGCTGAAAGCGCACCAGTTTCTAGTCATTACTAGTTGAATCAGGAAGGGGTAGAAGCACTGGTGTGTTTTATAGGGTCCTTTGTTTATACCTTTACTCTCTCAACTGTTCTTTCTGATCCATGGATCTCCAGCAGGAGTCTTTAACTTGGCCCTGCCTCTGCAACAGGATGGCACAAGAAGGCAGCAACACTGGGTCTGATGTTGGCAGAGTGGCGCTGGTGCTACTAGATCTTACTGTCTGGAAGAGCTGCTGTATTTACCACTAGTCTGTCCTGCTGTGTCCCAGAGGACATAGACCCTAGCCAGGTGTGGCTTTCTGACAGCAGCTGGTAAGACACGTGTAGTATTATTTATGATGAATAAATACTGAATAGTTTAATATATTATGCGCTCATCCTGGAGTGATGGAATTTTAAAGGTATGATGTAGGGGTTAGAGAGGACTTAACAAAGCTTCCCTTTTCTCATCACCCCATGACCTAAACTTTTCTGCAGCAGCTGGGAGGAGAGAGATAGAATATGTAGGGCTTTTGAAGAAAATGTATTTGAAGAAGAGATGTGAAAGAGGGGTTGAATGAAGAACAGGAGGAAACTCCAGGCTTTTGCTGTTGAAGGGAATGGGAAGACTGTGCATATAGACAGGAAGATCATGTGCTGTTTGGCTGGGGAGGAGCAGGCATGTAGAAAACAGCAGTTAGCAAGTATCCAAAAGCAATCTGAGGTTTTACAAAAGGCTAAAAATAGTTCAGAGGTCATGAGGATCTTTGAGTGCAGGACTGTCATGCAGTAACTCTGCATGATGCCATTGTTTCATTGGAGCCTTTGGAGAAACACAGAACACGCTGCTGGAAATGCATTGCCCTTTCTTTTGCCCTGTATATCTTCACAGCAAAGACTTTGAGGCTTAGGGCTTGTATGAAGGATTTTGGTTTTTTAGCAGAATTAAGTATCAGGCAGTATACCCACAGCTTTCCTGTGGGAGAGCTTGGCCTAATATCCCTGTGACCTGCTGTGGCTCTGTCCCCTCCTGGACCTTGTGGTCATGGGGACACTGCTGATGCTTTTGTTTTTATGGTAAATTGAGGAACCCAACAGACACGTTGAAATTCAGGTGTAGTCTTGATATTTGAAGCAGAGGTTGTACAGACACTTTTTTCCCCCACTGATAAATTCAGTGCAGAAAAAAGAGCTGCAGCAGAGAGCTTTGCACATTAAGGAGCTGATGAATGATACATGAAGCACAGCAGTCTGGTATTGGCAGTGCCTGCTTTGTGAGAGAAAGGGAGTGATAGTAACAGTGTGTGCCGTACGTTAGTTGGAGTTTTTCATACTGGGGCAGTAATGGGGGCTGCCGGGCTGGGAATGAATGACATGGCTCCTCCTTGAGCCCTGGGGGCTGAGAAAGGTTGCTGGGCAGCAGGGAGAGAAGACTTGTTTTGAGCAAAGCAGGAAGAAAGGCAAGAGAAGGCAGGGAGGACACATCAGCTCTTGGCTGGGCTGTGCTGAGTAGCGGTGGAGTTGCTGCTGGGTTGGCAGACCCAGCGTGGGCACAGTAAACTCTGCCATGTAATGGAACAGTAGGACCAACACGTAAAGCATCATGTCAGGCAATCCGTGCTGCCTGGGCTCACTATTGTGCAAAGCAAAGGTGGAAGGAGAAGGAGGAAGCAGTGGTTAAAATTCATTAAAGGTTGACTGCAGAAAAAGGAAGGGATAATACTCTTCAGTGCTTCAATGTGGGGTCTGTAGCTCTGTGTGGCAGCAGACTTGTGGAGTTACTGCTTGCCAGAAGCTATGAGGTAATGCTCTATAGGTAACTCGTTCAAGCGATTTGCCAGCAAATTAAATGTCCTAGAGGTTCTCCAAGCCTTTGTGATTCAGTAGCAAAAAGAAATTTCTGCAATTGCTGGCAAGTTGCCGCTGCATACTTACAAGGCAGTTGTGTCTTTGGAGTGGCAGTAGTAAGACCTTGGGTTTTCTTGTAGTTGTTTGTGGTTCGTTCTCAACCAAACCTGCATCTTCAATCAGTCTCCTTTTTTTTTTGGCTGTTCATGATTTTGGACCTTTATTAGGAAGAGCCAGTTCCTAGAGGTGTTGAAAGTGGGCTGTATTGCTGTGAGGCATCTGAACACCAATAATGATGATGTTTCTTTTTTATAGTGTTGGTTATTTCCCCCTTTCCAAAGAGCTTTGTAAACTGCAAGCTTTTATCCTTCACAAAAGGATTAAAAAAAAAGCGAGAGAGTATTTTCATTCTCAATTTGCATATGGAGAGACTGACATGCAGAGAAGAACAGTCTAGCATTGTCAGAAGTGTCTTGTATTAGGAGGCAGACCAAGATTTTTAGAGATGCTGATCATGTGGGGCATCTCTGGACATCAGCAAAAGTACTTGGTATTTATGAAACTGGAAAGCATTGATACTGCACGAGACTTGAGGCTTCTCTGGAAAGCACTGGCCTCAGAGACTTCCTTGGGCTGAAGGGCTCAAAAGTAATCCTGGATGTCACTGTGATTAGTACTTCTCTGCTCCTCTACCAGAGATTGTTCTTTATCTTTTTTATTCTTTAGATGGTGACTGTGTTTGCCTTGGACTCTGTCTTCCCAGGCTGTCAGAATCCTTTATGCGATGAAATTGTGTCTTGCATTTTGGATTTGTTGTTCTGACTAACCTTAACTATGAGCAGAACAACCAGATGTTGTTTTACTTGAGCCTCTCACTGGACACTTGGATGTGGAAGAGAGGAGAAAGCCCAGCACTCTCAGAGAGAGGTTTTACCCGTGTCTGGATTCCTCCTGAATTTCAACTCACAGCTCTCCTCAATGTTAAAAGTGTTGATTTAACAGTTTTAACAAAATGGTTAAAGAACACTGATCAAATTTGGAGCTCTTTTGCCAGTAAATTGGCAAAGCTTTGGTTCTGACTCTGTAGTGTCTCCAGTGTACACATGACATGGCAGTATCTCATTACTGTATTTTCAGGCAGCGTTCATTGAATTGCTTTATTTTCCATTTATTGGTGTGGGTATGCACGAAAAACGAAACCACCCTTCTTAACTGTAAGCAGAAAAAAAGCATCGTGCTTTAATTGTTTTCATTTTTGGCAGAGCTGCTTTCTAATGCAATTACGCTTGTGCCTGGGGGCATGTGGGATTGGACTGTCGGGTATCCAGCTTCCAGCACTCTTTCAGACACCCTGTACTTAAGTTATATGAACCCTTTGGGAACCACACTGTTGTATAAGTGTTAGCTAGCAAAAGTCATCATCATTGCAAACAAACATACTTCTCTTCAGAACCATTTTGTAGGTAACTTTTCTTTTTTTTAATCCAAGTGCTTTCTATATGGACTTTGGAGTTCTTCTCAAGTGGCTTCTTATGATGATGGGGATGATCTTCTTCTGTGTATGGGGATAAGAGACAGTTGGGGAAAATGTGAATCACCTACTCTGGCCAAGCATGAAAAGAGGAAAAGGGAAAAAATTAAGTCTTTTGGGAAAAGTAAGTGTATTAGTTGAAGTGCAAGCTCTGGTAATCCTTTTTCAGACAAGGTTTTTATTAAAACAAGGTTAATTTCCTGCAAATAATCTTCTTTGTTTGCTATGCTTTTTTTGTGTTTTCTACTTAATTTTTTCAACACTTTATGGAAGATGAGGTGTGTCTGATGTTTTTATAAAGATGCCTAGGCAGGAGCTACTTGGTGCAGCGAAGAAATTAAGGTCAGTATCATATGCAGCTTATGTCAGTTTAGCTAAGATTTTTTTTTTGTTTAAAGTATTCATGATTAAGCGAAAGGAAATTTTTCCATTCTTATCCTGGCTTGTCCCTATTTCTCAGATGATCTAAAGTATTATAAACTGTTTAAACTGAAGTGCATGCACAAAGTTGTTTGCAATCAGTTAGGCAGAGCAGCTTTGAGCCAGATTAATATGAATTTACTCCATGGATATACAGTAGTAACTTGTAAAAAGGGGCAATACAAAATGGTTTGATTGAAGTTCTGGCTTCTCTATAACCTCAGCTAAGTTGAGGGATGCAGATGTTTTGCCATGTAAAGCCTTGATGTGAAATCTGATTTAAACCATGGTGGTTCCACCTCCTTTAATGTTGCAATTGGTGCAAGGCATGTGAATGCATATCCCAATTTTCCAGTGTGTGTGTGTCTGTATCTCCATATATATCTGTAGTTAATAGAGATCCCTCCTTCTTTAACCAAACAGAGATGTGGACACTGCTTCTGTGTCTGGACCTTCAGATTCATTTTGTGTGACTGTCTAGCAATTATTCCTTCATTGTTTCTTCACAGCTTTCAAGGATCTTGGTTCCTCTGTTCTAAATGTAAAACACTTTTACTCTGTGTGTGTTTAGAGTATGCTCATGGTTACTAAAAGGTTTCTATTTCTTCGTAAGCCAGGCTGATGATTCAGTGTCAAAATTCATTTATGTCTTGGGCAGAAATTTTCCTTTCTGGTGCTGGTCCAAACGGAGTTTTTATGGCTGGATCTTTGCTTATACACAGAGGTGTTCTTGTGATTGCTGAAATTATGCTTGGTTATTTACCTAAGGATAATAATATGCACTGTGTGTAACCTCTTCACTTGGCTTTTATTTGAATGCTAAAAGGAGAGGAATGATTTGCCTAAAGAGGTTTCCTTTGTGTTTCCCTTCTCATCCTCTCTCTTTCAGAGGGGAAAAAACCATAAAAAGCCCAACTGCCATATTCTCTAGCTAAAACCCATTCAAACAAAAGAAGTCTTAAATCCATATTAATCACTGCCACCTTTAATTTTTCAATCACTACTTGATTAAATTGCTGCCTAGTTTTGTCCTTTCACTGATAGGCCTGGCAAGTGCTCTGCAGTGAACTCAAACAGAGAAGTAATAAAGTGCTTTCTGTCACAGGCACTCCCCAAAGTGCCAGACACAACACAAGTTATTAAAAAAATATCAAAGAGTGAGCTCCTATAAACTGTGCATAGAGGAAAAAATGATTGTCCAGGGAAGGGGAAGAAGATTTTAATTTTGCATCTGTAATTGTGAAGGCAAATACATCTGTACAGAGGATATTTCAAGGTCAAAAAGAAAAGAGCAAAGTTGAATGGCTGGGCCTGTGTCAAGATACAGGTTTGTAATGGTTTTACCACTGTCAAAATGCAAGTCCCTGGGGTTTTTTTTCTCTCAGTATAAATTTCAGGATAGAGCATGCCTATCAGTTAGTAAACTCACACTGATCCACTACCACAGAGTCACAGAATGGGGCAGGTTGGGATGGACAGGAGTGGATCCTCTGGCCCAACCTCCCTGCTCAAGCAGGCCCATCCTAGAGGACATGGCACAGGATTGCAGCCAGGTAGTTCTTGAATATCTCCAGTGAGGGAGACTCCACACCATTTCTGGGCAGTATCTTCCAGTGCTCAGTCAAGTTGTTCTTCCTTATCTTTCCCTGCCTTTGAATCTTCCCTCTGAGACTGCAGATATTCTAGCTCTGATTCCAGGGAAGGCGGGGTTCTGCACAACCCTGTTCCAGTGCTCCACAACCACTATGAACATGGTTTATGCCGCTCTAGGATGCGGCAGTCGCCCTGTAGGTCCTGAGCCACCATCCGCCACCACCCACTAGTGAGCAGTCAAGGCGCCGTTCCCACGCTGGGCCATTGTTTGGAGACCCGTGCTGGCAGCACGTGCTGTGTAGCCTGATGTGAGCCAGCAGGCCTTTCGTGGTGACTGCCCTCACCCTGGAAGTGAGCTGTAAGGTTGGCTTTGGTGTTCTGATACAACTGGATTCTGTACATTACAGCATGAATACTGGTCAAAGCATGTCAAGTCAGCGTATGCTGGTGGCTCAGCACTTGGAATGGTTAGAATAGGGCATTTTATAAAGCCCTGTCCTTCATCTGAGTGTGTAAGCTGCCAGCACGAACACTGATTATCCAGTAAATACAGAATTAAATGGATAAAATGAAGCAAATAGCTGGGGCTAAGAGTGCCCCTTTGGCTTCCTGGCTCTAGCTGAGAAGTAACATCCAGATGAAATGGGTGATTTTCTTTAAAATAAAATTGTGAGATTTTTGCACATGACCATCCACTTGGCTTTATATCTTGTCTTTGACCAATCTTCAAACCTTGATGTTGTTAAGGGTGTATATTGGACAACCTTGTTCTTGTTATGACGTTTCACAGGATGCGTTTCTGTGTTCTGACACAAATACTTTTTTTTTGCCTGCTGTGGCCACAACCCTGAGTCAATAAAGAGTCAACATATGCTCAATCATTATAAGTCAATTTTAAATCAATTCAAGAATGTCCATACTTGGGTTTATGTGGATAACAATTTAGTGAAAAAATCAATGTTTAGCATCATCTCTGTCAGTTTAACTAGCTTCCTTCCCACTCAGCTTCCAGCCAGTTAATAGCTGGCAAACCCCTGTAACATAATGTTATCTTGGACTTACATAATCTTCATTGGTAAAAGGATTTTAGAAGTTGATCTTCCTCCCTTAAGTTTATATTGTGCAGATCTTTACCCAGCTCAGGGTGTAGTGGAGACAGCCTGTTTGATGCTGAGAAAGCCTGTAGCTACAGCTTTTTGAAAGCAGAAGAGTCTTGTAGACAAGATACAAGAGTAGGATTCAGGAGAGCCAATTGCTCATTTCTTCCACTTCTACTTTTCCCTCCCCCAAATAGCTGCAATAATACAAATCTCCCATGTGGTGTATGTGGTTATTTTAATTCATTTGTAATTAGGAAGTTTTTTAAGAGTCACTGGTTACAAAGATAATGAAACTACTGGTTGTACTCACTGAGTGTTTGGAGTGGTACTGGCCTGTTGGTGATATTCTGCAGCCGTGCCTGCTTTTATTGATACTCTGTAATGTAAACCTGGGGCTACTGTTAGTGATGAGGCCGGTCTAAAGAAACCATCATCACACAAAGCTTCATCTAATTATTTAGCAAGTGCCTTTGAAACATCAGAGCTAAGTATGGATTCCTTCTGGTTAATAAGCACGTGATTTCTGTGAAAGATACATTTCTTCTCTTAATTTTCTTGTACTGTTAAAGAAATTGTGCTACTATGGTGGTTTTGATGCACTGCTGACCATGATTGCAGAAGCAGCATTGTCTCCATAACAGTTGCAGACTTGAAATAGGGTCACAACATTAAAATTCATGTTTCTTTTGCTGACCTATAGAAAGATTGAGGAGTGAAGTGTATTTCTGTTCTGTGGTATTGTTACATATTCATTGGTTGCTCTACATCAGGCTTCATGGCCCTCAGCTGAAGTTACTGCCAGTGTCTGTAGGGTAGAGACAGGGAGCTGGGGTTGGTGATTGCTGTGGTCTCTTACTGCATAGCAATGTATGTACCCTGTGCATCAGTGAACAAGCACATCTCATGCAGCTCTGCAGTAAAATGCAATCATCCCACAATGAGCAATAACAATTCAAAAGCACTTCATAAACATTATGTTTAAACAACAATACCCCCCTCTCCAAAACCACAAGACGACAGTGGTATTTCGTTTTCACAAAATTACTTGGAGAGCTCTTTGTGGCCTGTACGAGAAATATTATTGGAGCAGTGGGTCGGAGGCTTTCCTTCCCTGCTATCTTTTTCATTTAACATCAAAATACATTTGGGCTTCCTTCTCTGATACAATGCTGTTGTTTGCAGAACTGTTTCCTTGTTGGTGCTCGGAAACCCTTACTGAGACATCTTGTGCTATTAGCTGACTGTTTGAGAAAAGGATCCAGGGTTGAACCCTTCCAAAAGGTGGTAGGTTGGATGTAGAAAATGTCAGCAGGATACCTCTGTGCTTACCACTGTTTCTCAGAGAGCACAATCACAGTTTTTGATTTCTGCATGTCCCTGAGCGAATACTACCAGAAGATGCTGAAGAGGAAATTTTTTTCTAATCCTGTGGCATGCCATATTCCCTTACTTGTCTAGTTATTAGCATATTGTGCCAACAGTTTAATGCCACATGTTCATCACTCCTTTGTCCCATCATGCACCACAGTTGCTTTAGTCCTTCCGATAAAATAACACAACCACAATCATAATTTCATGAAGATGTAACATCTTGGGATACTGAAGTCATTAGGCAGTCATGGGGTTAACCTTTGCATCCACTGTAATTTTGTCAGCTAGTGGAAATTATTAAATGGCCTGAAACATGAACTTGAGAACAGACAATACCTGTAGACAGGTAACCTCTTGGGCTTACCTCAAGTAATTAAGTCTTATAACTGAATGGCAGATGCCCACTTTATTAGTGAGTCATGAGCTTAGCAGGGAGATGGTGTTACAACACATACAATTGCTTTACTGCATGAGCTGAGTAACTTCTAATTTAGACAGCTGAATAATTATAGAAAAGGAGCTTTAATAGAAGTAAGGTCATCTGTTTTCAATTAGAAAAACTGGAGTTATTGCATAGATTGGGAAGGGTACAACACGCAGGATGTGTTGATCCTTCAGGTTTCGATTGATTTCCCTCTTCAGATGAAACCATTAGAAGTAGAGAAGCTTGAAGAGCTAGAAAAGAGGGATGTGAGGATTTTCATCATAGGCACCCTCACCCATCAAATGACAAAAAGCAAGTTGTGTGAGCATGACCAGACTGTTGGTAGAACATCTCTGCTGTGGTCTGTTGATTTATGCATCTGTCTGCAGGTGGCCTTTTGGGCAGAGCAGGGAAGTCTGTGGAAGTGCTTTGTCAGAATACGCTACTGACCAGCTCCAGTGGGCTGGTCACTCTGAATTCCCGAAGATGAGTATTTCAGGGATAGCAGTCCCTTACATCATGTGTGATCACTATGAAGGGCAGGAGTTTCATCTTTTGCGTTTGCTTGACAGCCTTTTGATTGATAACAGATGCTGTTAGGAGAACATATGCTGTCAGCTTCGATTGTCTGCCTTTGTAATTTTGACAGACAATGTTCCCTAAATGTATGACTTGGAGGATTTCTTGGTGAAGACTGTTACATACCGGGACAAAGGGATTTTAAGACATATAGCAACAAATAAACATTCATCTGTGGCAGACCATTGCTACAAATCCCTTGAGAAGATATATAAAAGGTGTAATCAGAGTTTTAAGAATTGCTGTTGTCCAGAATGAGGAAGGGTAAATGTGATTTCAGTGGAGTAAGGCAATTAAATATGATGCAAAGGTTTGAATTATTTTGCCTTCCTCCTCACCTTTTTTTTTTTTTTTCTGCTTTTGTAACAGATAAGGGGGAGCTGAGCGATGCTGTAAGGAAGATGCAGGTGGGATGAAAGAGTCAGGCAGGATGCAAAACAGCCAAGAGGTGCCAGTTGTATTTGCAGAGGGTAGGGAAACAGCCAAGGAGATGACAGGGAAAGCTCATTTTTACAACTGGGAACTGCTGACTTAGATGGACAAGGTAAAAGATACAGGCCTGGGAAAGAAACCTTTAGTGAAGAGAAACTTATAAACATCAGTACCAGACCTGAATTTGATGAGTCCATGGAGCTGCATGATTTATGCCTGTGAAACATCTTGCCAGTTAGGTATATATTTTTTCTTTTGCCTGTGTGCACACACATGAAGATCAGATTTGTTTTCTGTGGGTTTTCTCTTGCTTGTTGTCCCCCATCTGCTGGAGTTTGTTTGTTTTTTTTTTTAATTTGTATTTTAAGTATTGAAGGATATCACAGTTATTTCAGGTTTGCTGGCTTCCATAATATCCCATCAGAGAGTTCTTTGAGAGCATGGCATTTACTGAATGGCAGAGAGCTTTTCCAAGTCTGTGAAAGCACCTTTGACTCTCTCAGCTTTCGACCTTTCTTTGTGTAAAGCCTCAGTCTTTGGAGTTCACAGCTCAGTGACACTGGTGTCTGTCCTTGGACACACCAGATGGCAAAACTTGGGTATACAAAGAAAAGCTGCACCTCAGCTCTAATTTTGGTGAATTCTATTGCTGTTTTATTTTCATGCAGTATTCTCTGAGCTGACAGTTTTGTCAGGGTTTTTTTATTATTTTTTTAGATGCCATTGTTGTCGCAACAAAATGAAGAACCCTTGTGCCCTCTCTTAGTGAGTTGTTCTTTTTCCAAAAGGAAAATGAAATAAGAAGTAGAATCAACAATAGTGAAAAACAAGATAGGAATAAAACCAAATTATAATTTCGTTCTTTCTCTTTCCCTCAACAAAAAGAGAAGGTGGACCAAGGCTGAACAGACTCTTCCCTGCTGCGGGGAAGCACAGCAGCCTTGCTGGGCCTGTCCACCTTTTTAGCAAGCAGTAAATAGTCACAAAGCACTCGAACACAGCGTATTTATGTGCAGGTGGGTTCTGTAGTCAAAAATGACAAGAATTTGTGTGGTGGTGGGAGTGTTCCTTATAAAATCTTCAGAGGAACCTGTCTCAGTTCAGTTATCTGAACACATTTCTACATCTGAAAAACAACCATGCCAGCTGAAAATGTTTGCAATGACAGGAGGAAGAAAGAAAGGCCTTCTAGAAGTTTTCTTCAGAACTAAGAAATCTGTCTCCAGTGTCGTTCTTTTATTTTTAAAAGAGTTTCTTTGAAAATACTACATAGTGTTGTTAGGACCATAAAGCATTGCTAAGGTTAAACGGCTGGGAACATGAGCCAGAGCTCTGAAATCAGAGGAAGTTTGGGAATAGCTCATGGCCAAAAAGAGAGCAGGGAGTATGGCATTGGGTTAGAAAGCCACATATCTATGCACAAAAAGTTTTTTTCTCAGCATCCATCTTTAAAAACTGTGTTTAATCTCAGTAGTAAGATTTTACAGTTAGAATTTCTGTAAGCATGCCACTGTTGCCAGGCCAGTCAAAACTAAAGCCTCGGCTACAAGGTTTTGCTGCACGATATAAAAGACACCTGAGAGGGCAGTGTGGGCTTTTCCTCCCTTCCTCTCCTTGTGATTCCGTAATTCAGCAAGAGGCACAACTGGTGAAAAGCACCAAAAGGTTCATTCCTACTACTTGTTCTCCCTGGCTGGCTCAGATACGCTATTTGTATGTGTCAGTTTTTCACACCTGCTTTGAAACAGCAAGGAAAGATAACGTGAGAAAAGAGAGAGAGCTGCCTTATTCTTTCCTTTTGTACCAACGCTCAGGCAAATCCATGCAGGAGTCTTTCAAAAGACAAAACTCATATCAATAGCCAGCCGTGCAGTGGCTTTTACACTCGGCCTTATAAATTGGGCCTCTGATTTGGATTGATACTCTTCACCAACAAACTCGGAAAGTGGAATTTAGAAACAAAAAGAAGGGATTTGATTATTTTAGCTTCATTACACTTCATGTTGCTGCTGCTCTTCCCCATGGAGAGACTCTCTGGCTGTTTCAGGCTCTTCTCATTTACAGAGTGTGATTGTATGAGTTGACCAAATTTTCCAAACCATTGATCTTGCTGCAAATGCTCTGCTGTCTTGTTTCTGGCTTATGTGCAGAAAGTCCATGAGTTGTGTGGAATTTTAATTGAAGACAATTAAGGGGTCTGTGTTTTGCTTTTCTGCGTTACTAGGTGCTATACCCCTACACATTGGGTGAAAAGGGGACATAAACCATATAGGAGAGGTTCTGCATGTTTGCATAGTTGCTTAGAAGTCAGTGCTGTTTGTAGGAACTGGGTTTGGCTATGTCATGTGACTCACGCCTGTAGGCAATTAAAATACCTCACATGACATCAGAGGTTTGGAGAGTGAATACCCTGTTAGGGGCACGCATTATACACCATGCACATGTGAATGGGCATGTGTGAGGGCACACAGTGCTCTTGTTTTGTTCTTTTTTCTTCTGCTTCTTGTAGCAATTCTTTATCCTTTCCCTTAACTCCTATTGTATCGCAAGTGGCTTTATCTGATGTGTTCTGCAGCCCAGACAGGCTTAAACTGGTTTATTTCTTTCTCTCATCTGCTCTGCTTGACTGCAAGTTTATTCCATTATTACACAGACAGCAGAGACCATCAGTAGCAGATTAGGATTGAATAAACTTTCATGTGCGTGTTCAAATCCTATCACATACTCATTACAGAGCAGCTGCACACCCAGGCAAGGGAATTTCATTGACCAAAGTCTACCTAGTGAGCTCTAAACTTTGTGTTCTGTATCTATATTAATCCTGCCTCACTGGCAGCTTTTCTAAGCTGACAACAGTGTGTGTGAAAGTGTGTGAATGTAAAAAGTCTTTCACAAACTCCTCATCTGCCATTGCCACAGAAGACACCATGGGGCTGGAAGGCATGACCAGCACATGTGTGGAATTTAGCTGTGAATAGCATCCTTGTAAAAAATGCTCTGACATCAGAAAGGTGGATGGCAGGTCTTGGTGCAGGGCGTATGTGTAAAACGGTTCTTCCTTCTCGCTGTGCCCATCTGGCATCACATAGAAATTATGTTCTCAGAGCTAAACATGTTGAAATGTCTCAGATGGACCAGATGAGGCTGAAATTGTTGCAAATCCCCTCTACCTCTTGCTTGGCTTATACTTTTCTCCTAGTTTATGCTAAAAGGACTTTGTCTGGCTTTGCATCAATCTGTTTGCTGTGGGACAAGTGGTGGTAAGCCACTGTGGCCCCCAAGTGTCAGCCTTCCTGTAGCCAGTGCCATCAGGAACAGACTGTAGCAAGCGTTTATGGAGGTACAATTAATGGTTGGGGCTGGATATTGCACAGGATGCAGCAAAACATCTTCTAATGTCCCAGAGCATGATAACCCTAAGGCCTGGGGACAGGCAGTGAGTGCTCTTTGGTCAGCGCTCCAGCTCCAGAGCTGCAACAGCCTCCACTTTCCCTGTGGCCACTGCTCTGCAAAAGGCAATGCCTTGGGCTCGCAGAACGGTTTGGCTTCTGTCTAGCCCTACATGCAAGTGCTTCTGCCATAGCTTCTGTGGAGAGCTGTTGAGTATGTTGATACGTTGAGAGGCACCTGGAGAAATGTTGCTCTCTCTTTTCCTGCTAGAACCTTTGAAGGTCCATTTCACAAAGGAGGGCATTTGGAGGGTGATGTAAAGAGAGGGGAACCCTTTCTCATAGGCAGTGCTGAGCATTCTTCCTTTTCATACAGATATTGCCACTATTTAATTCTGCAGTTTGAGATGGCAACAGCAATAAAGTCAGCAAGCAGATGCTTTGCAGAGAGAAATTATTTCTCTGCTGTTGGTTTTCTTGCCCTGTAGCAAAGTTTTATTATTAGTAGATTGTGTCTGCAATAAACCTGGCTTTCTGAGAGCTGCTCTCGGGTAGGAGACGTGAAAGTTTCCCTATGATCCTCTTGTCCCCTTTTTCAGAGTTATTTTCCCAGTTTTAGCTGGCTATAAGATAAGGATATGCTTGTTTTGTCAATTCAACAGTGAGGGAAGCCAAAAGTTTTTCTTGTCAAAAGTCCTTTTAGAGGAACACCCTGAAGTGTGTTCAACTTGCTAAGTACCATGTGCTGTTGTGCCATCAGCAGCACTGGAGTTTTGGGGGGGTTTTAGCTGTTGGTAGCTGCTGGTTTTTGTTGATTTAAAGAGAAATAACCCAACTTTTTAATCTGTTTATAGTAATACAAAGCAGTAGGATTCCTGCCTGAGTCAGGGTTGTTGTTCTTCAGTCTGGAAAGTGTTACATTGCCTGAAAGTCTGTGCTGGACTTTTGTACTGAGTGAAAGCAAGTGTGACAGATGCAGGCCTCTCCCAAATCAGAACTTTTTTCAATGGCAGCAGTGGCTGGGAAGGCACTTCTGCAGAAGAGGGTCTCACTGCAGGGCAAGCAGTTTTCTCTTTCCTTCTAAAATCGCTTCTACTCAGCCTGTTCTAATGTGTGAGCTTGTGTAAGCACATAGAACAGGCATAATTGTACTCACAAAGCTCCTGGGGAAGATGGACTGTGCTTTCCTTGGACTTGGCAGAGCAGGAAGATGTTTTACACAGAAGGCCTGAAGAGAGCTGGCTTGGATGCAGCATTGAGCTCACCGAGAACAGTGTCATACTTTGAGCACGACTCCTTGGAGGTCCTGACAGAAGTATTTATTTCAGTATTTCAGAAACTAGGTCTAGCTGCTTGCACCAGCCAGAGCTATTAAAGATTACAACTGAGGATAATTATTCTTTATAAGAACTAGTTTTTATTAGAGAGGGCTAATACACAGCTCTGATAGTGCCATGAATGTCTTGGTGGCACTTTAGCACTTCCTCTTAATCATTCACACTGATGCTGCCTAACTGAGCAAACCCCATGGCCATTTTATCCAGATAAAATGGAAAAAATAGATGAGCTTTTCACTGTCGCTGGAAGGCTGACAACAAATCTCAGATTCATTAGACCAAAAAGGAAGCAATTACCCAGACAGCAGCTTGCCAATAGCAACTTTCTCCCTTAAAATAAAGGGGTACAATGACATCATATTTTCATCAGCTCTCCTTGTGCTGCTGCAGTGAAGGGAAGGCAGATGCTGGATCTGAGAATGCTGCCTTTTCCTCCAGAGCTTTCCTCTAGGGAAGTGTTTCCAATCCCTAGTGTTCCCCCTGCGATTGCAACCCTCTCTGGCTGTGCCATACCAACCCATGGCTTCACTACTGCAATCCTCTTGGTATCCCCTTCCCCCATCAGTTCTTTCTTTCCCCCTCCATAAGCAAGTCAGAGACAACAGTCCCCGAGCAGAGAGGAGACTTGGTTCACTGAACACAGAAAGTCTTCAAATTAGGGATAAATGCGGAATTTCTGTAGAATAACCAAAATCGCTGAGATAGTGTATGTCAGGAGGAAGGTCAGGGTTGGAGGGGGAATATTCACCCAGGTCACTGAGTCTAGAGGGTAGTATAGTTAAGTACTAGAGACCACTTACTCAAAGGATTTTCCTTTGTGTTTTTCTGCTTTATTTTTCCACTTTCATTGGAGGACTCTAATTCATCTTGCTATCCTGTCCTCCCTTTTCGGCTGTCTACTTTTGACACCTGCCTCTTGTGAGAGAGCATCTTCTTACTGGCCAGCCACGCCCTTTGAGAGATGAGGGAAAGAGAGGAGATGGACTGAAAACTGGATGGTTTTTTCTTGGTTTTGTCCTGGCAAACTTGTCCTGCTCTTACTTGTGAGGAAAACCTCACTCCATCTTGTGAGAGTGAGAAAGGCCAGGAATAATATTGAACTGAATGCTTCTTGGGGATTCACTTCATCGTCTGAAGATGACAGCTCTCTGCCCCTTTGATTATGGTTTGCCTCTTAAATTGTTAATGGAATGGGAATGGAGGTGGCTGAAATAATCTTGAGACATTTTCTTCATACGGAACTGCTTATTTACAATTTGAAATCAGTCATTTAGTGTTAAGTGGCTACAGGTCATTAATTGCGAGCAGGTTCTCTACAGCACAGCTGCAGACTCCAAGTGGCCTCATAATGGCTTATTAAATAAGACTTTTCCCTTGATTGACAAATATGATTTTTAGCCTGAACTTTACTGAGAGATTTGATACTGAAAGTCCCATTGCTGCCTTCCACTTTCCTATCCAGAAAAGCTGATTTTGTAATTAACCCACGAATATGATTCGCTATCCAAAATACCTTCTTGTTCTTGTTTGGATAAAGTTACGCTTCTCAGTATTTGACTCTTTCTATCCTGCTCCCATGTTTGTCTCTGGTTTTATTCTCTAGTCAGACCTGTCCCACCCAGCACAGACACATTCAATCATCTCTGCCCTGAAGCTCATTTACTCTCTTGCCTGCTAGATTTGCATGAAATTCCAGTGTTTTGTTTTTGGGGACATCCTAGAATTGGTATGCACCCTGGTGTCACAAGGCCATTCTCTACATTCCCTCCCTTTGCTGAAGGCAGGAACATTTATATTTCAAAGCTTTTTATTTTTTCACCTGTGGAATTTGAATTGCAGTACACCCTGTGGACGTTTCAGCTTTGTCAGCTTGACTGTTATTAAGCTGTAATCATTTATCATCATTGGCAATGATTTTATGTCTAGGGGTTTTTTTTTAAGCAGGTATTGCAGAACATTTATTGGTAAACTGCTGTGAGCATGCAAAAACTTAAGATATATGATTTATGAAATCATATTTATGTGGTAGTGCTTTATGGTGGAAGGATGTGCTGAGGAAGTGTTTGAGATGACCATTTATTTTTAGATGAGCCAGAAGTCTTTGTTTCCATCTCATTTCAGGCCCTGGCACAGAGTGATTGAGGATCTGCAGAAACCCAAAAGCTTTTTCCCATCTAATGGCAAGAAAGAGTGTGTAAATAAAACTGACAAACATAAAAATGCAATAAAATACAACTGTTTCATGAATTTATAACCTGAAGGGGCAAAGTAATAAAAAAGCTATAATTCATGTCAGTCATGGGCCTTTATTAAGAGCTACTAAGCAATAATACACTTAAGGGGCAGTGCAAGAATGAAAGTGTATGTGAATGCTTTCCATGCTTTTTCATGCTAAACTGAGATAATTTGGTTCTTCGTGCTCTCTGTGTATTTGCACACACATGGGGGTTTAATATCTATGCAATAGCATGTTTATATAATAAGGAATTTTAAAAAGCAATGTGTAAGTTTAATTAATAAGGATAGATGAGTTAATTTCCATATTACCTCAGGGAGGATTGTAAAGCTTCACAACCTGACCTTTGGAGAGAGAACCATCTTTTCTCTCATTTAGGTGACAGGGTAAAGGAGGGATTTTTGCCATCTGTGGTGTTTGTTCTGGCTACTGCACAGAGTAGGTTTCCCAAAGAGTCATCTGGCCTGGATGCATATTCTAGAATAGGCTGGAGTGAACTTTGAAGATGCCTCTTTGCTTCCAATGACAAATGAAAGGGAATCTGGGCAGGTGAATCTGAGCTGAGCTATGAGTTGCCCTAACTCTAGGTGTCTGGGTTATCCTTGTGGTCAGGGGAATTCTGGTCAATGCTGTTAATGGTGTCCAGGGAGCTGTTCAGCTGACCAAAGGCAGGCTTAGACCATGGTGAGCCACGTTAATTTCTAGACACTGCTGACAGCATTGACATCAAAAGTTAGGTGACTTGAATCCCACCCTAGGTATCTAAATGCTGGTGGTATAGACTAGAGGTCGGAAGAAATATTTGCAGTCTTCCTGTGTTGTATCCTGTAGCACTTTAAAAAAGAAGATGAAGTTTAGTCCAGAAATCTTCTGCAGCTCAGAAGCGTCAACAGTACTTGTGTGACCAGGGAAGTACATGGAGGGAACCCTTAGTGTAAACTCGTTGTTTGGAAAGTCCCAGAGGGAATGTTTACACTTATTTTCACGTCATAGTCTCATTTCCTCAGATCCACGGAATAGAAAAAACAAAATACAGTGTGCAAGCAGGGGATTCTGTGGGCTCTCCTGTCTGTATGTTGCAGTGAAGCTGCTGATCACAGATCTGTTTAAATGTGTTTATTCCAAAGGATCTGAAATGCTTCCATAGCAGAAATTTGGTTGGTGATAAGAAGGGACTGTAATGTTTCCTTTGGGATTAACTAGTGCAGAAAAAAAAGATTATTTGAGGTGGCATTCATTACTGGTGGCATACTGCCCGTGCTTGGAAGTGGCTTGGGATACAAGCAATTGTGTATAAATAGCCTCAGATGTGCTATTGCATAGCAAAGCCTAATATAAATAAACAATCATTAAAAATTGCTAACATAAAACAAGGGAATAATCTTTGCTTTCTCTTGTACTCCTACCCAATTAGAATAGCGTTCTTGACAAGGCATTTGAGCTATTGAAGTGAAAGATGCTATTCCAGACATAACACTGGTTTTGTTACAAGGGACTGCTTACATGGAATTTAGGCAGTTGAGATAGTAGTAAATACTTTGTTTGCTTGTACAAATATTATTAACAATCCATTAAAAAGAATCCATAAAAGATTCAGAATGTGTTTTGCTTAGCTTTCTGATGCAGTTCAGTGAAAGAAGATGAGCTTTGTGATGAGAGGCTATTAGGGTGTGATTATTGCTCACAAGCCTATTATTGATCAGGGGATCAATACTGAACATGTCAGAAATCCTTCCTATGAGCATGTGAGCTGCTTATTGATGGGACTGTTTAAAAAAGACTTTTCGTTGTAAGCCAGTTCCGGTGTACAAGTTTGGTCATTTTCCCCATCCCCTTGAAAAGTTAAACTTCAGGAAATGAGGTACTGTGTCTAAGTCCTACTGCTTCCCAAATCCCTTCTGTCCCTGCACACAATGGGCTCAATTCCTGAGCAGGTCTTGAGCTCCTCAAAAAGAGTTGGGCATGCCAGAAATCAGCCTGAGAGTCCTGTGCTTTTTGGAGAGAGAGAATAGTGGGAAGGGGCTGAGATATTTGTCTGTCCTCAGGTGTTGTCAGCACCTGGGCAGAAAGAGCAGGTTTCAGGCACAGTATGGGCAGTGGGACTGAGGAAGGGAGTGCTGCAGTGCTGGTGTTCCCACTGACCCTCACCTCCAGCCCTCTGCTGTCAGCTGTGGGGTGGAGAGCAGTGTTAGATAGTGATATAAATATGATATAAATATGTTAAAAAATCCTTCTTGACACTGTCACTGGCTGCTGAGTACACTTCAGAAAGCTGAATGGGAGCAGAGAACGTGGCATAGCTGCATTGCTACTGGAGGAATTGGAGAAGACCTATTGTGTAGACTGTATGTTTGCAGAGGTCTCCATCAGGAGAATTAGCCATAATCACAGTGGAATACATCAGCACAATTTGGGACCTGAGAAAGGGGATGCTCAGATTCAGCCTTGGTATGTAAAAAGCCAAATGTGTTGGGAAATACTACCTGCCCTCAAATCGGGGACTGAAACCGGAAGCTTTTTTTGTGGTCTGGCTCAACTTCCAGAACTTAGCTTCTGCCACTGTGCACTGCAGGAGATTCTTTGTTCAGAATGCTTAATCAAATATTGGTTTATAGAGTGGGGACTTACTTTTTGAAAGCTTTCGTGAGGGAAGGCATCACCTTTAGCTGTTGTCTGGTTGGGGTTTTTTTTACAGAATCAGCAGTTTTCTTTTTTAAATTCACAACTAATTTTGCATTTTAACTGTAGTATATGTGTTCACTATGGGTGTTTCTATAGCAACCAGCATTGTGCATCATCTATGGATGGATTAAACATGCCATATAAAATTGGGTTTCATTTTATTTTTCTGCAGGTTGTGCTTGTTACAACATGTTTTAAGAACTTTCAAGTAATATGAAATAGAATGACCATCTCTGTCATCTTTGTGTTCTGTAAGGAGCCTGTTTGTTTATCTTTGTTTCTTTTGGGACTCGTATCATCTTATTTCACTACCGTTTACTCTAAACCCATCCAGTACCTCCAGGGGAGAGAAAAGCACTAAAGATGCCAAATAATCTGGACTTTATCTAGTGCAGGAAATCTGTGCTAAACCAGATTCCTCTGAAGTCACTCTTTGAGGCTTATTATTCTCAGCTTCTCTCAACATCTCATCCTAATGGTTCAGATAAAATTCTCCATCAGCAATCTCCTTTACAGAAATCACAGGGTTTGTGTTGTATAAACCCCCAAACTTTACAAATATATTTGCTTCTATTGCTTTCAGTATTTAGTGCTACGTATGTGACAACAGGTGACTACAACAGCATCGAGAGCTCCAGATCTGGTCTTTTCCCAGTTTACAGTACAAAATAATTTTAAAAGTTTTTTATTGCTGTAGGGATGGAACAGAACAGAGACTCCTGTTCCCACCCAATTTTCTTCCACTGCTGCTTCTTTGTTAAAAGATTGTCTTCATTTGAGAGATTCCGATTCCAGACCTCATGCATGTATTCCTCATTACAACTGTATCTATTTCATTACAGTAATCCCAGGTGGATTTAGAAATTCCATTTGAGGAGCAGATGAAAAAGCTTTAACACTTTTGGTTTGGCAGCAGCTAAAGCTAGAACCTGGAAGGAGTAGTGGTAGTGCATTCATCCTTTTTCCTATTCTAACTCATGCATTTGCTCTGTTTCAGTAAGTTGTCATTAACTCACTGCTTTCTTTATAATCTTTAATTTGAATTACAATGTAGGCAGGTTGCCAGATTAGATGCTTTCGACACTGATAATCACCACTTTTTAATATTCTTTGATCACGTTTAATCTTTTATCAGCAGTGCTGCCTTAATAGGTCATTCTCACCTGTTCTATTTCTGCAAGTTTTTACGTCCTCAGTGACAGAGCTTTGCAGCATAGGGCAGTTCAGTGCACTACAAAAGGGCCTAATTAAGGTCAGTGGCAGTTAAGCACATTCTTTTATTGCTGTGCTGAATAAGGATGCAATTGAGCACACATTTAAGTGTTTCAATGAATTTTGAGCCCATGAAGGGATGCCATCACTTTTTAGCTTGGGGGTATTAACTCATAAATGTTGCAGTTCTGTTCTTCTGTACATGTAGTTGATAGATAACTATGATTTGGGGGAGCAAGTGTGTAGGAGAATGCTATTCATGAAACAGGAGGGATTATCTGAATGACTCTCTATTCACTTTTCCATTAGCAGGGTGTCAGCATTAGATTCCGTCTTTTGATGTCTTCAACTGTCCCCAAATTTACTTTAGTTGTATGAGACTGCAGTTTAGTGGTGGAACTCAACTGACAAGGAGTAATGAATTTCTTAAGGCTTGAGTTCCTGAGGATATCCTGAGTTCACCAGGATAACTGAAAAAGCAGCATTTTGAATGTTTCCATTATTGACAGTATGAAAAGGAATGCCATTCTTGTGATGTTTCTTTCCCCACATAGTCTACAAACAGGACTTCAGAGCTCCTTTTAAGCTTGATAAAATCATTTGGTATTTGTCAGGCTCACACACTGCATGGAATATCCTAAAATAAAGCCTGACTGTAGGAGAGAAGGGTCTAAAGGGAAGGAAAACAACATCATGAGCTATTGATACGTGTTTCTTCTAACCTTTGACAAGACTCAGTGGAGTTAGAGGGCAGTGAGGGCACGAGTGTCATGCTGGCAGGCAGAACACAGGTTGGGATTGTAGCACTCAGCTGCCTGTGTTCATGTCACAGTTGTTTGGCTGTCATGATAAGCAAGGATATCAAGTTCAGGCCCATGGAAGATGGCATGGCACATCTACTTTGAAATTATATTGAGTGCTACACACTGTGTTCCACTACTGACAGGACAGTGACCTGTAAAGGAGAGGCAGACAGGATGTTAATTCAGGAGAAGATGTCCAGTGGGACATTCGGGCTGGATCCTTGGCTGATGTTGCCCAGGGTGGTGACCCATCAGTGGTGCTGTTGACACCAGCTGGGGATGCAGGCCTGCAGCTCTTGGAGGTCTTTGGCTGCTGCTTCCCTACATAGTGGCCCATACTGCAACATGAGATTTTTGTATTCAAAACTAATTTTTAAGGAAAGTGAAAAGGATGTGAGATGGTAGGGCCGAACAACTAGTTTCATAGACCTTTCAAATTTTTACTGCTTATATGTGGAGCTGAAGAGACTGGCATTTGAAATGCTCTGTGCTTTACTCACTTATGCACTTACCTTTCCCCTTCTCCTTCCTGTAAGAGAAGAGGCTGATAAGGATCTGCATGCTGACAGGAAAAGAAATACAGCATTTGTAGGTCCACTGGATCTGAGGGAGATAGGGATTTTGAATTTGTTTCTAAATTAGATAAATCTGATGAATGAAACAGATCTTTAAATGTTACGTTGAAGTAAGCTATGTATTCATTGATACAAAACCAAGGATATGATATGTAGATAAGGAGAAACAGGGATTTAACTCCTTGATTGGGGTCTGTATCTATAACCTTGTCTCTGAAAGTAGGCTGATGCCTAGTCAAACAAGCAAGCAATAAAAAAAAAATCAAATTTAAACTTTAAGTAAACATTTAAACTGGAGGGGGAAGTGGGTGAAGTAAGGAGAACAAACAAATGCCCAGAATGTTGAACAGGTTTTCTCTGGCTGAGTACCCTATTTTTGGTCATGGTTGCTCAGGGATGCTTAGAGAGAATGTAAGAAAAAAGAGGGACAAGACAGGACATTTTAATCAGCTCCTCCAATTCATAGTTTAAGGTGTTCCCCTGTAAGGGCTGTAAGTAAAATATCATTTATAAGAAGTGCTGGGATACCTTGCTCTCATTTGATTTGTGTAATCCCTTTTTGAACCTGCATATATTTCAACATCCACAAATCTCTGTGGCAGTGAATTCCAGAATTTAATTAAATGTTTTGTGAAAAAGTACTTGACTTCATTGGTTTTCAACCTGCAGACCAAATAACCTCTAGCTTATTTAATCTTAAGAAAAATGAATAATGATCCTCTATTCACCTTTCCTATCCCATATTGGTGTTTAGGGAGTGCTGTTGTTCTACTCTCTTCATTCCCAGGAGTGTGGTCCCTACTAACTGATCTTTTTTCAAGTGTTTTTTTTCCCTAGTTCTTTTTAAGTTCTTGTTAAAAGGACACAGCTCAGATCATGGCCATTTTGGATGGAGTTTGTGCATATCCTTTAGTTTTACGCTGCAGAGCTCTAGAGCCTCAGTACTCTAAGGGAAGAAATGTGCTTCTACCATCCCATATTTGTTAAATTTCAGACCTCTGGCTGTGGAGCCCCTCATCCTCTGTCTGCACTTGCACCCAGGCTCCTGATTCTCCCAGGGAAGATTCTTGATCCCCTTGATCCTGCCCATATACATACGTATTCCATTTCCAGCCCCTCTGTGTGTCTAGCTGAAAGCAACAGTAATTAAGTATGCCTGAGATTACAGGAACATTTGCAGAATAATGTTCACATCACTACTGTTGATACTTAGATGCTGGTTTTTTTCGTTGTGTACTTTATCTCTGTACTTGGTGGGGGAAGCATATTCAGGCAAGTGGGATTGAGAGAGCCCTTCCAGTTTAAATACGTAGAGACTGGGGTAGAAAAATCCTCCAAGGGAGTTAGTTTAACTGCAGAACAACTGGTCATATCTTCCACTTGGATTCTGTTATCAGTGTATTTCTTAACACACAAGGAATTTTTTTTTTAGCTAAAAGAGGATGTGTGACAAGCAGATCCTAATCAGATACAATATGAGAAGCTTCAATTAGATGCATTTTCCATGTAATAAAAGCAATAAAAAACCCCACTTGAAGATGCTAGCACCATTATCATGAACAATGAGTCAGATTCTCCTGCAGTATTTTAAGTGTGTAGCTGTAACTTCAGTGTAATTTTCTTCACCAGCAGGCATATATCCAGAGCTGTTTGGGATTACTTCGATTATCATACTGTAAGATCAATTCTAAATGTAGGCACCGAAGCCTGAATAATTTATTTTCTAGCCCATTAGAACAATTTGGAGGATCTAATTCCATCAGCAGCTTTTTTGCCAAGAGAGCAAGCACACGTGTCTGTGTATCTCTTGGGGAAGAGGAGACAGATAATCTCTGCTTTTAGAGTAAGACACCTGCTGTACTGCTCAACTCTGCTCCATAAATGCCTGTGGGCAATTTGTCTTGAGCAGAATAATCTGCTACTTTCACAGCCAGTTGCCAAGTCCAGGGCTTGCAAAAAACCCACTGCTTGTGTCTTTTACTCAGAGTTTTGCAGCTCTGGCACAGATGTGCCAAGCAGCCCCTTTAAGATTTGTACTGAGGTCTTTCCTGGAACAAAAGCTTGACTCAAATATCCTGTGCCTGGGGTCTGTGACGGTATTCCTTCTGGTGTCCCACTCTTTTGACATTAGAATAAAAGATTTTGCAAAAAAATGTGCAACATTTATTGTGGGGAAAAAAAAAATTAGAGGGAACCACATTTTGTTTCAGGTTTTGCCATGAGCTGCCTTGCTTGCAAGAGAATGGATTCTCATGAAAAATTAGGTCAATAATGTGTTAAACATTTCACAAGGGAATTTTAAAAAATGCTATTGTCAGTAGCCTGGCATCTTTGAAGGGGACTTTTTTTTTTAATTTTAAGTCAACTCTGCACTCACCAAATGGAGTTAATACAGACTCTCATTTGGCTGCCAACAGATCAGGTTTAAGCTATAGACTTCTCTCTAATTTGTTTGTGTTAATGTTTTCTCTTTTAACCGTGGCAGCGTCACTGTTTGCGTGGAAGCCCTGAAACTGTCAAAAGTAGCCCTGTTGATGGTTTTGGTTTTGTTTAATTTCACGTATCAACAAGCCCAGAAAGCTGTCAAAACTTATCATTTCTTCACTGTGCTTCCGACTCTTTGACACAAAAAGAAAGGACTGGGGGTTGGGGATGGGGTAAGGAGAGAAAAAGTGGAGGAGAGGGAACATCATAAATGTTTTAAATTATCCATGCCTTAAATACCAAGAGAAGGAAGTAAAAACAGACATGCAGTACAGAACCAACTACAGCTGTTTTCTCTTGGCTCTGATCCAGAATAAGTAAATGTGATGCCTCTGATCCCTGGCTCCCAGACTGGGAATTATGTTGCAGTTCATTTCAGAATGGAGAACAGAGGGGATGGGAAGCAAGCTTTTTGAATGTTCTGGAAGGGAAAACATTTGGCTATTGTTGGAAAGGCTCCTGTGTCTGTCTTGGTGGGTCTTGGTTCTTTAAACATTTCCTTAACCAGGTGCCTGAGTGTTAAAAGGCCACTGGATGGAGACTTGCAGGTGTGCTCTGCTCCTTGGGGAAAAGAGGCTTTAAAGAGCAGTTCACTCTAGAGTAAAGGACATCCTCTGTTTCCTGGGTGTGCCTGGGGTGACAGCTTAGTCAATTTATTTGGGGACCGTGAGCAGATGTTCTGGGGTGGGAAAAGGAACAGGGCTGAACTAAGGTGGAGCAGTCTTCAGTAATGTGTGCTGACATTGTGAAATCCAGTTTGAGCCAGATGGTTTAATGTTAAAAGAATTCCTTTGTGCATTTCAAGGTTTGGTCAATCAACCTAGGGAAGAGCTGTGCATTATCTCTTCAAGAATAGGAAGATAATGAGCTGCTAGAGATCAGAGTATCTCTGAATCAAGGGCAGTGTAGTGAGATACTCCTGCTGAACAACTGACCTGAAATATTCATTCATTCCTGACCTAAATGGCTACAGCCCCAGTTGTGGCATTTTGCATGAACTGTGTCCTGTTTTTGTGATGTTTTGTGCCACTGGTGAATTTCCAGTTCTGTGAACAAGAATGACTTTGGACTCAGAAGATGCTGAATTTAAATGTCCGGGCAATGATGTCTCAAGCATTAAGCACTGTGCATCATAAAGCATTTAGTGGATGATGGAGGAGCAGGCAATGCCTTTACAGCATCCTTGGTGGGACCCACCTCCTGCAATACAAGTGATAGTTGTAGCTGTTGGTATCACTGAAAGCCGTGTAGCAGCGTGGGGAGCATGAAAGGTGATGAAATCAGCTGCCTCTTACTGGTGCTGTTGTATTGCTTCAGAACAAAGAACTGAAGATAAGAGCTAAATGTGTTGCAAGGTCATGGCTCTGCTGCTCTTGGGCATCTGCCTTCATTAGGCTTAATTGGGCTGTTTGAGCGGCCTCCCTGTGCCTGCAGTTCTGAGGCTGATTTTGAGGCAAACGTCCTCCAAGCTGAAGAGGCAGAAGTGCACTTCTGCTTTCCATCCCATTCCTCAGCCAGTTTAGTGCTATTCCTGACTGTATTTCAGCACTCCGACCAGTTTGGTTTTAGCTTAGGTGTTTGCCACCTCTCCTCTGATACTGTTCCATTGTTCAGTAGACCTTCAGAGTTTTATTCCCTCTTTAGGGAATTTATTCCTATTTGATTCCATTTTTTTTCTTGGGCCATGGTGATAGCTTTTTTTTATATCCCCTCCCTTAGCCTAAGTTATTTTCTGTGGGTTACCTTCTCTAAGTATTCTTCCCCCTCCTCTCCCTTGGTTATCCTTCAGTCATTCTGGACGATGTTAAAGATCATGCTCTGTACGTGGGCACAGAGGGGAGGTATTTCCAGTGTGTATGGTCAGGCATGGACTGTCCCTCCGTGCCACTTGTAGAGGGTACTTGTGAAAGGTTGAGTACAGTGATGCCTGGAATATGAAAAGACTCCTAAATGAGGGGATTTGAGTCCCTGTGTCCTGGAGTTTGCTTTCTCTCAGTGGAGACACGCAGGTTGGTGCAGCTGAGGCACATTGCAGTGAGGTGTAGTTTGGTTCCTTAGCTCTGAACAAAAGAGACTGGTTTGCAGCAGGGGTGAGGAGAGCTGCCTTAAAACACAGCTGCCTTTATTGTCCTTTATTTGGGGAGGAATTTGGTGGCATTAAGAGACAACCTTAGTAATTAGTGTAAGAAATTGCTTTGGCTTTTGTGTTTCTCCTCTGTGTTTCATTTCTGAGGTTTAGCTCTGCCCCAGGATTGGCTCTCTCTTTTTCCTTCCCTGGTTCATGAGCTGCCTTGTGTTCATCCACTTTATGCAGGTATTTAGTGGATATGCTCCTGCATATGTCTGGCTTACTACTCTATGAACACAATTTCTTTCCAAGCCTTTAATTGATTTGGATAATAAAGTGCAATTATAAACTCAATAAAAATTGGCTATTTTAAAGGGAGAGCAGGAAAGAAACAAACCTAAGTGGTGGTGTGCTGTGTGACTGGATAATAATGCAAAATCCTCTTTGCTTTACACTCTAAATGCTCTCTTGCTTCCAAAGGACGCTTGACCTTAGACAGGAACTAACTAAGAAGTATGAGGTGTCCTGCCAGGGGGATGCTCTGGCAAGATTTGTTTATGGCATGTGTCAGGGATGAGAGACAGTGTATTGGGATGGGAAGAATGGGGAATTGAAAATGCTTCAGCCATTCTGGGCAGCTGTATAAGGTACCTAAATAGGACATGGATTTTTTCAGTCCCTTCTAGAGCTGAACCTTTGGGAATTTATCCTTTACTCAGTGTCTGCTTTTTCACTAGAGAGCAAGAGACTTGGTATCTGAGGTTGTGTCTTGGATTTAGGAAATCTGTGATTTTTTGAGTGTTTTATCTTACTGATGACTTCTCTATAATTTTTTTTCTTTCCCCTTTGTTTTTCCTACTGAAAGTGCAACAGGGAGAGATCATTTCTTATTAGGTATGACTGCTGGTTTGCTCCACTGCCATATTGACATGGATTCGTATCTGGGGTTGCTTGGATACAATAACTGAGTTTCTTTGTTTCTCTTTGTTTTCCCAGTTGGGAGGCTGTGGAATCCTTGGTGTAGGCATCTGGCTGGCTGTTACCCAAGGGAACTTTGCCACCCTCTCCTCTTCTTTCCCGTCCCTGTCAGCTGCCAACCTCCTGATCGTCACAGGGACATTCGTCATGATCATTGGCTTCGTGGGCTGCATAGGTGCCATCAAAGAAAACAAGTGCCTGCTGCTGAGTGTGAGTATTGAGCTGCTGCAGTGTTTGCTGCCTTATGATGCTGGTGCTATTGCAATGCATGTTGCAGTGACCTGTGCTTCAACAGAAGTTTCCCATTTGACACAGATGAGACGTGAGCCGTGTGTGAAACAGGCTTTGATAACTGCTCTAAGGAGCTGCCAGGTCATTCCTGGCCACGCTGTCTGTGGAGGATGAGACCTGCAAGAAGGGAATTATTAGTGGTGGTGTAGGTTTCCTTGAGCTCTTCAGAGAAGAAGAAGAGTTTTGTGAAGACATCTTTGGCAGTGTATCTTTAAATTCTTTTTCACTCAGCTGTGGTAGCAATCCACTCCAAATGTTTGCCCTGATGGGACTGATGATCTGAAGTCCTGGGCAGCAAGATCAGTGTAAGCAGGGAACAGGTTGATTTTGAAGAGGTAGATTCTGGTTTAAATTGAAAATTAAGACCTTTAGATTTGACAGTGCTGGTTTTGCCAGCCATTAACTCTACAAAAGCTGAGATGTCAGGAAGCAAAGGTGCCAGCACAAGGAGACTGCTGTGAAATCAAAGATTAATAAGGTGCCAGCTGCCCGTGATTTTGCAGAAGCTTGAGCCACATCCCTGGTGTATTTTATCAAAATACAGTTTGATGCCACTCAGAGGTGAACTTTAGGAGCAGTGAGTACCTTCTGTAGTTGAGTTAGTGTGTATTTTGCATCCTGTTCAGCTGAGGACCAGGACGTGAAGCAGTCTTGCTGCTCAAGTCTAGGACTTCACCATGGGGTTTGGCAAACCTCAGAGTGAAGAGAAGCTGTGGTTCAGCTGCTGGCCTGATGATGCCTCTGTGAAAGGCTGTTCCTTACTGTGCTTCACGTATTTATTTAGTTATGGCACACTGGCCCCAAATTTCTTAAGTGACTGAGATTCCAAGCCTCAGTAGAGGACTCTTTGCAGGCCCTTGCCTTAATCAGCTGTGTCTGCTCATTTTTAGGCAGTCAGAACTAGTCAGTCTAGGCTAGTAAAGGCTATGTATGTGGCTTGAAACTAAAGTAAACAATATAAATGGAAATTAAGGCAGTTATGTGAGTGAAAATTTAAACTGGGAAGGCTGAAGTCAGAATCTGAGGCTGAAAGTCCTTGACATTTTTAACAGTCCTATAAATACACACTTGGTGAGGAAGTGTGTGCCCAGACAGATGTAATGGATTACAGCTTCAATGCCAATACAGCAGGAGTCCACAGGGTGCAGATTCTAATGGTATAGCTTATATGTGCAAAATTAATCACCTCCTTTGTGCTTTCCTGAAGGCCCAGCTCAGGTGTGACAGCAGAGAGCAGTGCCTGCTTGTGTGTCAGGATCAGGTCAGGATGTGGCAGTCAGTCCTCAGTACTGGAAGAGTTTCAGGCTTTTATCTCTTGTGGTTCTTTGGCCCTCATCTCTACCTTTGGCAAGGGCAAAGACTCCCTTGATCAGCCATCACTGCTCAGATGGGGTGGGTGCACTCAGCCGCCCCCAGCTGGGCATCCGTGGGAGATGGAAATGTTTGCAGATATTCCTCCTCCTGACATACTGCACAGTCCTCAGAATCCAATGTCCTTCAGTGCATGATGTAAGGACTGTGCTTGATGGATCAAGTTAAGTAATGCAAAGGAATCCAAATTCATTTAGGAACTCTCTGCACAGGAGAATGGGGAAGCTTGATTCGATTTGGTACCCGCATTTCACTCTGTCTGCCTGTCCTTACCTTTCTGTACTGCAGCTATTCAGTGTGGCCTCTATTTTACTCAATTTTCTTCAAAATTGAGTTAGGTTAGAGCTGATTATAACTACTTTAATTCTGAGTAAGCCTGACTGTAGAGGGTTGAAATACAGTTTCATTAGTCCACATTGAATTCAGTTTTTATTTGGTCTAGAGTAACTTTCCGCATTGCATTGGTACTTTCTTACTGTCAGTAAATACCAGTGAGATTTTTGAGCTGTTCCGAGTTGTTTTTGTTGTGCCTATGTCTTTGGAAGAGAAGTGGATGGTGGTAGCAGCTCCTGTTTCTGGGAGCAAAGCCCTATTATGCAGGTTTGTCCTTAGTCTTCCTTTCCCCAGACTGCTGTTTCTATTTGACTAGTGTTTGAAATAGCGTTTTCAAGGTCAGGGCTGGGGCATTTGGTTTTGGCCAGTTCCCCTTTTCCTAGGTAACACAGATAGCAAACCAAATGCTTGAATGAAAGATACTGCTAAATATCAAACCAGGGCTGTTCTTAGGGTGTGTGGTTGGTACATCCCTTCATCCTTTTCTTATTCCACAGGTGTTCCAAGCTCTGTGTTCTCCCACAATGAAAATTATTTCTTCCCAGAATATCTCTGGGTTCTTTAAACATCACGGAAATGCCCTGTCTACTGCTTTTTAAGAGGATTGTTTTGTTGCAGCTGGCTTGCAATAGGATTTAACATATAAACTGTAAAGGGAAAGCTCCTAAGTGTTCCCAGCCTTTTGTGTCTGTGACACACACAGTGTTTAACAATTGCTCCCAGATCAAGTCCTTGAACTTCTTTCAACATCTCCCTGGCCGCCACTTAGCATCTGGCCTTGGTCCTGGTAGTAGCTAAGCTTGCTTTTGGAACGGAATTTATGTCTCCAGAAGGCATTGCCACAAATTTGACAGCCGCTCATGGAGCAAGTCGTCTTGCTCGTGTGCGATGTGGCTGCCATATTTTCCTGTGCAGTATTTGCTTTAGCTAAACTTTTTGTGATGTTTTATTCCATTTGGAAATAGAGGCTTTGAAAGTAGAAATGGAGAAACTGAAATCTATTTGCACAGGTGCTTGAGAGGGGATAATGGAGGCTGTGTGGTTGTGTGGGTAGTATATTCTGTTGCACTACTCCCTGGATAATGTATTTGGATAATTCACCCTCACCTCCTGATATTTGTTGAGCCCCAGCACTAGAATCCCAGAATGGTTTGGGTTGGAAAGGACCTTAAAGATCATCTAATTCCAACTCTCCTGTCGTGGGCAGGGACACCTTTCACTAGACCAGAGCACTAAACAAACTTAGGGAACTGGGATGGACAGGCGTTAGACAAGGTCAGCAGGCAGTCGTAGCAGGTTTGTGGTGGGCTTAAAACCATGGAAAAGTTATTAATAGAAATGCAAGGAAAAGGAGAGCAAGAAGCAGAAGTGAGAATGTTGCATACCTTGCACGTTTCAGTACTCTGTGTGCAATAGTGTGATGAAGTGAGGCATGGAATGGACAAAAAGAAGAAAAAGTGGACTAAACCAAGCTGAGGGAATACCTAGGGATGTTATCATGGTGGGTTGGCAGATACTTATGTTATATCCTACATATATGAGAGCAGACATTGCTCCATTGAGCAGAACATTGTTGTATATCTCTGAGTGAGTAGCAGATTTCACTGACCTCCCCTTTCCTCGGCTCCATACAGTGTGAGAGAAAGCCTGGGGTGTTAAGTATGACCATAGACAGTATTAAAGATGATGTGAATGGTTTTCTGGATGCTCTGCCTGTACTATATTCCTGCTGCCACCCACTCTGAAATCCCATCCTTATGATCTCCTTGAAGACACTTGTAGCATTTAAAGCCCACAAACTACATGGTCATGCCTGGTTTAACCAAGAGCAATTTGGACCTCAGCTTGCTCGTATCTGCCATAGTGCACCTCATCCTCGTGTGGTGTTGTTGGGAGTCTGATCTGCAAGGACTGGAAAGACAAATTTCCCATAGGAAAAAAACAGGAGCACTTCTTTTCCTGCTTCCTAAAAGCAGAAGAAAGAGGAAAGCATGGGGCAGTTATTCATTGGGGGGATGTGCTGCTGTTATTGGGGTGAGCAGTTTGGAGGAAGGCATTGGAGATACTGCAGGAGGCATGGAGCACTATGGGGATCCTAATATGAACTGAGGGGAAGCAGGACTAGCTCAACCCACCTGCACTGGAGGAGGAGAAGTTTATATGATGTTGGACACAGGATGTTTGTGGAAGATCTTGCCTTAGGAATAGTGCTCGTCTTTGATGATGTGATAAGGGATGAGATTTCCCACAGAGTTTGCTTGAAAGAATGAAAAATGAGCAGTATCAGAGAGACATTTCACCCTATTGACGTTTCATACACTGAGATGCAGAGCTGATGAGACTCTGATCATGTATCTTTGTGTTCTGCATATATGACATTTGTATTGGGTTGTCAGAGCACACGTGTAAGCTCTTTGGTATTAGGCTGCTGTGGTGTTAGGTGTGAGTGTTAGGAATTGCTTACCTCTGGCGCTGGCCGATGACTTTTGAAAGAAGGGAGAACAGACATAAGTGTTTTGAGAAGTAGAGGGCAGATGGGGAAAGGAGATCGAAAGCAGAAGTAAAGTTCAGTTTGTAAGTGAGGTTTTAGCACAGCTGTGTGCACTAGTCAGGAGTGATCCACGTTAGCTCTCTAAATCCAGAGTTTAGATAGTCTAATGCTTCACAGATTTACTGACTTGGAAGGAATTAGCTGATGTCCACTGCAGATACTCTTTGCTGAGTAGCAATGTATAGTCAATGCTTCCTTAATCTCTTAAGAAACAGACCCGTTCCTATTTCTCTGCATTCAGAGGAAGAGAATAATATGAAAATCTAAGAGTGTAAATAAAAAAATAAAAGGAAACCTCAACCATTCTATGCATTCTGCAAAAATACATAGATGGGGTGAATTTTGCAGTTGTCATTCTAAGATTTCAGCGAACAAAGAATGGGTATTTGCGCTGATTCTTATTTGCTCCAGCTGCAGTGTGAAAGAAGGTAAACTTTTCCGTTATTAGATTTCCCTAGGGAAATCAAAGCAACAGGCATTTGTGAGATAAGTATGCAGCCTGGTATATATAATTTTACATCTGAATATAGATGCAAATAGATGAATGAAGTAGGCCAACAGTGCTTTCCTGCTTCAGTAAGGCTTGCTTAACATTTCTGCAAGTACTGTTGCTCAAGACTGTATGACTGAGGTCCCTCTGCTACAAGCTCAGCTGTAGTTAGAAAATGGCAGCTTTGTTCTGATGGGTTGGGTCAGTGTCCTGCACCAGTGACAGAGATAATAAGCAAGGAGTCTGACTTGAGAAGGTGAATTTATGGACTTCCACTGATTTTTTTCACAGGTATTTGGTCCTGCGTTGCTTGATCATGTAGCTGTACTGCAAATCTCTATGAGTTATCTTAGGATACGAAATTAGCAGTCCATCTTTGCTGGTATTCCCTTTGGAATTTCAGTACAGTTCTGATGTGCATCAGAGCTATTAGCCATATCCATCATCTTTGTTTGGCTTGTGTGCTCCTAACCCCACTGAGGGCAGGTCCTGGCAGGAGCTGAGGCCCTCTTTGCTCTACCACTCAAACACAGTCAGCTGTGGTGGCTTGATCTTAGTGCTTACTTGAGGCAGGTGCTGTATGTACACCTGAACAGACCATTTCTCTAGGCTAAAGAAATTAATGTCTGATTAAGTACTTCAATGCTCAAATGTTGACCCAGCTGATCCTTATGGGTCTGTGTAAACATTATCTTTTAGGTTAATTGCTTAAGATGTATGTTTGAGGAGCTAAATTGCCTGAATGCTCTGCCTTTTGTACACGTTTAGCAGATATCTATATTTGTATGCTTGCCCTGAAAAAGGTCATTCATTATTCCATGGATAGTCCAGGTTAAAAGTCTCTGCTCCAGGTGTTAAATCACGATGGGTTATGTAATTGATTACCTGTATTACAGTATCCCCTGCAGGCAGCCCATGAGCATGCTCATTCCATATAAAACTCCTGGTAAGCAGAGGTACCCGACCAGTAGAGCTTACCATCTAATTAGGTAAGACAAATGGAAAATATTATTATCCTCGTTAGACAGGGAGCTGCAGCAAAGTGAAACTAAGTGCTTTGCATAGGTTGCAGTGGGAGATTGTGAGAGAGCCATGAAGCAAACCCAAATTGTCTAAATCTCAACTCAGTGCCTTCATCATCTTACTGTGATTACATCAGAACATGTCTAGCCATCCTGTGTGCCTCAGTGACCTTTAAAAAGCATTTAGTCCATGTTTCCATAATAGTAATGACAATTTTGATTTCTTTTATCATATGTATTGTGTCCAAATGAAAAATAAATATCCAAAGCAAAATTATTTCTCAATTTTTATTTTGTTGAAAATGATAATTGGGAGACTTAGCTGTTTTCCATGGGCAACACTGTAGGCTGTCCCAGCTGAGCTGCTCAGCCTAATTGCAACTTTGCCTTCAGTTAAATGTGAAACAGAGTATTTAGAGAAGCTGCTGGAAAGGATTTATGAACACAGTCTAGTGCATATGTTTTTACAAATGGGGACTTACTTTTGGTCCAGGAGATCATAGGAGTACTGGTAAAAAACAGTAGGGGGCCCTATGTGAAGGAAAGATTTTAATCTCTGTTTGGTTGTTCCAGCACACATGTATAGATACCAGACACTTGAAACTTAAATAATAACCCATGTCCTAGAAGGAAATAAGATTCATAGGCAGTTCTTTATTTCACCCTCAGATTTTGTGGCACTTTCTTTTTTTTTCTCCAGTGATTCGGTACCAAGAACACATTCTTCTGGGATTCAGCATGGCCAATAATCCACTTAAAAGAGGTAGAGGCTAAGGGGATCCACACATTACCTACACAAGAATAAATTAGAAAGGGGAAAGGGCTTGAAGCAGACAAAATGCTGATTCCTCTCTGATTATCCAAAGCCAGCTGCCTTCTTATAAAGCACCAAGGTTGGGTAAGTTCCATCACATCAAGGATTAACAAAATTTTGTTAATTAACAAAATGGCTTCTAAACACCCACTTCCCGTTAGTCTGATATATCCTGATTTGTGGATAACCCTGATTTTTATTGTAGAAAAGCCGAAACAATGGTTAATGAGAAGGGGAAGGAAAGTAATCATTAACAGGCAGATCTGTGTGTTCAGTTTAATTTAAATGATAACCTCGTTTTAATAAGCAAGTAGTTCATCACAGCTGCTGGAATGAATAAAATCAGAATTAAACACTGATACTTGGTTGGGACCAGCTGTGGAATGCACTGATGCTATATATGTATCTGTGTGACTATCCAGACATCAAAAGATGCTCATTTATGGAATAGTCCAAGGGGAAAATGAGTGCCCGTGGTGTTTTGTACTGTGCTGTTCAGAGTTTTCCGAACTCCAGCCAGCTCATCTGTAAGTGAAACAGCCATAAAGAAAATAAGGAAAAAGTTAATGAGTAGGAAGAAAAGGAAACTTAAAAACCCTACTCTTTTCAATAGTATCACTGGATCCAGAGAGCTGACAGTTGAAACTTCATTGGTGACAGGGAGTTTATTTCAAAGCAACTAAATGGGAAAGAAACAGCCTGTAAATTACTTCATCTCAGTAATTTAATGCTACAGCTCAAGCAGTAGATTCTCATTCCAGTTTAGCACATGAGCTGGTGTTTTAGCAATCAAAATAGTAAAATCAGGGAAATGCTGGCTGCAGCCACAGCAGCAAGCAAGTAATGCAGAGACCAGACAGATGCCGTACATACAGCCTGAGAGCATTATACATGATGTATATCACTTCTCTGTGTAGTGCTGTGTTGCATGTGAAATCCCAGTTTGCTGCCTGCTTGGACTGTAAGTACTGAGCACCAATCTCCCCTAGTTTGGTTGTCTCTACTTTATTATGAGGACTCTGCTCCTCCTTTTCTTTCTGTTTTTAGCTCCTTCCACCTGGCTGATACTGAAACTCATGAGGGGATGGAACCTGAGTCCTCCCCTTCCTCCCTTTTCTTCAGCTCTGAGAGCAGTTAATCAGAGTACCTGGGAACTGAGAAGAGAAAGAATAAAGCTGTTTTCCTTCCCTCCTGGTTTTAGACTCGACCCTAGGGGTCAGTATGTAGGAAGGGCTTACCTCATAGGGTGTATTTAATTTTCTGATACCAACTGATGCAATACTCCTGGTGCCTGATGTGCTTTGAATTATAGAATCACACAGTACCTTGAGCTGGAAGGGACCCGTAAGAATCATTGAGTCCTACTACCTGCCCCTTGCGGGACTACCTAACTAAACTAAACCATAGATCTAGGAGTGTCACTCAGAAACTCCTTGAACTCTGACAGGCTTGGAGCCCCACTTCCCTGGGAGCCTGTTCTGGTCAGGGCAAAACCTTTTCCTAATGCCCCCATTCCTTTTTGTAGTGCCAAGACACTGCTTTATGGCCATCATACAGTGTGGCAGCACCGTGTGCAGGGGTCACGGGAGCTGTACTAATTTAAATCAGCTGAAGTTTTAATCTGTTTGTCTAAATGGCTACCAGTGTTTGAGTTCCTAACTCCTTGTTGGTTAAAGTGTATTAGTAATTTCAGCTTCTCTAACAGTCTGTGCAGGCTCAAGTTCCCCTGTCACCTACAAAGTTTCCCTTATCCTATCTTTGGTCTCAGCATTTAACCAACTCTCATGTGCTTAAGTCGTCTAAGTAACCTGACAGTGGAAGAGCAGAGTACATGGAGGTCAGGAAAACACTTTGAAGGAGGCCTGCTTGTTGCCAGTGCTTGCACTTCTGGACAGTTGTGTTTATTGTCTCATCTATAAGACTGGCCTCTACTGGTTTTGATGGGCTTTTGCTCCAGACCTAGGATCACCTACAAGAGCTGAAAGACAATGGAATCACTCCCATTTTGAAAGTAAAGGACGGGTAACCTGTGTGTTCCTTGCCAGCCCAGACATTCATGTCACTTTTGAGCATAATATTTACCTTTTTTTTTTCCCCTAATAATAAGATTATCTCCTCAGATAGAAAGCAATAGGGTTACTAAAGCAGAATGTGTGCTTTTGGTTTTTGTGAGTATTGGTTTGGCACAGCCTGGTTTTGGGTAGCAGGGGGGCCGCAAAGGTGGCTCCTGTGAGAAGTCGCTGGACGCTTCCAACCGTGTCCGGCAGAGCCGATGGCTGATGGCTCTGATGATGGCCATGCTGCTGGCCAGAACTGGGCCAGTGAGAGAGGCTGGTAACGCCTCTGTGATGACATATTTAAGAAGAAAATCAAAACAAAGTCAGGGGGGTTTGCTGCTAGTCAGAGGAGAGGAGGAGGTGAGAACATGTGAGGGNCCAGTCATTCTTTTTTTAACCACTGTAATAGTGCAACCTAAATTGAAAAACAACACTGACTTATTCTATAAGGATTAGAATCACCTGAACCTCAGAAAAACGTAACTCTGAAGATAAAGAAATGGAGTCTAGTTTGTGTAAATCAATGATGCCTACACAAGGTACAGCCAGACCTGATTTGATGTTACAGATATTTTAGACCCTCAGTATTACCAGCTAAAAGGCAGAATTAGGTAGGCCAGACCAACTGCTTCTTCATTTTTTAAGCTACTGCGAGACTGACGTATGTGCATCTGATGCAGCAGCTTCTGTGTAGCACATGTGAGAACCCCACGCTGAGGGTAAAACCAGCAGTAGAATTTTAATACAGACAAAATACTCTAACTTGTCCTTTATTTTGTTCTTGCCTATCTTCTTTCCACCATCTCCTTCACTTACACATACATCACAGTTTCTAGGCAGTTTTGAGACTCCTAGAAATAAGAGAATTTTTCTTTTGTTACAGTTGGCAGGTGAGGTCCTATTGCAAGCTTAGCTCAGGGCTTCAAATCTGTGTAAAGGTAGGACTGCAGAATTTCACAGTAGTATTCTTCCTCTTCAGCTCATCACAAGTCAGCTGAAAACAGCATGGTCATGTCATCTGCCCTTATCATCCTGGGGGAGCTTCTGTCAGTGTGCCCAGCACTTGGGGTCAGCCAGATGTTCGGTGTGAACAGAAGTGTGGAGCCAGCCCTGCCAGCCCTCACTCCTCACGCAGGCTGTGGGAACCACTCACTGCTGCTCTCCTGCTCCTCTCGGGGCTCCGAGCTGTCCGCTTCTGTTTCGTGCTGGCACTCAGCATGACAGCAAATGTCCTGGGGATGGCAGAGTCAGGGAAGAAGCTTCCTTGGCTAAATACACAGGTGCTGTTCACGTGTGAGTTAACGGTGTAAGTTCAGACACTAATGAACATTACATGTCATCACCAGAGATGGACAAGGTTGGATTGAACTCAAGCCAGAGCCTTTCAGTTGTATTGACTGTATCCCTTACCTGTGTTAGATGGACTCAAGCAGCCGCTTTGTCATTTAAAGGAGTGGCACAGGAGCTCGAAAGAGCTACTCTGATGTTCCATTTTCTTCTTCAACCACTTAGACTTCACAAGTAGGATGAGTTTATCTCCTGACTAGTGTAAAGAATCACACCAGATCATGTCACACCTTTGCATTATGTTTGCAGAAGAGATGAAGCAACCCTTTAAAAAGTCAGAGGCCGGGGAGACCTTTATTTGTGCTAAGGAATCTGCTAAAAGGCCTACACCCACCCTCTGTTGTGATAGGAGAGTGATACCTGGCTAATACTTGATGACACTTCATTGATTTTTGAGTCAGTTTTTGTAGAATATGAAAAAACACTAGAAATGCCATAAAATACCCGTTAAAATCCTTTGATGCATAGTATGGGAATATCAGGTCTCTCAACTCTCACTCACTAATGCAGTAAGACTGAATGATTCCAACTGAAAGCAGTAACGAGACTAAAATGAAACACTGTTAATGTGTTAAGACTGCATATGTTGTATATCTTCCCAGAAATAATTACTGCAGATTTCTTTGAGCTTCATTGATCAGCAGGAGTTTGTGCACATTCATAAAATATATAGTCCAAACATAAACAGAGCTGTACTATATATCCAGCAGGCATAAGGCATGAAAGACTTTGTCACAATCAGAATGAATTAGCAATTAAGCCTTTCAGAGAATAATAGCTGATGAACCAAATTTAGATACATGACGTTTTCATAATGGATTTTCTGTTCATAAGTTTGCTCATATACATTACTGCCTTTTTACAGTTTATGAGCAAACTTATCATTTTTATGCTAAAAAAAATGATTGTGAGACTAAAGAGATTTACTTCCAAGGAAGTACTTAAAGAGCTAAATATGCGCGGCATGGGAGAGAGAGGGCTCAGATGGGACATAAATCTACAACTATTCAAGGAATATAAATGCTGTGGACAGAAAGGAAGCATTCGTGGTGCTGCAAAGGGCGCTAAGTAGGAACAATTGCGTGGAACTAACGAAAGGAGCGTTCAGACCGAGTGTCAGCAAAACCTTTGGTGCTGAGATGTGTAATCAGAATCCACTGTGATGGAAATTGGTAGAAACAAACTGCCCCTTCCCTTTTGCTCTGAAGTTCATGTAGTAGATTAATACACTGGGATTTTATTGACTGTAATTCCAGTTATTGTTGCAGTCTGGGCACTGTCCTGTCATTCCTCATTTGCTGCTATGTCTCTTTCTGTACAAGTCTTCCAGGCTGCAGAGGAAGTCACTTCTAAGTACAATTCCCACTGTACTTTCTCTTCTGTTCTCCTCTCCTTTCTCAGTACCTCGGGAAAAAAATCAATGGAAATTTTTAAAAAAATAAGAGAATCTTTCATATTGTTCCTACTCCCTATTAATATATCAGATCAAGATGCCTTCAGGGAATTATGTTAAATCAAACTTCTTGTAAGAACTAGTGATACATTGAACACTTTTGCTTTCAAAAGTGGAAGAAGGTTTTGTTGGGGTTTTTTTGAGTGCTGACAAAATCTGTACCTTTATCAGTTTTTATTCTGTAGAAGTCAAGTACCAATATGTTATTAAAAAGCTATTCTGGGAAGTCTTTGAAAATGCTTGAGGATGAACTTCATAATTCTCTGCTTACAAATCCAGATCCAATAATGGCAAAAATACAGGACCTTTATAAATAGTGGGTAGTTCTCCAGTACCTGGACTTCTTTTTTTTAGTATCAGTGGGAATTCTGGCATTGATTCAGACTTTTCTTAGACGGCTTGAATTTTTCCGAAGTGTGGAATATGCAGTGAATTTGGCAATAGTGTCCCAGTTTGAGACAAATTTGGAGGAACGTCTGAAATGAACGTCCTCTTATAGAAGGCAGGGTACAGCCGCCCCTCCCCCACCAGGTTTGGGAAGAAATTCCTCAGAGGAAAGTGAAAGGGGAAAAAACCTATTTATTTAACAAGCACAGTCCATGGTAGGCATGGGAAGAGAATAGTGCTAAATAATAAAACTTCTCGCTGTGGAGAGAACCCGGTAAATTTTAAGAGTCCTTTCTGTGGGTGTGGTCTCTCTATTCCCCTCTTCGGAGCTGGGTTGGCCTGGGCCCCTCCGGGCTGGTGTAAGGTCTCCCGGCTGATGTTTTGGTGTTGTTGAACAGTCCAGAAGAGAGGAAGAAACCAAAGTCCCAGGGGAGCAAAGGAGTTTAACTCTCCATCTCTCTGCCAAGAAAAGGAGCCAAGAGCTGGGAAAAGCAGGAGGGTGCTTTCCCCTGCTCTGCCGCAGCAGCAGCTATCTCTGTGTCCTCGAACACAAAACCACTTTTTGAAGAGTTAGCCTGGTTTTTTTCCTTTGTCTCACACCCAGTTTTAAAGGCACAGAAAGGCACAGGATTCATGTCTGGGCATAGAGGCGGTAATAGGGGATACACATCATAAAGTTACCCCAAGACAAATAGTTCATAGCATTCAGAATCTCTGACAGTATTACCCCTTTTGGTGTTCAACTTATGCATCGAAGTTCGTTGATGCATCTGTTATAATTTGGTTGGACATGGGGATGCTATGCTTCTGCAGGGAAGATAAAAGATTTTAACAATGCCAACCGTAGTAATGAGACATCATCACTCAATCCATCAAATAATATTTAAATATAAATACTATAACCCATTATAAAATACTAAAAAAATTACAAAGAATATTAAATTTGATTAAATTTTCAGGCAGCATAGTAAAGTGCGGCTGTTATAAAATACGTTAAGTTCTTTTGACTTTAAAATGGAGCTCTGCGAATTTCTAGGTGTCCCAGTTTCAGCAGGGATAGAGCTCATTTTCTTTCCATGACAGTAGGTAAAGGTTTGACATAATTTATTTAAAAAGGAGCGATACTATTTACACCTTCAGTATTAAATACAGGATGCTGTCTCTGAAGAGAAGGATGTGTGCAGGATGTGAGGTTGCCTTTGACACTATTTCTGTTCATACCAAATTACAATCTAGAAATCAAGCAGAGTTCTTTCAAATGTGTGGAGATCCTGCATTTTAATAGATGAACCTTTGTCTCATACCAGAATAAAATGATAAATGTAATAATTGGGTCATTGTGGACCATACCAAGCCCCACATTCCTTCACATTTCTTGACGTGGAGAAGCAATGACACCTTCTTGCAGAATAAGAAAAGGCTGTGTCTGAAGTGCTTAACCCAATTTAAAGCTCCAGTAGAGGAGACACGTAAATACCAGAGGGGAAGGGATCCAGTGGAGGGCCACTGTGATGATTGTGGGGCACATGATGTGCAAGGACAGACTGAGAGAGCTGGGTTTGTTCTGTCTTAAGAAATTAAGGCAGGGAGAATATTTTATTCATTTCTTCAACTATGTTGCAGTAGAGTCAAAAGAAAATAGAGCTTTTGGAAGGATTCACAGGGATGGTACGAGAGGTAACAGGCACAGGTTAAAACTAAAGGAAATTCTGGTTAGAGATGTGGAATATTTTTGTTATTTTTCTTATCATGAATATAGTCAAGTGTTGGAAAAAGGTATCCAGTGAGGCTGTGGATGACTGTCCATCTTCATCCGAGGAGATGCTCCTAAGGTGACTGGGCAGAGCTCTGCACAGCTTCATGTAGCTGACTGTGCTTTTAGGACGGGGTTGAACAGGCAATCCCCAGAGGTCACTGGCAACCAGTGTGTTTCTGTGATTCTAAGTGGCTCTGTCTTCTAGCAGCCACAGCTGGTTCATTCTTGAGCACAAAAGTTATAGATGTACACATTAGAACCAGGCAGACAAATTAATAACCCTTCCAGGCTAGGAAGACCAACTATCTTAGCCCAAAGAATTGTCTGCAATTTCTTCTGCCAAGGTGTGCTTTCATTAGGAAGTGACATGTAATGCTGAAATTGAAGATGATCAGTGAGGATTTGGTAATCCAGCCTCACTAAAAGGCAAAATGCTTGTATCATTTGTATCATCACTGTACCAAACTTGCAGTTAATGTTACAGAGGAAGGACTGGCTGTAAGTTTTCCATTTCTTTTCTCTTCATCATGGGTGCAGGTGGAGAGCAGTTACCTTGCTAGAGCATTTTCACAGGAGCACCCTCCCTGCTCCTGTGTTGCACTTCTTACTGTCTGTCAGAAAAGAAGCCAACTGTCCACCTTGCAGGCTGTTTAAACATGATGGAAAACAGCACAGGCTGTCTGCTGAAGTGATTTATTCGGTTTCTTAGGAAGGTTATGCTAATTTGTATGCAGTTTGGTATAAACAATATATTTGCTAGGCCACGAACTTCAAAATTGTTTTGGAATGTGTCACTATTCCAAAGAAACAGCTGGCTCTCAGGTCTTCCTACTACTTTCATGTTTGTTGAAGAGGATTTGATTAATACTTTGCAAGAAACTTCTGTCACCTGTCATGAGCTAAGTTGAGAAACAAGTCTGACACACTGAGATCCTACTGTCCTCTTCAGAGACAGCCCCCCATCAAACTAAAAGCATTACTTCAGCAAGCAGTGTAAACACAGCAGTCTCAATTTTGCCCTCAGTTATATCACATGTAGTCTCACAGCAAAATGATAGGAGGCTAACAAGACAATCACACATTGGTTTTTGTTGTATTGGGTCACTTTTGTCTTTGGGAGACTGAGAGAAGGTCAGCTACTCCTGAGATGGAGGCATGGGCAATTTGAGCAAAATGATCTAGCTATTGAGAAGATTTGGGAAGGAGAGGCGGTGGGGAGGCAGAAGGCCCAATCCAGTGTATTAGTGTGTGATGTCAGTCTTCATGCAGAGAGGCAAGTGTCCACAGCATCTGAGAAACCAGGGAATCCTGTTTGTTTGGGAAGGAAGTACAATTACCTTGTTGCTCTGTGCCTGTATGAGCAGCGTTGGAAACATGCTTTAAGTGATGTACATAGGCTACAGTTCTTAATTCTCCAACTGATATTAACAGGCCGAATGAACAGAACTGGAAGTAGTGGGTCAAAAGCCTGGTACAGATCTGATGGGGATGAAATTGAAAGTTGGTATCTCCTCTCCTCTGGCAGACTTTTCTCTCTCTGACAGCAGGAGGGTGGTGCATGTCCATGAGGTAGGCTTGATAGCAATTGCATACTCCCTTTTCCATACTCCTTTAATGAGAATCTGTGGGAAAGTCATGGCTTTGTAGAATCTGAAGACAGCTGCTGAGAAACTGGCCTTACTTTTCCTAAGGGTTGGAAATGAACAGTGGTAGACAGAAGGGTGTCACCTTACCTCCCTCCTCATCAAAACTTCTGTGGGGTTATCTCAGGTGTAATTTATGAAAAGCTGAGCAGTAGGGACCTCTCCACTGAACCTCTGCTGGGTTGCATCCCACTGTTTGACAAGTAGTATGGTGAAGCATTTCTCTGTACAAGGTCAGATTAATCTTTTTTTATGGAGTTTCACATGAATGCTTTGCTTTGGGATTGTTGTTTCTCCATGCATAAATCTTTATTATACCAACAGCCTACAGCCCCAGTGAACCAAACAAAACTCAATTTTATTCTTCTCTGTGTTTATCACCACAATGAGAGAACTCAATTGAAAAGGAGCTGTGAGAGTTTCCAGCAGGTGTGGTGGGGGTTTAGGTGCTGTGTGCCTTCACTGAGTTCATGTTTCTTCCTTCTAAATTTGAATGGTATTTGCCAAGCTGGGTCTGGCCCTAGATTGAGCATCATTCCCTTTGGGGTGTTACTGAGAATGGAACTGAAAATGAGCTGTGGTTGGAAGATGCTGTGGACTAGAGGAGCAGGTTGTGCATGTGTCCATACATGCAGTTTAGTCTGGGGAATCACGGGATGTGCTGAAGTGTGCAGGCCTTGCTTTGCAGCCAGCACAGCCTGAAGCCTTGATTTCTGCTTTCCAAGGTGTTGGTTTGGGTTCAGGTGCAGCTCTTCTTTAGAGGGGGGCTGACAGGTGAGCTGACATGGAAGTGCTTGTAGCTTTCACCAGGTGATGAGTTTGAAGCCTCCACGTTGAGGTTGATCTCACTTAATTAACGTTTGTAATAAAAGATACAGCGCAGGTCTCTACTGTCTGCACACATGGATATTCCTAATACTTGTTAGTTATCTATGATATAACCATGTGGGCTCTGTCAGTGGATGCAAATATAAAAAATAAAAAAAGATGGAGTTAGATATTTTATATAAAACCAAGTCATTTTTCTGTGGAGCTAAAGCATAATCCTGCTTATTTAGGTTTTGACTTTCTGAACAATGTATGTTAGTTTTGGTTCACTGTATGACTTCCAAGATCTGCAGAGCATGAAACCAAATTCCCAGCTTGGAGGACCCTCTCACTCTGTGTAGGGAAGGACTTAAACATGATACATAACCATTACTGAGAGGATTTTTATTCTGATATTTCTTTAATTTTGAGTGCTTGACTCCACAATTGTAGTGTCTTTTCTGATGGCAGTGTCGCACCTATTTCTCTAGTAGGACCTGAGGAAGGCAGGAGCCACCATCATGGCCTCACCAGAAGGCCCAGCCTCCTTCTGCTGGTGGACACGGGCACAGCTGGCAGCAGCAGCTCCCTGCTCCAGTCTGGAGATGGGAGCTTTTAGCAGAGTTGGTGTTGCAGGGGAAAATACTCTTGAGACATGAAATTTCACTTAATTTGTTGACAATTAAGACCAAATTTTAATTACTGATCCTAGTATTGAGAAATAATGACACACTTGAGAAAACACCTCAACTTCCCTCCAGACACCTTTCCTCCCCACCCTTGCCAGTCTCCAGGCCACTCCCACACAATACTGGGCAGGGCACTTTCCTTTTTCAGCCATTTATTCTTTCTTTCTCCTTTTTTTTTTTTTTTTTTTTTTTTCTTTTTCTTTTTTTTTTTTTTTTTTTTTGCCATGGCTCCAGCATGGGGCCCTCCCCAGGCCACCATCTTCTCAAAGGCCTCGTTCCTCCTGGGTATCCATGTGCACAGGTGTCCCCTGCCTCCTGTGTCCCCTGCCTGGATCGTCTGCTGCGCTTGTAGGTCCAGTTCTTCTAAAACTTGTAGCCAGATCATATCCTAAGCCAAACCATTCCCACCTGCTGTTAAATATGTTCTTACTTAGGGTCCCGTTTCTCCTGCAGTCACTCCCTGGCTTCATCTGTACTCTCTCCATGCTGCTGTGTGCAGAGAAGAGAGGAAAAGCTTTCTTGAGAGCGCGGGAAAAGCAGATCCCTAGGTTTTATTCCAGTTCCTGGACACACCCGCTGTTCCCAGGTCATGTGCTGTGAAGTGGGGCTGGAGGTTACTTGCTTTGGGGAGATGGCGGAAAGGCACCACAGGAGCAGAAAAGATCTGGTTTGTGGGTTGTCTGGTCTTGTGTGAGCATGTGGGTGTATGATTTGCAGGTTTTAGCTGCTGATCCCTCTCATCTCTATGATGTGTGAAATGCAGTCTCTTGAAAGCTAATAACTTTCCCACAAACATCTACTCGTAGCTGGGTAAGACAAAAGGCTGGAATTTCAGTGCTGCGCTGTGTCAGGTCCCTGCTCTAAACACTACAGTATGAGAGGATTTCAAATTAAAGCACCAGAAGTTTAACCTGGGAAAAATAGCATACTTTGCCCTGCTTCATTCTTAGAAGTAATTGGAGTGCTATTTTTGATGTTCTTCCAAAAGCTTTTATCCTTCTGACAGAAACAAGCACAGGATATATAAGCACAGACAATTAAGGCTTGGCAAAATGATAAGCCGATGAAACTGAGGTCTTGTGGTAGGAAATGCTGATCACCAATATAGTGGGTAACACACAGTCTTTCTCCTTTGTTTTAGAAACTGTCTCATGCAATCCTGTCCGTGCCAGGGAATTTCACAGGCAGAAAATGGTGTTCGCATGCACATTTTGGAAAAGTGATGCTTTTATGGATGAGCAAAAAAGTACTCTACAGCCAAATAGAGAAAAGTGTCTGTGCATCTTTGCAAAGAGGGATATGCTTTGTCCTGTTCCAGTTAATGCTATGCAGCAGGCTGAAATTGTAAGAAATAAGCAAGCTGCACCAAGACAGGTTTGCAGAGCCATACAGAAGGTCAGTGCTGGATGGTAATGATATGGAAATCAGCTTGGATCACAGGCATAAATGAGTTCTGTGATTCAAAACTGGGCAGTAATAAGATCCAGTATTTAGGGTCAGGCAGGTGTAAAAATACTGGTGATGAAAATTTGAAAATAAATAATTTAAGATTTGTGGGGCAAAATGCAATGACTTCTGTAGACATAGTAATTGTACCAGGGAAGAAAAGTATTTTCCCCTTCATGACTTTTTGCCCTCCATTCAGTCACATAAATCCATGGGTTCAAAGGTTTGGTTTTGGCTTACCAGGCAGTGCAGAAATTCTGATAAAGGCTTAGTAGCTATTAAACTTTCATAGGTTTGCAGCCTTGTGGTTGAAGAGACAGTAACTGCTTTTTTCTCGTGGGAATGGGATTCCAGTGAAGTCGGTGTTGCTCAGTATTAGAATGCCAGCCTTACAGGCTGCTAAGTGTGTGAAGTTTGGTTATAGGGAGCTGGACCTTTGCATCAGCTTAAAAAGTTTCCAAAATTACTCTTTCCTTTACCTATCTATGCCAAGCTCAGTTTCACTGAATGCTCTGATAGCACTCACTCTAAAGTCTACAAGTGCTGTGTTGGTGCTGCTGCAAACCCCTCCAGCATCGTAACAAAATGCAGAGGATGGGGTTTCCCAGAAGTGTTTGGCATTGTCAACAGTTCCTCTCACTGAAGTCAATCAGAGCTGAGGGCTTTAGAGAATCTACCTGAAATCCCTGTGTTAAAAGTTTTTTATCCAGTCCTTCAAGCTTTTGACTCCTGGGTTCCATGGCTTATGAGAAGAGAGAGGTGGGCCAACTTGGCTTTGATGTCTTCAGTACAAATCAGCCCCTTTCAACTGAAACTCATGGGTGATTTGTGCAGCTCCCTGAAACTGTTCATAAAGCTAACTTGGTGCACCTTTCACCTCCCCCTTGATCTCACAATTACCCTTGAAAGGAGCTATGACTTTATGATTCATAGCTCAGGCTACCTTCTCTTGCCATGGGAGGGTAAGCTGTGGATTAAATGGGTATCGTTGGGTATCATCACTCATATCCAGTGGGGAAAAAAATACAGAACCTAGCATGGGAAGACGCCTCAAGGTTTGCTGTCAAAGAGAGCACTGGCTTGCTCTTTGTGGGGTTTCAGGCTGTTCTATAGCACTGAAACCAGTGCTATAAATGAACCATACCTATGCCCAGACACTCTGCTGTTTCCGAGTCCTTCACCTGCTTTTTCAGTTGGAGCAGCTTTGTATCCTGCTGCCTGTATGACTCCCACTCCCCATTCTGCATGATCTGCTGAATGTACTTACTGTGCATCCAGAAAAAGCTGAAATAGATGTTGATGGCTTTTGCTTTTGTTTTATCCCCTGTCCTTTCTTCTCTTGACAGTTTTTTATCATGCTGTTAATTATATTTCTGTTGGAGCTCACTGTTGTGATTCTGTTCTTCGTCTACACCGACAAGGTAAGTCAAATTCTTCATTTTTCTTTCCCCTTCAGCAAATTTATATGCCCCTTTTCCCTATAAATAAATCATGAAGCACTTGGCTTGGTATGCACATCATGCTTCTGTCTTCCTTGAGACACTCCTCTCAGAAGGAGCTCTCTCAGAATGCATAAACAGCCTGGCAGGACTGGGCTGTCTTGCTTGCTCAAGTGTACAACTCAAGGTCACAGATACTGCCAAGTGCATCTGTCATTAACAAAAAAAAAAAAAAAAGGGAAACGAAAAAAACCACCAAAAACCCCACAAACAAACACCAAAACGCCCCACAAAAAAAGCAAGGAAGCTAACAAGCCTCACTAGGAGCATGTAGGAAGAGATACCCATCGGAGTGAATAGGATTTTAAAAAATGTGTTTCTGGTTTAAGAGCCACATTGATATTGTTAAAAAGTAAGTGCCCTCAGCACAGGCAAAGGCATAAAATTCATTATCTTTCTACATTGCTCCTTGCAGCACATGAGTGGTTAGAGCCTAGTGGAACGCCAAGGTAAATGCATAAAAGTTCAATAAATACAGCTTTAGTTGGTGCTTTCACATTTTGCTTATGTTTGACCATTGTTCCTTCTGTTGTAAGGGCAGTATTGCCTATCTGAATTTTATTTATCCTTGAAATATTTTTTCTTTCAAAAACTCTTACATGGATAAATCCAAAACAAGGGCCTAATTGTGTGCTACCTGCTTATTCAATCCAAATCAAAAGTCTCTTACATCTGAAGGCTCAAGGAACTTGCAAATCACAGGGGAAGTGGCAAAATTTTACCATGAATTAACATTCATCAGGTACATGACTGATAAACACCTTCTTCTGGAATGGGAAGGCAATAGCAAAAAAAAACCAAACAACTAACCAACACCATCACTGTGTTCAATAATAAATAAATTATTAATTAATATAATTAGTAGTACATTAGTGACATAAATGAGTGGTTATGTATTAGTCATATGAGTGATTCAGGTGCAGTTCTGAAGGACTTTAAAGAGCTAGGTTGCCAGACAGTGTTCTGTAGCTGGAACATGGAATTAACTTGCCAGGTAATTACAGTAGAAGGGACAATTTAAAATTGCGTGTGTGCATTATTGGATTCTGAATTACTTGTCAGCTCTTGGGAGAAAGATCTACACGTCATACAGGAGTAAAGGCATCTACTTAATATGTAATGTGCCTCCAAAACCCCAACACAACACTTGGTTACATTTAGAAAGAAAATCAGCTGGAAAATATTATCATGTCATTGTATAACAGACTTGCCTTGCTGTGAATATAACGTTGAGTTTTGGTTACAGAAATTATTAGAAGCTCTAGAAAGGTGGAATAGAGCTGTCATGAAGAGGGATTATGGAGACAATCTAGATTCAGCTGGGGAAAGGAAAGAGATCCTCTGCTTGGGAGATCTTACGAAGAGTAATTACAGTAGTTTCTAAAATAATGGCAGACCTAAAATAAAGACCTGTCCTGAACACAGAAGAAATACATGAAAATGTTTCAGATTAGATCTATAAAATAAGTGTTTCTTATGTTCCAAGTCATCATCTTGTAGAACTCATGTTGTTGGCTGGTGTTGAGGCTGATAGATCACTAAATGTGTGGGTATGGAGGAAAGAAAAGAAACCAGTTAAGTATTTTTATTCATAAAGCAGTCATTGCTGTTAGGTTGATAGGTGTGTCACAGGGAATGTTTGTCCTCACTCGTCAGAGATAAAAATAGTGAAAAAGTTTCAGGAAGGATTCCCTCCCTCCTTCAGCCTGTAGGTTTGCAGTGATTTTTATTGATTCTTAATAAAGAGATCAGGAAATTAACTTTCCTCTGACTCACATACTGCAGGAGGTAGTACCCTGCAGTTGTCTGTAAGATCAAAACAGAGTCTAAAATATGTGCTCCAGTTCAAGTGCAGTTTTACTGAGTTAACAAATTGCTGTAGTCTGGGTATTGCAGATGATCAAATTTGAGGCTCTTAATGTTCCTGTATGACTTTAAATCTTGTACTGCGGAAATCAATAGTTTGTGTTACACTTGCAGTCCTGCCTACTGCAGAATGAATAAAACAGAAGCAGCAGCCTAAAACTAATATTTTCATACAGCATGTTTAGAGTTTGTGTGCTGCCTTTCCTGATGTGAAAAACAATATTGCCACATGTATGGGGAAGTAGGAAACCCAAACAAGTCCACCACAGTAATTCAGTTAATGTAGATCCTTGGAAAATCAGTGAAGGAGCATTTACGCTGACACTTGTCCACCAGAAGAAAGTAAGGTTTGTTTTGTGTACGAAAGGAGAAAAGAGCTCTGCAGATTATCACTCTGAGCAATACCAGCCACGGGGTGGGTGTGCACCCATGTGTTTTCTGGCGGACTGCGTGGGCTCCCAGGCAGTGAAGCACTCTGGATCCACTGCTGGGACTGTCACTTTAGTACTGTGTTAGTTACTAAAAAACATCATGGCAACAGTTCTTTACAGCCAGTCACAGATGGGCTTTTGGCACAGGGCTTTTATTCTCTTACTGTGGAAGGGTGTGCAGCTGTGGAGGTGAACTGGGACTCACAACAGCCTCAACTGACATGTTCTCATTCATCAGCTTGGGAGAAGCCCAAAAATTGCCTCTGCCTCTCATTCTGGTGACTTGGTAGTAGTAGCTTCTCTGAGCTTCTAAGCAGCAAACTTGATCTTCTGCCCTAGGATGTCATCTTTTCTTTTCTTGATGGACAAAGGTTTATCTTGGTCTCATGAGATAAATGCTGCCTTGAAGTTCAAAACTCCTTCTCTGGATATGCAGTGTGATATTGTGCAGAGAGAGGGACTTGGAGAAAGCTCGGAAATCCAGAGTGTAGGAAGGAAAAGGGGTAGTGCCTTGTTTCTTGGAACTGCACTGTAGATCTCTTTGGCAGAGCCTGAGCTCACACCTTGTTCTCTATTCCTCCAGCTGTCCTGACTAGTTGTATTGCAGAGTTAATGTGGGCTTTGGTGGAATGCATTCCTGTAGGATGGTTGTCAGGAAAAACCTATAGCCCTTTTGTCCTGGCTGTTGCCAAAGCAGCAGAGGGACTGCTTCATAGGCTGTCTCCAGCTCAACTGGAGCGCCTTCTTCTGGGCACCTGAAGGACTTGGAAACTCCTATTGTCATTTGCACACGTTCATATAAAGGTACTAAAGTGGGGCTTTTAATTATTTGAGGTCAGAAGTACCAGTCCAAGAGATGTGGGTATTGAATGGAGTTTGTGTGATTGTGAGAACTAAGGCAGGTTGTTATCACTCTGAGTGCAGTGTTTTTTCAGGCTACACTTATGCCCCCATTTGAAGCAGTCCAAATTCCAGTGACATTTCTGGAGTCATGTGGAGGGTTATGTGCATGGCTACCTATCTATAGGGGGAATATTCTCTTTAGCATGTTTTGATTCCATCAATACAGAACAGCATTTGATATTTTTATAAGTTTGATGTTTCTATATGAGACTCTTTGTATTTATAACAGATCTACAGAGTACTGAGACGGTTAACTTTATTTTATTGTGATAAGAAGAAAGCAGCAGAGCCCTATCCTGTCAGAGGTTGGGTACTCATATTTCTCAACACCAGACTGGATCCTGCTAGAATGTAAATTATGCTAATAAAATGCACAGTCTTGTACCAGTTCTAACTTGTATAATCCTCCTGGTTTTAGCATCTGTATTTATTTTTACTGTGATGATTCTCCTGGAGGCACAGAAAAAGAAAAGTCCATATTTACTTTTTTGCAGCTGTAATAGGTGATTTTTTTCAGTAGATGTCTGCATTTTATATGATTTACAGGCAGAGCTATGTAATACCCACAAATGAAAGAACATAACTAAACCACCATAATGTGGGGTTAGTTTTTTGTTTGTTTTTTTGGGGAGAGGTGTGTTTTGTTTTGTTGAGGGGTTTTTTTGGTTGTTGGTTTTTGTTTTGGTTTGGGGTTTTTTTTCTTTTTAAATGTCAAACTGAGTAACATAAGCCAGGGAAGAACAAAAGCACTGAAGAATCACTGACTCTGATATTTGATTATGGGAGCAGTTACTGCTATTGGCAACTTGAAGTTAAGATGAGAATTTTCAATAAAGATTAGGCCATTAACTCGCTTGGGTCCCTGTGAAAATTACAGCCTACATTCCATGCCTGCTTAGCTATGGTGAAAATGGCCCTCAGAGTAGCCCACAGAGGATTGAAAAATAATGGCTACTTCTGTTTTTCATGAAATGTGTGAAAATGATCTTGTTTTCCATGCTGTTCCACTATAGCTTTTGCTGCTGTCTTGTAAAAAAATGTAGTCTGTAGGTTGATGCATTTCTTGCTTTGTTTATCAAAAGAAATTGAAAATGGTCTTAATTCCTGATGGATATTTTGCCTCATCCCGTACAAAGACAGCAGGTTGGAATTTAGTGGATATGATTTCAAGTACAGCTCAGTCCTCACAACCTCTTACACATTTGGCTTTAGAAAATGGGAGAACAGAATCTCTTCCACCTGCTGCACTCATGTGCAGTTGCTCACAGAAGTGATCTGATCCTGCTGAGCTGCTTGCTGGTGTGAGGGAGGGATTCACAAAAAACTGATGGAATTATTCATACAGAAAGTTTAGTTCAAGTCTACTGCAGAAATTTATTCTCACTGAACTTCTGTCAAGAGAGCTTAAAAGTTCTCCATGTTTGCCTTTGACAGTGCAGCAGAAATGTCTCCTTGGATAATGAGGTGCCTCATGTTCCCAGGCAGCATAGCCCACAGGGCTGTCCAGAACGCACACACAGGGCGTGTTAGCGTTGCTGAAAGTGGAGAAACGGAGCCTAAAGTGAAGAGACGAGATCACCCAAACTGTATGCAGTTCAGAGATGGTCTTGAGTTACTGGAAAACAACAGGCTGTGGAAAATCCAGCAAAACTGGCAGAGTGGTTGCCATACCGCTATTCAGTCAGATGGCCCTTTTTTAGCAATGTTGCTCCATCAGCCCTTGACTTTGCCTACACCATCCCCTTCTTACTGTTGGAACTCTTGAGTGATGATAGAATAACTGGGTCCATGTATCCTCCTTTGCCACAGTGAACAGGGCTGTTCCTGCTGCTGTGCGAGGCTGGGATCATTTCAGAACAGAATCTCTGTGGGTAGTGTGCACTCTTGTCAGCTCACATAGAAGGCTCTCTAGAGGACAAGGCCAATTTGAGCTCCCTCTGGTATTTCTGCAGGGATGTGCAAGTCCTGGCATAGGTATGTATCACTTTCTGATCAGCCTGTGTGTTAATGCTTTATTTTCCAGTTAGGGTCCCTCTGGTTTGTCTCTAAAAGACCTTTAAGATTATCAAATCCACATATCAAGCAGTTCCTGGCATGTACCAGCTCTCTGGCAGTGTTCTGGAATTTGGGTTTTGCAGTGAGTGCTGATGTAGCCAAAAACTATCAGGATCAACAGGAGTAGCACTGCAGGCAGATGTGGAGGAATCTATAGATTGCCTCCTGGAAGGTGATGCACTGCAATTACTGCTCTGTGAGTCTGATGTGTTAGCTCTGGTCAAGTAATTTATTTCTGTAATGCAAAATAATGTTATATAAATGGTGATATAAAATAAGAAAAGACAGAAGCGTCTCTGTGGTTTATTTTACTTGGTAATAAGCTTAATTATAACTAGTTTATTAGCATTTGAGTACTGGTGTCCCACAATAGGGAGTTGCAGAAATTTCATCAAAAGAATTTAATTATACCCAATTTACTTTGGCTTCTCTTCAGCAAGGCAGTCAGGCATAGGTTTAAATCTCTCCCAGTTCAGCACATAACCTAAGTGCATGCTGGAACCCATGTGACTGATTTAATCATATGCTCAAGTCTTGTTAAAGTTGATCTTATGGGTCTCTATAAGAAATATTGCTAGGAAAATGCTGATGACAGTGAAGAATTCTAGAGTGTGTAAAGAGGCATCACATCTTTCATTCCATAAGGAATTTAGTAAAAAATAATGAATGTTTGCTTTAAAGCGTTATTGGTTAGCTTTGCCATTTGTTCTGAACAGCTTTCCATTTAGTATCTTGACCTCCAACACATCACTTGAACCCTTTTTAGGCAGAAGGAGGTGAGGGGCGTGGAATCTATTCGCCTGTGCAACTGAAAAGACCAAACACACCAAAGGAAATCCCAGTAGTTTCACTAATTCATTTGTCTAAGTAGGATTTCACTGAAAGTGCACTTCCAAAATGTTATTAACAGGCTTGTTGAAGGATAGCACAGTATTGATGAAAAGAATTAAGTGCATGCTCAGAAGTAGGTGTATTTAGGAACAATAGCTGCAGATAAAATGCATTAGGGCTCCCCACTGGGAACTCTTGATCAATGGTTGATCAAGGCCTAATTGATTCCTTGAATAAAATGTTAGCAGGGGAGTGGGTGCAGGGAAAGGAAAATCAAACTCTCCTAAATTAAGCTCCATGCCTAACACAAATACTCTTTGTAAAGATCAGATAATGCAGCAGCCTGCCAGCTCTTTGTGCCTCCTGCCTTCCTATTTTGGCCGAGTTCAGAAATGAAGCTGGAGGTCGGTGTCTCATCCTTGGCAGTATGGATTCTTGCTCATATTGCAGTAAGTTCAGTATTTTCCATAGTGTCCCGCCGCACAGTTTGGAATAGTGCTTTTTTCTCAGGAGAAATCCAGTTCTAACCCCCAGCCTAGCTACTGGGATATTAATTCCCAGATCTGTATGGATGAATCGAACACAGCTGTTACTGTTGCCATTGTGCCTGGCTTTTAAAGCCAGCCAGATCTATCTTTTATTTCCTGACGTCACTGAATTCATCTAAGGGTTTCCTGATAAATATTTGGTAATGTATCAGTTAGTCTACAGCAGAAGGAGATGTAATTGGGCCTCCTTCTTTCCAGTTTGCAATCTCTAGTTACAGGTTAACTCATGATCTCAGGAGTATGTGAAATTATGTCTTTGCTGTGGAGCACTTCTACAATGATCTGTTTCCCATACCTCAAGTTTCAGGTTTCATAGCAGACAAAATATAAGTGGTGCAGGTCTTCACCCAGCCTCTCCCGAGGAAGACTCTGGAATACGGTAGTGGTGGTTATTAAATACTTTGCTCATCTGTCTGCTTTCCATTCCTCCCCTTAAAGGGTGTTACAAGAGGTGAGTAGTTCAGCTCTGCTTTTGCTGACTGGGAGAAGTGGTGTTAAATGCTAAATCGTGAGGGTGCAGTGTGTCCTGGGAAATACGTCCTGCTCTCGTGTCTGAATGAATGGAACGGGACCTTTCTGTTCCACAAGACAGGTTTTTACTCAGTTTTGACTTAGCTGTGGTCACATGAGAAGCCATTTTAGCATCTGGATGGATCTGGAGCTGAGTGAATGCCAGTGTTGAGTATTGACAGAAGGGAAGTGAGCGGCCCTGAGTTGCACACACCTCATCAACATCAGCTTTAGCTGGTGACTGACTCCCAGCTTGCATCTCCTAACTGCTGGCACTCGTTTTATACAATTTTATTTGACAAAGGGAAGAATAGCAGAAGGAGAAAAGAATGGTTTAGAAAGGTGATAAAATAAATAATTAAGGCAGCTTTAGGCATTTAAATACAGGCAACATCAAATGCTGAGGGATAACTGAGGTAGTATATTGAAACAGACAGCACATTTTTTATTCATTCTATGAACATTTTTGATGTGTCACAATATATTTCAGGCTACATTAAAAAATGACAGTAAACTAAATGCTTAACATTTTTTACGTATTAGAAAAAGAGAGGGGAAGATGACTTTTTGTGTTATCAGACTGTAAGCAGGCCAATAGCATATAGTCCTTGTCTTGGATTTGTCAGCTGCAGTTGAAGAATGATGAGCTAGGTTGACCACTTTATTAGGCATAATTTGCAGGTGAGGTTTCTTCAGCTCCTTCCTTTGATTTAACTCAGCAATGGTATGCAGTGAACTGGTTGAGACAAGGATCTGTTGATCAGCAGCTCCCAACCATTACTAGTTCTTGGTTCTCTTGAGGGTGGAGTGTGTTGAGTGACCCTTCAAGGCCACGAGTCATGCTCAGGGACTTTGTATTACTCAAACTTCCTGATATGTCCAAGGCTTCTCATTGGAAATATTGCTGCACTGCAAGATGGTGTAATCTTTTCCACTGATAATTTTGTGGGTTGAATTCTTGCTGTGAAGTTTGTAGGAAGGAGGTTCAGCAACTTTCTAGATACCAGCCATTGTACCTTTTGAAATATATTCCCCAGACTTACAAAACCAGCATAATCAATAGTGATTACCAGCCAGTGGTCACTGATGCCTGCTTGCTGTAATAATTTTTAATATGAACTAATAATCTTTAATCATTTGGGATCTTGGGCTCCCTGAACCTATGTGAAACAAAATCCGTGATTGACTTGACAGCAGAAAGTGACTGAGCTGGAAGATAGAGTGGATTTTGTGTAAAGGGATATGTCTTGACAGGGAGCAGAGTAAGAGCTTTATTTTACATTTTCTGAGTGCACACATTTCTTACTTGACATGTACAGTGCCTCTGATAATTTGGATGATGGTAATATAAAACAATCCTGCTGCAGTGCCCTGGCATTAGCAATGAGTGAGGCTTGTGCAAAAATTGTTTTAACCGTGGCACAATCTTAATTCACTTTGTTGTACTGCAGTCATTTTGTGTAGCCTCTTCTGTGCCTTTAAGTGGCAGGGAAGGCATCCCTGAGAACAGAGCATTTTCAGAGAGGTTGTTCTTGTCGAAACCCATTTACCCCCTGCTCCTGCTACTAATTGTCTTTGATACAATTTCTTAATGAGTTGGTTTCTGTGATAGATTATTGAATTATTATACAACAATATATGTTTTTATTTTCTTGCTTTCTTCATTTTGCGTTTTACTGCCATAATCCAAGGATGATGTTGTTCTCCCAGACGTTTTTGCCATCTGCATCTTGCCTCTGAACCACAGGAAAGCAGAATGATACATGTCATCTCCTTCAGCAGTGATGATGTTGCCTCTGTTGACAAAGTCCTAACCTCAGCATTTAGGAAACCTTTTCAGAGGTCACCTTGAAGGGCATATTGAAGTGCAAACTGAATTGCATGTTAAATTGGTAAATTATGTAAATGAAGCAAAATGGAAAAGATACAAAAAGATCATTGAAGATATTTGAGGAACTACTAAAAGTCTTTATCTAGAGATATAATGAAAGCAGAAAGTCACAAAGCATGTAAGATTTTGATTAAGAACCAGATGTTTGTCAGATTTATCACACAAGACATCTAGTTTTTCTTCTAAAAATTCAGGACCAAAGGAGTTGTAACAAGATTTGAATTAATCAAAATGGTTGAAGGGATGTTTAAGAGCTGTGAAGAGAATCAACATTTCTCTCTATGCAACAAGCAGGCACAAAGAAATGTCTTGTAGCTTTCTTTCAGGTCCACCTTTTTCTCCATGAATAGGAAATGCATTGTAGTTGGCACAAAAGCAGCTGGATCTGTGCAAACAAAGAGAAGAAATGTTTTTTTCAAGGTCAGTCAGCTTGGGAGGAAAAAAAGAATTCTTTTCTTTTGAGGTCTGTGAAGAAAAATGGAGAGAACGTGCTGCATACTTTGAAGTGTGTTGAAGTGGGACTGATATTTAAGTCAATGTCAGCAGCGTGCCCTTGCTGCTGCCACCACTGCAGGTGGCCATTCAGCAGCCAGGTGTGGCTTCCCAGAGCTGGGTGTTCCATGGAAGCCTGGCTGGTGCTGGCTTTGACACTGATTTATGTACAGATGGCGGGGCAGCTCTTTCATGATGACTGTTGTTATCGCTGAGAGCACCGAACACTGAGGATTCCTTCTCCCACTGCCTGCCCTAAGCTTTCTCTGTTTCAGCTCTATTCATGGAGGTGTCAGTTTGCATGTGAGAGCTGCAGTGAGAGGTGATTAGATGAGTGAGACTAGGGCACTGAACTGCTGCTGGATATCACAGTTTTGCCATATCCATTTCAAGCCTTCTAGGAGTTTATCTGCACGGTGCAGTATCGGGTGTCAGCACAGAGTGGATGCACAAGTCACCACTTTTTATGTATGATAAAATCCTGCCCTAAGTGAAGTCAGTGGGAGCTGCCTGTGGTCTTTCATGAAGCTATTATCCTTAATTCTAGTATTTTTAAATCTTTCCCACTTCCTAACTTAGTGATCCAAATAATGCTCACTTGAGTGTGTGCAATGATGTATTCCAGTGCTGTAGGAGATCCCACTGCCTGGCAGCTGCAGTGATCGGGGAGTTTTGTACTCGAGCATTATGTCTTAATCTTGTGATGCAGAGTGTCTGGGGTGCTGTTGGCTGCTAAGAAATTGGTTGAATTTTGGCTACAGAAAGATCACACATTTCCGAAAGAAATGTAATTAATGAAATACAGATTCCTCTGGATGTTCATTTCCTGATCTCTGCTGTGGCAGCTTGGCTTTTCCATCCATGTTCTCAATGGCTGTGCAGCACCCATGCTAGGGTATGGAATTGCAGAATTGTTTCGTTTAGGAGGGACTTCTTGAGATCTGGTAGTCCAAGCCCCTCTTCAAGCAGGAACAGTGAGAGCAGGCTGCCCAGGGCTGTGTCCAGTTGGGTTTTGACTGTCTCCACAGATGGAGGTTCCACAGTCTCTCTGGGAAACCTGTTGCAGTGTTGGACCACTCTCACAGTGGCCTTCTTTTCTACAAGAGTGCATTTTTGGCTCATGGTCAACTTAATGTCCACAAATTCCTGAAGGTCCTTCTCTGCAGAGCTACGGGTGTCAAAAGCTGTATAAAGGCAAGGTGAACAATATCCACTGCCCTCCCCTCATCCACAGAGCTGGTTGCCGTATTTTGGAAAACTGTCATGTTAGTTCAGCATAATTTGCCCTTTGTAAACGCATTCTGATTGCTCCCAGTCATCTTCCTGTCCTTCATGAGTTTGGAAAGTGTTTCCAGGATCGGTTGCTCTGCCCTGTTCCCAGGGACTGAGGTGACAATGACAAGCCCGTAGCTCCTGGGTCTTCCTGATTGCCCATGTTGAAGACAGGAGTGATATTTGCTCTCTTCCAGCCTCCTGTGGGACAGAGTCCTCTCTTGTCTTGTATGGTATTGGCATTTCTTTTTCAGAACTTTCAGTCACTGTGCTGGCAAAACAACCTCCCATGTGCTGCCTGCCAGGGCACTACATATTCTGGAGCAGATGAAATATTTATCTGCTAACACTCCCATTTCAGCCTTTTTGTCTCAATCTGGGTAATAATTTTGGGCATCTGCTGCAACTAGTCACCACTTTTCACGAAAGTTATGGAAATTGAGTGTATCTGGAATCTGCATATCTACCAACAATGTGACTTCTTTTTTTTTTGCTTTATAGTAATTTGTTGAAGGCATATAATGGCAAAAGCTTTCCAATAACAAAATGCTCCCCCTGGTGCATACCATAGGTTTGAAGTGATTAAACAAAAGGAGAATATTTAAGTTAAAATTGAACAAGCAACTTAAAGCTTTTTCTCAGTGATACTTACTGAAATGACTGCTTTTCCAATTAAGCTTTGACTGTCATTTACTTGGAATTACTTTTTAAAAATACTTTGAATTCCTGGAATATGCTTGATATCAAACTGCTAAGGAGGCAGCAGGGAGAGGCTTCATTCCACATCAAGCTGGACTTTTTCAGGATTTAATATATCCTTTTTCCACATCCTCATTTATTAGATTTTGTGATTGGTTATAGTTACATTTTTGTATTCATCCCGTAACTATCAGCTAGTGCTATGTGTGGTAGAATGGAGAATGTGGCTTTTTACTTTCCTGTAATTAGTGGGGCCACGCAGATTCCATAGGAATCAGATTCTGGATTCCTCAGGCTCCTTGCTCCTGATCCACGAGCAGCTCCTTGCACACGCCTTGGGCACCTCAGGACTGTCACCATTACTGCGTAGCTCTCTGAGGAGATTGGATCAGGCTCTGTGATCTCTGTTGAGATGCACAACTATACTCCCTCCTTGATCTAGAAATAGATACGAGATATTTTTCTGATCGAAAGGCCTTCCTCCACCCATTCCAGGCATGTTTTGAGTAATATTCTGCTGGTGGAGCTGGCCGTTTGGGGTAGACCAGTTTGCTGTGTGCCTGGGACAGCTTTAGTCTTCCCTGTGAGGCTGGAGTGACACTTTCAAGTGACTTGTGGCATGTCCTGGTGTGGATTTGCCTGGGTGTGCTCCCTGCTGTGTCCTGTGTATCAGGTAGATGCCAACAGCCAGGTTTAGAGGTGGACAAATGAACCTTTTTCACAAGTGCTATGAAGCAGTTTCAGTGCAGATGAGCAATATGTTTTAATCCATTGTTTCACAGACTGTGTGTGGAGATTTTGCTGGCCTCAGCAGGATTCCATGCAGTGGTGTAGCCTGCAAGGGTCACTTCCTAAACCCTCATCTATTCCACAGCTTTTATGTTTAGAGTTGGTACATCTCATTAATCTCGCTTTTTTTTTTTTATTTAAATAGCATATTAAATTCAAGGATTCCAGTATTACTCTTTCTTAATATTTTTCCTTATGAACTTTTCTAGGGGAGATTAATTTATCAGAGGAGTGTTGAGTAGTCCTGTTCTATATAGATTTTCTTTTGAAAAGTGGCACATTTAGGCAGTGAGAAACAGAGCTGATGAGATGCGCTACTTGAAGCATGTTTCTTCAGTCACAGCATTATTCTCTTTCTCCTCAAAGACTGTTTGCCTTGCTCAGCTTAGCCCCATGAATCCACAATTTAAATAGTGTGAATTAAGAGGATCAAGTTTCTGATCTCTGAAAGCTTGCAATGCCCTGGTTGCTCTAACCTTCGAAGAGAAGAGGACATTGAGACGTCCCCGTGTCAATTTTGACTTGCCCATCACTTCACCTTTAGTCCTTGAAACAATTTCCCAGTGAGAATTTTAGGTTGCACACTGATAACTTTCATTCCGATTGAACAGATTTAAGTGGAGTCAAGTAGGCAAGCATTTGACACTTGTTACAGAGGTTGTTTTTAAACAATTTTTAGGTGCTCTTTTAAGTGGTGGTGGTGGAGTCTGATAAAGAGAAAAATTAATGCTAAAGGAAAATTATATTTGGCAGATGCTTAAATACATCCTACATAAAAATGCATTTTTAAGCTGAGAAAGATTTGGGTGTCTCTCCCTTGTTGACCTGCTTGGAGATAATTCAGAGAGGCTTGAATTTTGGGAGTTCATGGAAATGCTGGGATGTGGAGTGCCCTGGATCCCTTTCATGTGTGCAAGCCACCTCTGAGGTGGAGTGACCCTGAACAGCAGAGCAGTGGTGTGGGATGTGGTTCAGGGCATTTGCCCACCGCAGCAACTCACTTCACAAGGGAAGAGTTCCCTGGGTAAGAATGAATTTTAACATTCTCTTTTTTGTGTCCCGTTACAGTGCTGAGCCTCTCACATTCCCTTTGGAATAGGGCTGTACATGGAGGGTAAAAATGCATTCATATTAATGCGTGTGGGTTTGGATCACTTCCTCTGTTTTATCAGGAACTGGCAGCTTAACTGGTCATCCATTTCAAGCTGAAATGGAAGAATAAATTAAACAGGCCTTTTATCTCAGCAGATTTTTATAAAAGTTAGTGGGAATGAAAGATGGATTGTGTTTTATGAAGTAGGAAATCAAATTGTCCTTCCACTCTCTAACTGAAAAATCCAGGAAAACTCGGGAAATGCTCATTGCTTTCTGGGTGTACCAGTATTCCTCCTCAGACGTGGATTGTCTCAGCATGTACAGGAAGGGCTTTAGGATTTGGGAAGGGTGGCTCTATAGCAATAAACCTATTTCTTATAAATGTACTCAGCACCTGAAAGTAAGTTTGTTGATTTCCACCAGATTGACCCCACAGAGCTTTGTGGCTTCACCTCACCCACAGGGGCTTTGTTAATGGTCCTAGTGAGGGACGAGTCCCCTTTTCTGACCTCTCCAGTCAGCACTGTCTCTCTCTGGGCAGTGGGATTAGGTGGGGGAAAGGGAAGGTTTTATGCTGCTGCCTTTTTCTCAGGGAGCACAGGCTGCTTTGCCTTTCCCACATCGTGCCTGGGGCAAAGATTGGAGTTGTGATGAAGGAATGAAGTGAGGGGCTTTACACTTTGCTAGAGATGAATATGAATATGATTGGTCCCAAAGCTGGGAGTAATGCGTATTACTAAACATTACACAAATTGTGGCAGAAATGGCCGTTCAGGATTTTCCTGGCATCATTTGTTCAGTCTGTCCCTGTATCCTAAGGAATGCAGTCCCATGGCCCTGAGTAATTTAAAGTGATTAAAAGCTCCCCCCAGTGAAAGGAATGATGAGGGGGATTCTTTACTTACTCCCCATTAGTCCTGAGCAGGCTTGACTCATGAATCCTGTAACCTTGGCAGCAAGAGAATCCCCTTCTGCTTCGCTATCTGCAAGGAAATGAATTACACAAGCATAGAAATTCATGAACAGTGAATGCTGCAATTAATTTTGTTAAAGTCTCTTTATATATTTAGTTTGAGAAGAGGAAGGAAGAAGCTTATCACCAGCTATGAGTCTGAAGCCACAAATCTCACACAGCTTTCACTTTGAGATAAAAATGAATCTATAAGGAATCCAAAAACCTTTTGTTTATTTTATATATTGGAAGAATGAGAAATGATGAAGGCGGTAATGTAAAGTAGTGTTAACATCACAATCCCCATATTGAATTGATTAGCGTGGAGGAAACACATTAATAGCTTTTTTATTACTAGTCTGAAAACTTTATAATGGCATTTATTGAAACAGAATTGAAATGTGAATGGCAGACCTTTATAAATCTCAGCTCATATGTGGTGGCCTAAACAGTGTCTGAAAATGTTTTGTTTTGTTTTGTTTTTTTAAAGAAGTCCAGAATTTGAAGCTTTCCAGTTTTCCCCATTTAATCTTTCATTTGTACGTGTTAAGCAGGCAGTCATGGCAGAGGAGAGGCTGGATGCAAAGCTGAATGTATTGGATGTGCAAATTTTTTCTCTTTGTGGCCAAAACAGGTGCATGTAAATGTTTCATCAGCACACCCATTAAGTTCCCAGTGGTAAATTTAGCCACAAGCATTTGAGATGTGCTTACTATGCAATTAATTTAGATTTAAAAAAGAAGTAGCAGGTGTATTTAAAATGCATTACAGTCAGCTTATTTAATATTCTTATTCTCATATATTCTTTTCCATTATTTATATATGAAAAATAAATGAGAAATTCACAGAAATACCCAGGCAGTTCAAAGTGATGAGGGTGGTTATTCTAAAACGGGTGAAACTTGGCTTAGCAATCAGCCAGTCATTTCATGATCTTTGTTTGAGTGGAATAACATCACTGAAGTCAGAGAGCATATCTCAGAGTAACCCTGTTATCCTCTCTTTTTAAATTGTACCAAATATTCCTAATTTTTCATGCTGTTGCCTAGTGTTGCGCTGTAGGGAGTTCTGGCTCTGTTTCATCCCTTTTTCTTATTTTTTCTGTGGGCAGGAAGTGTTAACTCTTGTGGCACAGCCTCAATCTGCCATAGGTAAGAAGATGCAGGGACTTCTGCTTGTACATCACCCATCTTTCCATGACAACACCTCGTTTGGAGTTGTGTTTTCTCTGGGAGCTGCACTGATGTCACGTGTGTGTGAAATGCTTTATTTATCACACTTGTTCAGGGTGGGTGGCCAGAAACAGTAAGTGCTGGACAAGGGGAACAGTGGTATGGTAAATAAAGTGCAGTGAACAAAACTGCTCTCTGGAATATAAAAAGAAATAAATCCCTGTCTGTGTGGAAAGCTGCACTGAAGGGAGATGGCTGCAGAGCATGAAGGAGATTATTTGTGGTAGGATCAGATAGATGCAGGCCACTGAAAAGTGTACTTGGATGCTGTTTGTTTGGAAATTTCTACTTGGTAACGTTTGGAATAACTTTACACTAAATCCTTAAAATACCAATCAAAATACAGCCATCATCTTTCTACTGCTTCAACATGGCCTCAGCCCGAATCAGGGGATTCAGTTTGGTGAGGGGTTAAATATCTGGGCTTCTCTGTTGTTTTACTTGCTTTGGCATGCTTTTGTTTATTCCCTTGTCTTTCATAGGACTGAATTCTACTGCACCCCATCCTTACAATATCTCTGTAAACAAGAAGAAAACAGAAAACTTACTCCTTACACTTCTTGACCTGAGCTGTATTGCCTTACCCAAGTTTTAGAAGATAATTTTAACAACTTAAAAAAACTCTTCATGTATTGTTCAAAGTGACAGGAGAGAGAAAAACTAATTTTTTCCCTCTCTGATTTTTTTTTGTGACGAAATGGTCTTTTGTGGCAAAAAGGAGCACTTTTTTCCACCCTAATCCCTTCCTATCTTGTTTCATCACAAGTCACACTGCATTAGAGTCCTAATGTTTATATCAATAAATGATGGATTTGCCAATGGTGATTTAAGTTTAAAATTACTTGCGAAAACTTAATGAAGCCTGCAAATCACGAATTAGATCTCAAAGAAATCATCTCTGACAGTTAAAAACTACAGGGCCAAAGTAATTTCAAGGGTGGCATTTTTCTCCCCTCTATAAATTATGTATCAGGGCAAAACAGAGGTGGCTCTGTAGGCATTATTATGAGAGTAATAGCAAATAGCAATTTGTCTCTTGCTGCCAGAGCTTTCTCCTACTGGTGTGTAGCAGGGTGGGTGACATGCTCCTGCAGAAAAAAATTAATCTCTGCTGCAACTAGTTTTTCTGAGTGCCAGTCTGCTGCTTGTCTGTTTGGAGTTTTTTTTTTTCCTTTGGTTTGAATGATGGTTTCTAATCCCACTTCCCAGTCTTGTGTCCTCATTACCAAACTGCTCAGACTGCTTGTCTGCTGTGGACAAAAATGATACCCTGAAGCTCTCAGCTATTGTATTTTTAAATGAGGTTATATATTTATAACCCCAAGTCTCCTTTGCAGACTTAAACTGTCCCTTTTGGCCCCCACTTTGCCTGTGTAGGAAAGGATGCCTGGTGCTGTTTGCAGTTTCGTGGAAATCACTTCTCTCAAACGTGCACGTGGGGGATTTGCTATTGCTTGGAGCATATTAATTTAGTTAATTAGATTTGCGACAGAAAATTAAAAGTTTCCTGTCCTAAATTCCAGATATTTAATGCAATTTTCAAATGGTTTTAAATCTGTCTAAAATAGCTGGAAGAGCCATAGTTATCCTGTTGATTCTGTCCTTTCTTCTCCCTCAAATCCAAGGAGATAAGAGTAGTTAAAGCCCTTCCCAAAAAAGGGATGGGTGAGCAGAGAGTGCTTCTTATGCGTTAATAGTCTTGCCTGTGGACTTCTTCTCCTATCTGTTAATTTTGTTTGACTTGACCCTGCAAAAGAACCCTTTTTTCATCAAACTTTGGGTACATCTCTTCCATTATTAACAGTTATATTGTTTCAGAAATTGTGGGTGTTTTTGCATCCTGACACATTTGTAGTGAAACAGTGCTCCAGTGAATACACAGCTTTCTCAGTTTTCCAGTTTTTGTTCTAATTTGTTAAATGATTGTATTTTTCTTCCCCGTGTGTCTGCATAAGCTGTCTTGGTGGGAGGAAATTCAGTGGTGGCTGATTAATCTGAGTGTTTCTGTTGTCCTGTTCATGTTGTAGAAGGAATGGTGAGCACAATGGGGTTAGTAATTGAAGCTTGTTTCAGTCCTCTCATTTACTCCATGTATGCTGGGTGTCATTTTTCATCTGCACAGCTGCTCTATGCAAAAGCTGAATATCTGTTACTTCTGATTTGCATGGTTTCAGCTCTGTTTCCAAGATTAGATTGTCTGTGGCACATTTATCTATCAACAAATTGTTTATCTACGTGATGAGACAGACATTTCCCTTGGTAAGATGGATGTGGTTCTTCATCGCTCGGCCTCCAGGTTACAGCGCTTGTGATTCTTGACTGAATGTTTCTTTCACAGAATTCTGTGTGCTTTTTGGCTGTAAGGCCAGTTGGACCACTAATGTGAAGTTAGCAAAGAAATTATTAGTGTTCATTGATGTCTGTACATGGGGATGTGTCTTTGCAGTTTCAGAAACCTTGTCCCAAGACTTTCTGTCCCGCTCTTGGAGCCCTCCATGTTTTAGTTGTGCGAATCTCTCAGTGGTGCTGATGAGCCTTGGCTGTGCTGGCAGCAGAGACCACTGGCACATTTCTCCTTCTGTGGAGCTTTTCTGCACTTGCATGTTTGCTTCTGGTGTCACGTAGCCAGTTTCCCAAAGCCTTTCATCCTCAAGGGACACTGTGACTCCTGTGAGATTTACACCCCACATTCTGTCTCGCTGATTCCTGGGTTCTTCCTCCTGTCAAAGTTGCTGCTACCTCAGTCTTCTGACACAATGTGGTTTGAGAGTTGGGGATTTTTCTTTTCACTGTTAATATACTGCAGCACTTCCAGTGATACCGATGGGTTTCAACATTGTTAGTTCTCTTTATGACTTTCAAATTTTCCAAAATTTAGAAACAGGGACTCTGACCACTGACCTGGGCAGCACTCAGAAGAGTATGTCAAGTTTTCATATCCCAAAGCAACACTAGATTGAGTAGAGTCTTATGAAATTACATAGTCAACATGTTTTCTGTGTTGATTAGAAGGGTAATTGGAGCCACTCTTTCTTTGTTGTTGTGTTTTTCTTGTTGTTTTGTTGGTGGTGGGGGGGTTTTGTTTTGGGGGGATTTTTTTCTCCATTTGTCTTCACAGATGTGAATTTTTGAAGGTGAAAATTTCAGCAACACTATATCAAGAAGTTTAGTAATAGGGAAAAACACTTGACCCTGTATCTTTCTTTTCTGTTTTGGAAAAGCTATCATAGATAAAGAGATTCTAACAATTTTTTGATTATTGCGTTTTCCAGCAGTCAAGCCCAAAAAAGGTGAAAGTTGGCATAGCAAGGCTTCCCCTGTTGTCAGATCGTTGCACAGTCAAGCAGTTCTTGTGTGAGCACTTGAGAGCTCCTGCCAGTCACATCTGAGGGGATGTGGTCACTGCCTCTCGTTAAAGTGGTCATGCTGTGTGAAAAAAAGTGAGATCAAAAGAGAATCTGATTGGGGAAAAAAACCCCAAACCAACAAACAAAAAACTACAGGCACATCGTAAGAAGGAAATGGTCTTTAGTAATTTTTTTAAGTGCATTTTGATGCTCAAGTGAAGGCACTGTATGTTCAGTACTTGTTATATTGTGAGATTCTGAACAAGTATAAATAGTCTAAATAGCAACTGCATCTATTGAACAGTTCTGTCATCAGCCCATGGAGCTGTGCCAGAGTTTCACCAGAGCTGAGGAGCTGCCAACCCTCACTGGATGAGATCATGTGAGATAACAATGGCAGCGAGGCAGAATGAGAAATCCAACTCTTTCTTCTTACTAAGCTGGGGGGGAGAGGACTTACCTTTTGTTTTTTAATATTTTAAAACTTGTAGCATAAACCACAAGGCCTCAACATCTTATAATAAATCCTTCTTTAGTAAAACCAAAATTCTCAGCGACAGTTGCTGGATTCAGTATCTGGAGTATTTTACAAACTCCCATGCCAGTATTATGGGACTTCTCAAAGTACCCCAAAAGCTGGTTGTATTGGTAAAAGTACAAGGTTGCTCCTCTGGATGAAGTGATTCGTGCAGATTAATCCCAGCCTGCAATTTCTTTCATGCTGCTGGGTTAATTTGGGTTTTTTTTGGTTTTTTCAAAAAGCATTCTCTTTGACTCTTTACTATTTAATATTTAGGTTCTGCTGCTTGCCATCCTGAACCAAACAGGCTGTGTGGAACTCCCCTGCCAGAAGGAAGAAAATGTGTTAAAGGAAAATGATCAATGACGAATAACGAATAAACAGCAGAACTGGTCTCTCAGACAGATTTTCATTCTTGCTAAAACTGCTTTTTCCAGCATTTATATGCCTGACTTTATGAGCATTAATTGGGTATGGGCTGGAAATGGCCCTGGTGATCCCACACTTGCCAAGCCAGTGCTGCAAAATCTCAGGGAAGTGTCTGGCAGGACAGGAAAGAGACAAAGGACAGGTGAGGGATGGAGAGTTCCTACGAAACCAAAAGAGTTAAAAGTACTCAGTTGATTGGACTGGCAAAATAATCATGGGGTATTCATTGCTGGAAGTTAAATTAAGGCACTTTTTGCTGTTAATCTTGGAGTCCTGACTTTGTCAGAGAAACTAAAATGTGCTTGCCTGTACCAGGGGAGTTAAGGCAACACATCTTGGAGCTGCTCACCTGTGACCCCTCAGGCTTGGCCTGTCCCCTGCAGCCACAGTCCTGGGGGCTGAGGGCGTGCAGGTTCCCACACTGTAACCAGGGAAGCCACATGAAAGCAGCCTCTAAGATAAATGCCATGAATGTGCTGCAGGGCACATGAGCCTGCTGCAGATGGTGCCTCTGGAGCAGCTGGCCTTTGTCACTTGGATGACACGGCTCCCAGAGGACAGCCAGTGTCCACATGGGTGAGGGAGATGTGGATTTGGCAGATGTGGAGACACTGAGATAATGCAGGCTGTGATTGAGGGGAATTTGTGCCCCAAGATCATGAGTGCCAGTTTAAAAGGGGCAGTGCCTGAGTCCCAGGATGGGATGTGCTACAGAGACTGAAATGTTTTATTTTAGTTGTTCTTTCAGGATGAATTCGAAGCAAAGGTCAGAGTGCAGGGCATAGGTGACATCATCTGGCATGAATAACCTAGTCCCTATCCATGGAAAACTTCTGGTCTGTTGGAAAGATTTGTGAATTTTAAGACCGGATGAAACAGTTACAGTCCTCTCTGGTCTGTAGTGCTTCAATCAGTGTTCTTGTCATCAAACTAATTACATCTGAGTTGTAATTTTACAAAATCCTTGAGTCTTGATTTAAAGGCATCATTGACTGCATCTCATTCCTCGATAATTTGTTCCAAGGATTTATTTTTGTTTCATGGTTAAAATTATGCCTTGTTTCCATCTTGTATTTGTCTGTCTTAAAAGTTCTAACCATTAACTCTCATTATGTCTTTTTGTGGTGGAATAAAGTGCTGTCTGCTGTTGAGAATTGCTGCTCCATGTGGGTACCTGAAGGCTGCAATTATACTGCTTTTTAACCTTGTCACTCTGTTTAGTTTTTCCAAGAGTGTTAGTCATGTGAAGGAAAGCACACTTCTCAGTGATGGCTTTTTATCGTAGGTCTTCTCTGGAATCTTTTCAGATTTTCAGGAAATTTTTGGAAACACGGATATCAGTTCTGCAGTGCAGAGGTAATGACACAACTCTGCCTTTATGCAGCTGATGTTGAATAACCCCGTGACTGTTTCCTCTGCGAGTTGGAAAGTGTTGCCCTCAGAGCACGTCCATCTCCATTTCCTCAGTCTCTCCACAGGTTTCCTGCTTTCCACAATATAGTTTCCAGTCTTGCAGTGTGACCTCACATGTTTTTTCTTAGATTCTTTTCTAGTATTTGTCTGGATAAGCCCTGAGGCTCTGTAACCAAGCAGGCCAAATGATACCAGCAGATTCCTTAATTCACTACAAAATTTCATTAGCAGTGATTTTTATACTTCCTTCCATAGCATCAGAAAAATACCAAATAACTTTGGGTCAAGAACCCACTAAAAAACCCACTGAATTTTAAAAACCCCTGTTTTTAATAATGTTTCTTTTTTTTAAATTTTACTTTTAAAATTATATTCAATGTGGCTGCAGTGACTTTTTTTTTCCTCTTGTGCCCCCATAACCCCTGACACTAATAGCAAATTTCAGTCAAATTTGAGCTCTTCAGAGATGTCAAAACTACTAAATTTAGGTAGGTAGAGAGACCCAAATGAATGCCTCATGGGAAAAAGAGAGTCTTGGAGCTATTGCAGGCAGTGTTATTGAACATCAGAGAATCCAAGGGGAGGTGAGAGGGAGCAGACAATTTCTACTTTTAAGGAGAGACTTGGGATTAATACTTCTCTTTTGCAAAAAGTCAGTCTCTTAATTAGGAAGGGCTCATTTTGAAAGGCAGAAGCAGGAACAATAAATTCAAAACAAGCCAGAGGCAGCTGAGGAGCGTCCTTACAGGTGTTCTGGGGACCATTGTCAAATATGGCAGATTTAATCCTTCACTTTGGTTTCTGCTCCTCTCCAAGGGGTAACTCACCCCTCTGACAGAGACTGTTCCTGAGCAAACCAGACCCTCACGGACAGTGCTTCAGTCTGCCTGCGTTGCTTCAAGCACCTTGGTGCTGTTTCTAGAAGGGCTCTGGCACATGGCAGAAACTCATTTCAGGCCCTAAGCTCAAACACTGCCTGTGTGGAAACACAGCACCTTCGGTGCCACTTAGCAGGGCGTCTGCTGCTCACTTGGAAAATGCCCTTTTCTCTGTGCAAAAACAGCACACACAGTTCTGTTCTGTGGGGAACATCTCGGAGAAGGCACTGTCACTTATCTCTGTTTAACATACGGGGTAACAACAATATTTCCTTCTTCATTCAACTCATGTGACTTCCAGTGAGAAATGTGGCTTTGGTCTGACACTACTGGAAGTAGAGAGTGTTGGAAACTTGCGTTTGATGCCATATAATTGTGACTGGCAGCTTGTTTATTTACTTGTTGTCTGTTATTATGGAAAGCAATCTCCATGTAGTTTATTCATTTGCAGTGACTGAGTCCCAAATCATTCCATTCACGATTAAATCTGCTTTCAGTGAAGTGCACTGAAGAGCTGCAATTGTTTGTTTCATTAAAACAAGGGAGGCATTTAATAGCAGTTACTCACTTCTGTTGCTTTGGTTATTTACCAGCTTTCCAAGACCTTTTGTTTACCAGTTTATGATATCATCACTGAAAAGCGTAGCCAGGGATTAAAGCCAGTAATTCCAGCTTCTGAAGGTCAGAACACTCCGTGTGTTAGGGCTGTGGGTTTGGAGAGGGAATGGTTTCCAAGCTTGCATGTACCCTCACAGAAACACGGGTCTGAGCCACTGGAGACACCACGTGAGGATACCAAGTTCCATGAATGTGAGCAACTCCATTGTCAGGCAGACTCCTGCCAGCTGAGGAGCTGGCATTTAGCATATCCTTTGTTCTTCCAAGTACACATCTCTGTGATTGGAAGAAAATAACATTTTTTTGTTGGAACCCTGGATTCTGAGAGTTTTAATCTCTCAGAATTCAGGGTTCCAACGTTTTTTCAAGGAAGAAAAGATAGGTAAGGAGATCATCACCTTCTCTGCTCTTTGGCCAGGCAACTCTTGCAGTGGTTCTGCTGAGTTTCCGCCAGCTAGCCAGCTGCTTCCTCCAAAGCCCACTGTCTCTTCCCTGAATTTTGGATTTGTGCTGCCCTCTCTCTCAAGGGGTGCATTCTGCACTTTTCCTACTTCCAGGCTGAGCAGGGACCACGCTGCCACAGCAATAAAGCCCACTGTAGTGCGCTTGATTTTGCCTGCTGCTCTGTTCCCTCCAAGGATGATGGTAGTTCTCCTCACAGCATTATTTATTTAAAGTAAGTTAATTTCAGAAAAAGCTTATCTTAAGAATAATAAAGCAGGCTGTGTGCAAACCTCACTTTCCCCTAAGGATTACCGTTCCCTGGATCTAGGAAGACACAGCTCTTTCAATCTGTTTCCACAGAATCACTCTTCCCAGACAAGTTTCTCCAGGCAGAGTAGCAGATTTTAACCCTTCAGTGGGTTTGGTTTGCTTTTTAAATGGGTGTTCTAGTTCCAGCTCAGAGAAAGGTGGCCTATCAGCAGACATTTGTTTTCCTTGTTCTAAGGAACCAGGAAAATTTCTGTCCCTGAGGAAATTAGCCAGCCCTCTCTCCCAGGAGCTTTGCAGCTTGCCCAGTTGTTACTGGTGCCAGTGGAGCTGAAGTCTGTGTTCAGCAGAGCAGTTCTGACACCAAGAGGTGGCAATGCCACTGCCTGTGAATAACCATGGGAGCTTAGAGCCTTCCCCGTGGCCCCAGCAAGGCTCAGGTGACACCAGAGGCCTGATACAGAGAGGGTTTAATTGTTTGGATGTTTGCAGAGTTGTTTTTACCTTACAGCAGTGGAAAAATCTCTATTTTGGCTTGTATTTTTCTACCGAAGTCATAAAGAGGAAATTAAGTTAATTGGGTAAATGGATTTGCAGATAGCCCACACTTACGTGGTGTGGGTGCCTCGTTCATCTTCTCTTACCACAGTGGGAGCACAGGGCATGATTTGCCCTCCTCCTCTGGTATTTTAGTAGTGCTCTCTTATTTGAACGCTCTCTCATTCACCTTTCAGCTAAGTAAATGAGTACTGTAAATAATTGAAGCCGAGTTTGATCCCATGGGATGGCTGCAGCAAATGGCTCAGTGGGCAAATGGCCAAGTTCTTCATCTCTGTGAGCAAAGTGCTGCCTTCCCCTTTCCCAGTCCGCAGCGTCTGTAGAGGATTATGTGTCCAATGTCACTGTTCCTAAAACCAATCACATGGTGGTCATTCATTCCTACAGGGGGAGTGCCTTGTCTCCCTGCTTTCACTTGTCTCTGCAGTCCTGCAGCCTTTGTGGCAGCTAATTGGATCTAAAGCTCTGTTGACACGCGCATCCCTAAGTGGATGGGGGGTTTTTTTGGCGCTCTTTTTCGAGTCTGTATAGTTGGAGATAACAGGTTGTTAGCACTCAAAACACAAATGCAGCCCACCTTTCATGTCTCTTGGCAAACAAAGGCTCAACAGCCTGTATCATGTTAATTAGCATCCTTCCCAATTTGCTTATCTGAGATTATACTGCTGACTGTTGAGGACAAATGAAAGTGATTATCTATTTTAAAATTTAAAAAGAAAAAAAAAATGGTAAGGAGGCTGAATACAGATAACCTGGGAATATGCTGAACATAAGCATTGTTTTGAAAGGAGTGTTTCCCTTTTCCGCTGGCCTGGATTCAGTGTGCAGAGCATTTCAATACACGAGCATGGTTCAGAGGAGTCTTTCATCCTGGCACAGGTGTGCTCCTGTGGCCACTAGAGATCAAGGCAAAAATCACCATTTACTGGGACAGGAAGGAAAGGAATGAATCAGGACCATGTGTGAGGAAAGATGATTTAAATGAGTAGGAGGGGTGGCACAGGAGGGAGATGAGGGCTTTGAGGGTAGGTTGTGAGATCTGTGGAACACGAGGCTGATGTGTGAAGGCAGAGGAGGCTTGCTGAGAGCAACAGTTGGTGGGAAACATAACTGGAGAAAGGGAACAGAAGCTCTTTTGTGTTAGTGGGCTTGGGAGCAAGTGTATGAAGAAAACCTGCAAAGAGAGTTTCATTCTGGAAAAGAAATGGCACAGTTAGACCATGATGGCACCCAGCTTTGCTGGTGTCACGTTGTTGAGGATGAGCATCCTTTTTTCCCAACCAGCTTAATAATCTGAAGAAGAGCCTATTTATATGTAAACAAAAGTTTCCTTTTACAGAATTGGCATTAAATGTATCCTGGATGCTCTATAATTAGGTGTGTCACAAAATCATGCACTCCAGTGTTCACTCACCTGGAATTCCTCCAACACGCTGGTGAGGCTTTTGTCACCAAAATCCATAACAGTTAAGAAGAATTGACTGAATAAGATGGTAGTTACTTTGCAGTGTCAGGCTTTTGAGTAAGCAATTGATTTGATTTACCTGCCTAGTTTCACCCAGCCCTTTCCCCGTGTCTGCTGCAGCATTCAAACCCTTTTGAAGCAAGAAGCAGCAAGCCAAGAATTCATATTTAAAGCTTTTACCCCTAGTTTCACTAAAAATAAAGAAGATTGGGTTTGTTTTTTTTTTTTTAAGGAGGTCTTGAGCTATCTCATTGGGAAGTACCTGTGCTCAGGTGCCATACAGACAGACAGCTTAAATAAGGTACTGGCTCTGCTACTGGCTTCATTCTCTAAACGAGCCAAGAGACTGCACAGCTGCAGCTTAACATTTTGAGCCTGTGTTTTGAGCTTGTTATGATGTACTTTATTTAAACAAACCCGGGGACCTAATGCACAAGTTACTCAGCTTGTGCCTAAGAACAGATTACATGGCAGTGGCCTCTGGCTACAGAGCAGTGTATTTCCCCTTACACCAGCAATAATAGGAAGCTAAACAATGATAAAATGCCTGTCTCTCCCTTGGACTTCTAAAGGAATCATTTGGACAAAATCAAGTGCTGTTTGCTGGAAACATTTGAATTTGCTCTTGCATGAAAAGTTTTGAGTTGCAGAGTCTAGTGACTTGTCATCCTTGTGATCTCCTGTTTAAAACAGAGGCACTAAAGCTGCTGTGGCATTCATTGGCATTTTAATAGTACGAAAAGCTCAGGGGCGTTTCAGTGGCTCCTTTCCTGCAGCCTCAGCTGGTTGCTGATGCCTCACTCGAGCACAAGCAGTGCTTGTGTGCAGAAGACAGTGACTGAAACTGCAATTAATTGTGTGCACAAACCATGGACCCAGGAAACACTGGTTTGAAAAACCCAAGTTCTTTGACAACATCATTAGTAGTAGTGATAGTATTAGTATTATTATTTTCTTATTATTATCTTTTTGTTATGAACCATATTGCAACTTCTTGGTTCTTGCCAGAGCACATAGTGGGAAACTCTCTCACATTTGCACCAGTTGCTTGCTCCAGGCCAGTGCTAGATGTACTTGTCCTTCCTTTTGCTTCCTGATGAACCTCAGTTTTACCTCCAAGTGTCAGGGAGGTTACTCTCTGTCTCTTTCTCTCTCAGGTTAGGAACTCCATTCCTTGTCTCAGATTCTATACAGGGCTTCATCTTCAAGGTTGGCCTTGGTATTCAAATACTTACTTCAAATCATTTATTATGTTGTATTATTAACTTTATGGCATGACTAGAGTCCGGTTATTCCTGTTTTACGAATAGCTGAAACACAAGAGAAACAGTGACTTTTCAAGGCTGTGTAGAGAGCCTGTGGCACAGCTGAAAGGTCTTACCTCAGCTGACCTAAGCCAGTAGGTTTCAGAAACATTCATTCTTTCTGCTCCCAGACCATTGCCTTTGATCTTCTGTTCCAGTATTCTTTACTCTTCTGAAGTTACACAGCCAGTGCCAGTGCATCTCTCTTGATATCAAACACTGCTGGAGCAATAAGTATTTCAGCTAAACTTTTGAAGTTTAGAAGCTCTGTAAAGTGATGCCTGATGTTGGCTTTTGCAGTCAAGCTAGGAGATGAGCATTCACTAGCTAGTGGGTTTCTGTGTTAAAGGAAGCAATTACAAAAAAGCTCACAAAACAAAACAAAAAACCTACACAATAAGTCCTGAAGTTGTTCCACATTTGGGGATAAAGTAAGGAAGGGAATCCCACAGCGCTGAGGAAAGCATCCTGGAGATGTGCAATATTGATGATGATACTGGCAAGAAATTAGTATATTCTCCCTTAACTGCCAAATATCACCAAAAATCATGCAGTATTTCTTATTTACTAAACTCTTAAAAGATTTCTATTTCTAGACAGATGGTATAAGGAAGATTTCAGTGGTAAGGAGAGCATTTACTGCTCTCAGCTTCTTATAGACAGGTTCAGGGACATCTCATTTAAAACAAGCCTTACCTGTTGGTACTATCAGTCTCTTCTTAGCAGGCTAAGGCTCCCACAAATGACCTTATAGATTAGGCACTTTCTGTTTACATTCAATTTCCCACTCGCTGCTATTTGTAGAGAATGATTATCAAGGCATTAAATTAAAAGTTTTGCCCAGTGGGAAACTATTGGATATTTTGTCATTTCCTTAGAGCCTCTCCTGTTCTGGTGCAGAGGCAGAGAGGTAGGGGAAGCAATCACCAGAAAGGTCAAGAATATTTGCTTACCTATATTGGAACACTGCTGAGAGGCTTTCTCCAGTTTTGGGGACTTTTTGGGTAGAAGTTTTGTTCAGGTCGTGGTAGGAAAGCATTGAGGCTTGAAATGAAAAGTCTCCAGTTGCCTGCAGGTTAAAAAGCTGGGGATGCTGCTGGCATCCTCTGGCCTTTTCCTAAAGGCTATGCCACAATCTAAGTGACATCTAATGCTTTTAACAAGTTGAGGATTTGATAAGGATCTCCCCAAAGCCTTCTTTTGACCTTTATTCCAGAGAAGATTACAGCAAAGCCACCTTCCCTCTCAGTGTTGTGGGACAGTGGAAGGACTTTGTCTCTTCAGTACTGGTTGAGCTTCATCTTGATCAAGTCGTGCGTCATATTAGCTGTAAATGCTGATAATACCCGTGTTCTGTACGGACACGATTCTCTTGTTTGCCCAAAGCACTTCGTCCTGCTTATCAGCAGCAAAATTACAGGACTGGGCTTCTCAGGGAACAGTCTTCTGTTTCATGCCTTAACAGTAAGTACATAAACTCCAAAGCCTTTCATTTAGACAGAGAGTGAGAGGTCTGTGAAACCACCCCAGGAACTGAGAAGGCCCCTGCAGTCCCCTATCTGTAAAACAGAGATGGAATTAATTACGAGCCTGGGTGTTTGCGGTGCAGAATGTTTATGTAGTTGCTTTCAGCATGTCTGTGCTAAGCAGGAGTTTGTTGTCACTGCTGTTACACAGTTTTTATCTCATCCTCCATTATTCCTAGGTTGTCTTATTCAAGGAGACAAGGTGGAGTCTGACAGCCCCAGGTCCTCTTGAAGTGTTCTGGCTTCTCCAGCTGGGCTTGTCAGCAAGCCAGCCACAGTTCTGCTCGGGGGCTCTGGATTTCCGAGGCAATGAGAGGACAAAGCTGACAGTAAAACCAGCCTTACGTGTACATTGCTACAGCTTAAGTAGCTGCCTCAAGGGAATACAGATTAAGAAGGAAACACTTTCTAATTTGGCCTGGGTTTATATGCAGGCTGGAGTAAGATTTTTTTTTAAGTGCTGTTTTGTCCCAGCTGTAGTTTAGGTGAGGCTGAGATGGATCCCTGCCCATTCTCTCTAACTGCATCCAGCTTCCAGCCACTTCTCCTGACCTCTGTGGCAGGTTGTCACCAGTCCTGCCACATCTCTTGTACTTCACCTTCTCCAGTTCAAATACTGAGTTTCCTTCATTGCCTGAAACTCTCTGCGCATGGCTTGTCCACCTTAGAGCAATATATATATATTTTTAGAAAGTCTTTGTAATAGGACAGTGAGAGATTTAAGAGCCCTATTAGGGCCTAATGGAAGTCAGTGAGAAAGTATTGCTGCTCTTGGCAGTAGAAGCAGGATCTTAGCTTAGATAAAGTGCAGTAATATGCATGCCCTGCTCTAAGAAGTGCTTCTCTTGAAGGCATGGATTGTAGTGGATTACCACACTGGGACACATTTAACTTACCAGAAACACCACTGAGACCTGAAGGGGCTGATAAGCATGAGCGAGACCCCAGGATGTCTGAACTCAGGAATTTACATCGAGGGTGTGCCAGCTTGAAGCTTTCACCTCTCATCTGTTGACCAGTGAATCCCAAGGAGGAAAAGAATTTTTCTCTTCTTCACTAACAGATTGATAAAAGGTTCTTGCTGCCAAATCTTTCAGAAACTCTTTCGTCCAAAGAAATCTCTGTCATTCCACATCTAAAAACAGGCACCTCATTTAGAGCAACAGTTTGCCTGCAGAGAGTTTTTATTATTCTTCTTTTAGCTACTTCACTAGAGCTGTGATTTGTGAAGGGCCTGGCTTGTGTATGGAAGATTGCAGCAGACTCAAATTGCAGAATATTAAATACAATGTTTCAGTCCCTGATTTGAGATAAACATTTTGCCTGGCTGAGGACTGGTAGCACAGAGGCAAACAAGGGAAGCTGACAGATTGGTGAATATTGGGTGGGATCATTTGTCAGGAGATGTGATGAATCACTGTGGCGCAGCATTTCATTTTCAGAAAGATCATTTTCTGAAAAATTCAAATTAAAGCCAGAAGAGACAGCTGGGGGTGTTTTGGAAGTTTTCATTTAAATCAAACTTACAATTAGAATAAAGGCATATTGAAAAGTTCCTGGTATTCTAAAAATATTTTGAGAAAGGAAATAAATTGAGATTAGAAGGAAACAGGAGGACCTGGAAGAGCACTTGCCAGCTGCGCCCCACAAATAGGCCTTGGGTTTTACTTACCCCTCTCTAGTCAAAGCCCGTAGGAATATTTAGAGCTTCAAGCAGTGCTTCAATTAGGGGGAAAATATCCATCTTATAACCTTGGACACAGGTTATTTGAGCAGAGGTCAATGTGCTTTTAATAGGACTGCATGTAGAGACTGAGCTCCTCCCAGTGTGAAGGAGAGCAATGCTCCTCTGTAATTTCGTCTGGGCTCTTAGGAAGTCCAAGGCTGTGTCAACACTGATTAATTCATGCAAAGTAACACATTAATAACAAATGGAAACAGGGCAGACCCAGAGGGCGGGGGGCTTCCTGCTGGTGCCTCAACTGCAGACACAAGTGCCAGGAGGCCGGGGGCCAATCCCTGCTCCCCCTTTCTCCTGGAGCCCAGTGGCCACCCACAGACTCAGGTGTTCTGTACAAGGTTATTCCTGGGGGATGATGAACAGCTTTCTGACCCTAGTGTAAGCAAACAGAAGAGTGTGAATGCTTCAGGGAGTAGCTCTGTGACAGAGATTTTAAAGCAGCTGCTCTTCATAGAATAGCACACTGTTGTATGTACAGCACACTTCATTAGAAGGTCAGATAGAAACTTTAGTAAAAGAGAACTGAATAAAATCCTACCTTTACCCTCACTTAAATCAATATAAAGTTCTCTCTGTGTGTATAAGTGTAAAACTGGTGTTTCCAGATGCCTTCCCTGTCAGTGGACATGAAATAAAAAGGTAGAACAATCTGGCAGTACTGTTTCACAACATGTGTTTGCCCCTTTCAGAGTTGTAGCTTGCATAGAGGTGAGAGAGAAATAAAGAAATGAGACACACACATGGTGTGGGATTCTAAAAAACTTACATTCTCTTCCAGGCAATATTCAAGCAGGCACTTTATTTTTAAAACAACAAATAATGGTGGGTCATACCATGTGCAGGACTTGATGTTGAGGCTTTCTGAAATAGCAGTGGGAGAACTGGTCACATAGTGCCTGTTTTCTCGACTAATGCTCTGCTGGTTACTCAGTTTCTGAAATACGGAAATCTGATGCCAGTTGTGTTCCCAGTATAAAGGCCTGGCACTCTTCGTGCAGGAAAAGTGGTTAATTTTATGAGGAAAAGGGGGCTTGCTTTCATTTTGCCTCAGCAAGTTGCTTGCTAGTGCGGCTTCTCCAGGTACAAGGAAGATCAGGAATGCTTGGTGACACAGTCCCTCGGTGACACAATCAAAAGCACACATGGGCTAACAAAACTTTCCTCCTGATCTTCTATGAGTGTCAATTTTAAGTTAATAAATTATCATGATGTTAGTATCCATCTCAAATAGGATGTCAAGATTGCAAAGCAAAACTTGAGTGAGGAAATGCAAACTTCGCATTTTGCATCCTTTTGTTAACGTGGCATTTGCCCTTCAGATAAGAATCACTGTTCTCTCTCTTGTTCCAAATCAGTGCTGATTTGAACCTAAGCCTGGTGTGTAGCTCTCTCACTCTACAGGGCAGATATTCTCAGGTGAGATAAATTAATATTCAAAATAGACCTTTCTCTTTCATCTTCAAGGTAACAGATTGCCTAGCTGGATTTCTGTCCCCACCTGCCCTCACTTACCCTGTTCCTCTTCACTTCTGTGAGTTTCTGAATAAGAATTAGTTTTTCAACAATTAATTTACCTCACTGGCTCTATAGGACGTTAACTAAATTTCCAAGCCTCTCAACCATGGCATCACAACCATGCCCTTCCATCCTAATTGATGGCTCTGCTGGAGACCACAGCAGGTCCGGTTGAGACACAGGGAGCTGAGGGTAAGTTCAGAGTGGAAACACCGTTCAGTCTAATTCTTAAATGAATGCTAGGCATCCCCACCACATAAAAGTTTATCGTTTATTGCCTGTAATTTTCTCAACTAATTCCAAATTTAATGACAGCTTTCAGCTTTGGTGCTCTCTTCTAATTAACGTACCAGTGACTATGTATAATCTCTGTGTAAAGCCAAAAGCTGCTTACATGATAATTACAGGGGGATCACAGCACCTACTGTTCAAGGAAGGCATCTGTGAGAAAGGCCTTGCATGATAGCTAAGGTGCTGAGATTAAGTTGTACTTAATTTTAACTTGTGCTATTTCTTGTGCTGCCTCAAAGCACTTCTATTACTGGCTCAGCATGGTGCTGGTAAACTTTCAGGAGGGAAACAAAAGAACGGGACAGATCAAGCGCAATCTTTGACACATACAGCAGAGGCTTCCTGGACGTGGTGAACTTGTGGGGTCATAGTTTTTTTGTGAAGTCATATTGTTGAGTTACCTTATATTTACTCCATAATAATTATGATGTAGTGGGTTGAAAATTCCTCTTTTACACTGTGCAAGATGCTTTGTGTCCACCTTTTTGGCAGCTGCTAATGAAAACAATTCTGACTGCGCAAAGCAGAAGGGAAGTCCAAGAGTATGGCAGGAGCAGAATAGATTTTCTGCCTCTGTTAACTCAGAGTTAGCATTGGTTACTTCATTTTAGACACAAGCCCTCCCAGTTGGAATGACAAGTGCCAGAGGGACAATCACTAGGGAATACACCATGTCTGTGTGTTTTCCAGTATGGAAGAGTACACATTAATGCACTTGGTCACAATTAAAGGTACTAAGCTAAAAGAAAATGCTGTATGTAGATGAATATTTTCATAGATAGGCCTCATTTCTAAAAATGAGTGATTAAACTCTGTCCAGTCTCCCTGTAGTACTTTGGTGGTTAAGTGAGAAGGGAAAAGATGTATTCAAGGTCTCTGTGATGGGAAACATGAAGATAAACTCAGAAGAGGAACTCCTTGTGTTACTTGCAAAGTGTTGGTTCACTTTTTATTCTTTTCAGTACAGGATCGTTGTCCAACATCTCTCTGCTCTGTGCACTTCGATTCTGAAATGTGGTACTCAGCAAGTTTTGAGTTCCGTGTCTTTTGTCGTTGGTTTTAGATTGACAAGTATGCTCAGCGGGATCTGAAGAAAGGACTTCATTTGTATGGGACAGATGGAAATATTGGCCTCACTAATGCATGGAGCATCATTCAAACTGATGTAAGTCTGAGCTCTCTTTTTTACCTCTTCCTCTTTACCTTCTGGGTTCTGGAACAGCATGTTCTGGGTGTGAACCTAATTAAATCTCCAAATCCCAAGCCGTTTTCTTTCTCCCACCCAGTCAGAACATCAGCAACTAAACTCTCTGGTTTTTGTAACAAGCAGTAATTCATATTTATTTCTCCTTTGACAGGAGATCTCTCTTTTTTTAAAGGTTACATTAAGTTGATGCCTAGATATCATGTAGTTCTGTGCTATGTGGAGGGTCAAGGAGCTGGTCAGACAGGAAACAAGCAGTACCTTCTCTTTAAAGTCAGAGGGGTGGCTTATGTTGGGATGGAGAGCAAGAGCATAATAGCAAAGAACCTCTTCAACTACTTTTTCCTTTCTGCCCTGTCTCCTTTCACTGCTATTATTGCTCCCACTAGTGAGTCAAAATGGAAACAGGCCATGGTGTTTGCAGCCTCCTGCTACAGTCCGTGCATTTTCCCCAGCAGAATTCAATCATTCTCCATCACAGGTGGACTAGGAATGTTTTTTGCTACATTGCCACTGCTGTTCCTTTGTCTTGGTTCTCTGACAGCCCTCTGCTAGTGTTCATCTCGTAAGGACTGGTGAACACTGGCTTCCTCCTGTCCTTGTCTGAGGAAGCACCTTCACTGACAGTTCAGGTTTATTAGCTCTGTACTTCTTGTTTCATATTCAGTTCAGTCAGTTCTCCTGAGCGTGATCTTTCTGATTTCATGTTCTCTGATTATTGAATGGAAAAGTGCTCCAACTTTTCTGCTTTAGGCAGAAGCACTTGCACTGCCTTGGCTTCACTTAAAAAATCTTGCATAGTTTTCTCAATTTCTCCTCCAGAGGTGTGAGCGTGGTACAGACAGGAGGGCTTGAGTCTTGCCTGATGTCTTAAAGGGATCAAAGACAGTAACCTCTCCCAGTGCTCCCAAAGTCCACTCTTAAGGACAGTACAAGGTAACGGGAGCAACAGGCTGCTAAGAAATGATCTGAAAAATTAAAAATTTGACATCACTAACAGAACAAAAGAACTGACTGGCCAGATTCCACGTGCATCTTTGGGTCTGCAGGACCTGTCTGTGTTGAGTGCAGCAGGTTGCCAGCAACACTCCTGTGTGTGAAGACAAACAGCTCGAGTCCAGCAAACAAGCCAATGCCGGTCCTGCATCCCAACGACTGCATGTGAAAAGTTCTTTCCGTTACCTTGAAAAGGGCCTCAGCATCTTGCAATATTGTTAATATTTTCCTCTTCCAATAGTTTTTCCTTTTTCCAATACATCAAATATGAGAAGGCATCGATTACTGACAAGAGAAACACATTTTGTGGTGCTAGAGGGTAAACCATCTGAAATACAAATAAAATTTGTAGTATTGTTGCTAATATCCAACAGCATTAGTTTACTATTTTACAGTAACTTAATTATGTAGTAAAAATATAGTAAAAACTACTAATATTAAAATGTTTGCAGTAAGTATTAATCTGCTTTCAGTGACACCCCAAGAACTGTTAAAAGCATATAACAAAGTGGGGGGGAAAGCAGCATTTGGAGGACTCATGGGATATAAACACCATACTTCTGCTCCCCTTTGTGTAAAATAGGTGTAACAATATATGCAATGCATAGTCCACACAGTCGCATTTTTTCAAGATCTTTACGGTTCATTGGATTCAGAAAAGATGTAAAAGTATAGTAAGAATTTCAGAAAGTGATATTATGGTGAGAAATTTTTAATACCTTATATAAACAGGCAAAGATGAAGTAGTGATGTGATTGCAGTCCTTAAAAAGAGAGCAAGAAGGAAAAAGAGTTTTGAGAGAAAAGGGTTCTGTAATTGATCGAAGAGCTAAATACTCAAGTTAGACATATCTGGTGGTAGGATGCCATTGTACAGCAGGACAGTAGGTTCTTTTTCTCTTAAGAACAAGACCTGGCTTTTGGCTTAAAGGAAATGGTCACGTTCAGTGACCAGCTTGGGTTTGAGGCAGGACTCAATAGTCTGTGGTTTGTGTAGTGCTGCAGGTCATGGTCAATTGTCCTGATAATTCCTTTGATCTTGAAACCCATTATACTTTGAAGAGCGTCTTAAAAGTTTTGGGTGACACTCATGTGAGCTAACTCTTGGGAGCTCGGAAGATGATGAGAAAATGCTGTCCCACAGGCTGTGTGCAGCCAGGGGACATCACTCTCTCATGGCCACTGTGAAATTACCACGTGCCAGCTTGGCAGTACCACAGTGTCAAAGTCACTGTGCTCCCCGTGCTGAGCACTGAGGAGAACAGCAAAGAGCTCCCACAGATCCATTTTTGCCACTCTGCATAATGCGTTTTCACATGTATCTTTCAAAACTCTGTGGGAATAGACTATTGCAGAGGTGCAGCAAAGACAGTCCCATTATGGTTAATTATGTAAAACACTTTGCAGTTGAATAGAGCTATCTAAATGGCAACTTGGGGGGTTTTTGTGTAATAATCATTATCTCTTCCATCCCTAATCAGTAGAGCGTAATCACTGATTGGAGGATTAGGGTGATACAGGAGATTTTCTTAAAGGAAAGTCCCAGCCCTGGCTTGCTGTTGGCATTCTGTCTCCTAAGGCTCTCAACAAAACCCACAGTAAAGCCACCACGCTGCCATACAGGACAGCATCTTTCCTACTGGGAGGCATCAGTCACTGGTCCGTACATGGCTGTGTCCGTACACGGATGGAAAACAGCAGCCTCACAACAAAAAAATGTGCCATGTAAGGAACATGACAGTAAACAGAAATCATAATGAACTCTTCTCCCTTGACCCCTCTGCATTTGCACTCCTTTCTTTGCTAAAGTATTTTTCAGAGCTTGAGCAGTGGTTGAAGCAGTAGCTCAGACACTGGCATAGGTCTTCATTTCTCCCAAGATGTACTTAGATAGAGACCATCCCTGTCCTGAGTTCACTAGGTACTACTGTGTATGGCAGCTTTGGCTGAAAAAAGGAGGAAAAAGTTTTTTTCAAGAAACAGAACCACATTTAGATGGCTTTTCACTTCTGTGAGACTGGCCAGTCACAAATCAGAGGGGAGTTTTGACTGGGAGTGTGGGTGCCCAGTGCACCCAGGGACTTGTGAGTGGTGATTATTTCTTTCTCTAAGTGTGAAAGGACTGTGCACCTTTTGAGGGAGGTTTTCTTTTCTGAAGCCTTTGCACCTCGAGAAATGGTTTTCCTCTTTTTAACAGAAACATACAATTTTGAGAAACTGTAAACAAGGGAAAAACAGGGCCTGTCTTTTAAGAGGAAGTTGCAGTTTTGGCTGATGCCTGAGCTGTTCGTGTTACCAGTACAGGAGTTGGCTTAAGCTGCACACCTGCAAAGCGTTTGAGAGGAAAGGCAGTGGACTCATTTTGCAGTCCTATTAAGCCTCTAGGTCAGGGAGCTGTTTCAAATCAGAACATTCTATTGATTTCTTTTTAATACCTTCAGCTAACCAAACTCAGAGCCTTTCTCAATAGTGTTTCAAACCTTAAAAGGATCAGAAACACAAGCAGATGAATTCTGCATGCCATGACTGAAGACTACGAAAGCTTACAAAGTGATTTTTAAACATGACGAAAATTCTAATAGTTCAGGAGATAAGTTACCCTGAACTGCATTACACTCCTTACCCACCAGGACTGGTTAAAGTCACAGGTGGAGATCATTAGAAAATAGGAAACAGGCATTAATTTTTAAAATGCTGCTTCATCCCCAACATCTTTGTGATCAATATTTGAGCACTTCTTTTAACTAACCAGGCAGTAATTCGAGAGGCATGCAGAAAACCTATTAGCTTCACTAAAGTGAGCAAATTCAGCTCACTTTTGCTGCTGTGTAATGCCTTTTCATGTCTATTTAAACCACTGTAAATGAGAAGAAATTTGACCCCTCTCCCTCCACCCAGTCATTGATTCTGTTAGATCAAGCCATACTTTAGAATTACTGCAGAAGTAATCCAAACCACCCATTAAACATGATTCTTAGAACAAAACTATGTTATTCACCACTTTTTACAGTGATGGAGGAAAAAGGTGTATAGAGGCCCCTTACCCTGTCTCTCATTCTTTCACAAAACCAGAAAACAAGGCATTGCTAAAGAACTGTCTGCAGCAAGGGTTGAATATCTGTTTATTTTCACACACCCTATCCCAGCCTGACTGACTTTGCAGGAATTTGGCAAAGAAGATAAGGCCTACTTGGCCTTCAATATTGAGATTACCCAGTTGTAAAATACGCACAAGTGTCCAACTCTTTACCATTTCTGTTGCACTGAAATAGAAACTTTTTAATAGATTACTCCCTTTTAAAATATGTTAGTCTGGGTACCCTAAAACAAGCACTATTATGTAATTGTTTTTTTAAAATATAAAGGTATTGTTCCCTGATGAAAGTAGGAACAGGACTAAGCAATTAGGCAACCTTGTCTAATTTTATCATTTAACTAGTGAAGGGAACAAGACAGGACTGTAAATATGACCAAAAAATGAATGTGGTTGAAGCAAGAATCAAGGTTTCAATGGCTTCATGCCTGGCATTGTCAGAGCATCAGCCTTTGTGGTAGAACTGGCTACAACAAACTGCTGGTGACAGAAATTATCTTTCATGTGCCCTGAGCTTTCTCCATCCTCCAGCTGTAGGCCTGTCTCCAGCTATCCCTGCTTAGAAACCTTGCAGTTTTTCAAAAGAACATTGCTCTCAAATATAAGACGACTCCAAAAAAGTCCTCCATATTCCCCTTTCTTCCAATGGTCTCTCATCTCCCTCAACAATTTGGCTGCTTACTGTTCAGCTGCATGAACCTGGGATAAATCAGTTGCTTGTCACATAATCCAAAATCACTCCTACGCTCTCTCTTTTCCACTTGGACATCCACAGTGAAGTCTCCGAGTTTACCGAGCTGTCATCTTATCTGCGTTTCCAGCTTTTCTAGCTGCACCCCTTTGCTGAATCTGAGCTGGTGACCCATCCAATCCCATTGCTGCTCATTTCCTTGTTCCTGCGTCTTCGACCTGCTGCCATGGATCAGTGCCCCTGCTCCCTGGAGATGCCAGTTGCTGGACTTGGCCTTCCCTGAGCAGTACTCCCTCACTCGCTTCTGCACTCTCAGGTCTCTGTGGTGTTAGAACTCTTCTGTATTCGTCACCTCCTCTCCTTTAGGACTATGGATCATCTGGTGCTTAATCCTATTGCTCATCCTTCCTTTGTCTTCCAAAGATATTTCTTCCAGTTACAGTTACAGACATTATTTCTTCCAGTCCCAAGACTGTTGATCCTCTGTTATGTCCTTCTTTTATACCTTGACCTCCTCTTAGCCCATCCTCCCGTTGCTGCTGTGCTCTTGTACAGAGAATCTGTGTGGGCAGGCACTTTGTGTCCAACTGCAGCTTGTCTTCCCAACTGCACCCCTTCCTATTCTCTCCTTGTGCTTTACCAGGAATTTTTACTCTTTGAAGTCCCAATCCCAGCTCATGGCCTAGCCACTTCCTGCGTCACAGGCTCCATCGGAGCAGCTGTCCTCAACCTGTTAGTGAGCACTTGGCTACAAAACCTGTGCTTCATCTTCATCTCCTTAGTCTGTCAGACTGACACCTTCAGCCGTGCATTATTATGGGGAGAAGGAGTCTAGTCCTGATTTATGCAAACTTGTGTCACTTGTGTTTGGCCAGAACATCACTCAAATGTCTCAGCCCTTACCGCTGCACTCTCTACATCACAGATGAGCCACATTTTTAAGACTTGCTGTTTACAAGCTGTCACTTCTCACTGTCTATCAAAGAGCTGCCTCCTGACTCTAATGATGACAGCCTGCAAGACCTTCTTCTTGTTAGATTTCCAAATAAACCAGCCTTCCTCAAATGCATGCCATGTGTTCCAGGCTGCTCCTACCCGCTTTTGGGACCTGTTACACACGGACCTCCTGTTTTCTGTGCAGGAACAAAGAGGAAAAAAAGATAGGCACAAACTTCTTTTCTAGTTTCATGTCAGTTTGTAGAAAATGAAGCCTGTAAACGTACAACTCAAGCAGTTGCAAGTGGAGGATTGAGTCCTGCCACCAACCAAATCAAAATTCGTAGCAGAAACTTGGGGGGATAGATGTTAGTCCAGGAAAGTTTTCTGACTTTTACTTGGCAGAAGAAAAACTCTGCTGTGAGCACTGAAACGTCTCTATCAAGGAGCACTTTCTGAGTGCTTGAAGCATCATGTGATGCATGAGGCAGCGTGTGACACCTCTGCCCTCTATGGGTCTGGAGTGGCACATTTTGTGTGTGCAGCAAGACCTGAACACTACAACTCTACCTAGAGCCTGAACTTTACAACTGTTATATAACAAAGGAAAGCTCTGCCTCTAGCCAGTGTAAACATCAGGTTCTCAATTAGGTCCTTGGCCCTGGTAATGCAGATGTCTGCATGATTATGAGTCTTTCAGAAACAAGAGGAGTGGTCTCTGTAGGGATGTGAAAAATACTCTTCAGGCTTATATAAAATCACATTTAAAAAAATAAGATCTTGGCAAGTCATTTTGGGACTGTGTAGGTGGCTGGCATAGCCCTGAAAAAGTGTGAGGTACTGTGAACAGCAGAGAGCAGTTCTGCAGCCTTGTGTTGTCTTGTTTTACTCGTTGGTGCTGAAGTGTCTAAATACCAACAAATTCTTACTTTGATTCCGCATAGGGGCAACAGATGGTGTGTACATCTATATGGTAATGAGTCCTAGCTTATTTCCTGTCACAGGAATATACCAGTTCCCAAGGGGAAGATGGCCACAAAGCCATTCCCTGTACCACTGCATCCCACTACCAAAGTCGAACAGACCTTGCAATTTAGCGGTGTTGTGATCTCTGCCCACACTGTGTCATTGTAGGCAGACACCTAAGGCACCACTATTAGAGCAGCATCAGAGGATGACATTAAAGAAGTGCACCACAGAGAGAAGGGGAGGAAATACATCTTTTGCTGACTGGCAAAGACTTTCAAAGGTGATTAGTAATTAACAGCTTAACGAGAAATTTGCCTTGTTGACTTCAATCATGATCCTAGAAGTAGTGTGCCGTAGAGACCCCAGGATCTCCATCTCTTGGGTGCTGTAATTGTATGTTTTTTCCTGACAACAAGCTGAAAACAACTGTTATAATTCTGCTCAGTCAATAACTCAATCTCAGTACTTGTCTGAGGTTGTCCAGTTTCAGCTCCTGCAGTATCCACCCACTGCAAATAGGTGCCTTTGCTTCTTGCATCAACATTAGCTGCACACAAGGCCATATTTAAACATAATAAAAGAGTGGAGAAAAGGGTCTGGTTGGGTAAAGCTGAGGAAGCACTGTATTTCTTTAATATTTCAAGCCTCTGCTGGTATAATCAAAATGCACTGAGTGTCAAGCTCCAGGAGGCAAAGGCCGAACAGGCAGAAGTCAGTGACGGATCACACGGTATCACCTCGGTTCATCTTTTTCCAGTTCAGATGCTGTGGAGTCTCCAACTACACGGACTGGTTCGAAGTGTACAACACAACCCGGGTGCCGGACTCCTGCTGCTTAGAATTCAGTGAGAACTGTGGGCTCCATTCCCCAGGGACCTGGTGGAAAGCGGTGAGTAGCTCTGCAGCACACGGCAGCAGCTGCCTTGCAGCCCAGGCGAAGGGCAGGCAGGAAGTCATTTGCAGGGCTCTACAGATGATAAGCTGTGCATCTCATTCATTTATCCTAATTCACCTTTCATCAGGTGCTTTCAGAAGGCTCCTGTTGAGCTGTGGCCTTTGACCTCCAAGGAAACCCCCTATTTAGTTCTTTTTATGAGCTGGTTCCCTTTCAGTAGGCTCTGAGCTGTTGTTTCACATTGCAGACAGGTCCATCCCAACACTGATCTGCAGCACAGACTAGTGACATCTAGGAAATGACAGGAATGTCCTTTTTAGTGTCCCACCTACTGGATTCAGGTAGCAGCAAAGGCAAATGGTTCATGCACACACAGGTCCTGGAGCAGCAGCCAAAGCTTATCACTGCCCAGGCGGTCCTGAGGCGAGAGGACTGCGGGAGCCTGGAGCACTCTTCTCCCACCAGCAACTCTGGTTCAGGGGCTTCCACTGCTCAGTAGGAGAGTGGGAACTGTTCCGCTGAGTTGCCAGCAGCATTTGTTTTCATTGAGTTTCTGCACTTGCCTGTAATCAAATTCAAAACTCCATGGGATAATTTCCCTACAATGGACTCAGCAAGATCTTTCTGGAACAGATAGTCAGAGCCTAAATATGTCTCTGAAATTAGCTCAGCAATTCTTTGTGCTAATTACAGGTAGTGCAATTACACAGGAGGGGTGTGGAGTGAGGCCACCTGATGAAGTGGAATTATAACTAAGTTTTGCTGGTTCTAATGGTTTGTGAAGACAGTGAGTAAAGCTCTCTTGGCCACTTTCTAGTGAGATTTCATATGCATGGATTGGCACTCACAGAGGCTGAGTTCACATCAAACACAGCTTCCTTACACTTGTCGAGTAGCTCCAGGTCATTTCTTTAATTTAAGAACTGGAAAGTTCTTCTTCTATATTGTTCAGGGTAGCAAGAAAATCAGTGCAGGTTAACACCCTGGCTTCTGGTGAGCATTAATAGTTTTTCCTTTATACATAGGAAAAAGCCACTAACTGAAGGCTGAATGATTCTTGGCCGTGAACATTTACAAGACAAGGGGGCACTGTTTGTGCACAAGGTTGTCTTACAGACATTATTATTTAAAGAAAGGTTTCACTTGGGCCAATTCCACCCTCCCCAAAACTGGGCCAGTAAAACAGGGCTACAGCTACTGCAGAATTTAAAGCAGGAAGAAAATAATGGAGGAGTGCCCATACCTCAATTTGAAATGATGGAAAATGCCATGAAATGGGCCCATGGGCAGCAGGAGCAGCTTCTGAGCCACTCGCACTGGGACTTCTGGGTTTCATGTGTGTGTATGTATTATGAGAAGTGTTTATTTCCCTAAAACACGGAGAAAATGAAAGCCTCATTCTAAGGTTCTAACTGCTTCTGGTTGGGTTTTAGAGGGCAAAGAGGACCCAAACCCAGTGCTTGTTTATTTGTTGTAGTTTAACCCCAGCTGGCTACTAAGCCCCACACAGCTGCCTCCTCCCACCAGTGGGATCAAAGGAAGAAGCAGAAGAGTAAAAGTGAGAAAAGAGTGGGTTAAGATAAAGACAGTTCAATAGAGAAAGCAAAAACCATGCTCTGTGTAACCCCTGCTTAACAAAAACAAAAACATCTCCAGATTATCAACCCTGTGTTCAGCACAAATCCAAAACACAGCCCCATACCCACCACTGTGAAGAAAATTAACTCTACCCCAGCCAAAACCAGCACAGTATTTTTAGTTACTGGCCCAGTTTGTATGGAGCAGTGCTCATGCAGCATTTTGGAGGTGCACTTTTTTGTGTCACTAGGATTAGTACTCCGTGTTGAAGCTTCAACCCAGAAATACACTGTAGTTGCTCCAGCACTCAAATGATAATCCAGGCTACCCAGCAGCTAGGTCAGATCCGCTTTTTCTCTGGCTGTATATTCCCAGGAGAGTAGAGCTGTATATTTATGGCTAATACAATATTCTTGTTTTGGTTTTTTTTAGCCTTGCTATGAAACTGTGAAAATATGGCTCCAGGAAAACCTACTGGCAGTGGGAATCTTTGGATTGTGCACAGCTATGGTGCAGGTACAGTTTAATAGCAATTTTCAAATCCTAACTAATTGTAACTAAGTAAGCAACCACAGATTCACATATGCTGTGCTCAACCAGGTTTCAGTAATTTTGCATGATGGTAGAGGAAAATTTGTGTTTTACTTTAGTTAAAATACTGTGTACAAGGCACAGAACTAGGAATACTGCACAGTGCTTCATGACGCACTGCAAAGAGCTGGCACTTTATCAAGTGGTTTATCTAAGGCTGAAACTGGACTTAGGAGGGAAGATGGATTCCAGACACCTAGTCAGGGTAGGATGAGCTGCCTTTAGGGTACTTGTATTTGTCCAGGTATTCTCCACAGAGGACTTGGGCTAAATATCCAGCTTCAGTATAGTCTAAACCCATAGCCCAGGGTAAGTTACAAATCAGGATGTTGTCTGCATTAGTCAAACTTCCCAATAAACTCGTGTTCCCTTGCTATTAATGGCAGGGAAACTCAGAAGGTAAGATTGGCATAGATTTGCCTATCAGATTTTTTGAGCTGCAGTTCTTTCCGGTGTGGCTTTGGTCAGAGAAGAATCTGTTGTCCATGACTTTGTCTCTTACATGCCTGTGCCTTTAATCCAGCCTGCTGTGGTCGTGCCATAATGAAAGCTGTTGTTCACCTGGTTGTGCCAGGTGAAAGCTGTGCTGGAGCTCAGGCTGGTTCAAAGTCTCTTTCCTAAATTCAGGGAAGATGTAGCTTTAGTTTCCAGCTCCCCCTCTCTCACACTAAACATGAAAGTACAAAGGATGGCATTGCTGAGCTAATTAACACCATAACTGCACATTAACCCATGGTTGTTCGGTTTGGTTGGGGTTTTCCTAAATTTTGCCTGGTATGCCACTAGCAGCAGCAAGAGAGAGCCTGGGATCAGTATTCTACTCACATTCCCACTAATGACAGATTAGGCAGAATGGCACATATCTTGCTCTCTCATATGTCATGTATTGGCTGCAGTTTATTAATGCAAATGCCCTGATGCCTCACAGGCCCAAATTCAATAGTGTTTTGGGGTTTGTTCCAGTATAGTAAGCAGACATGCTTAGGAAAAAAGCCCGAGATCATATGGCAGACAGACAATTTATGACTGTTGTTAATAGATTACCATAATTTAAAAGAGAACCAAACCAGTTTTTGAGAATCCATTCAGCATTTAGGGTATCTTTAAAGGATACATTAAAACCCCCCGGCATCCCATGTCAGAGTTCTTCTCATAAATATCTTAAATCAGTTCTCAGACAACACCGTCTTTCTGACAGAAAGTTGTCACTAGTTCGCATGGGAGGAAATGCTTCAGACACTTTAAAATGCAAATTCATATTCCTAGCAAATGCTGTGCAAAGCAGGGAAAACACCTCAGAGCACAACAGATTTTTCAGTCTGTCTTCCAGCTGCATGGTGGGATTGAATCTACCTGATGGCAAAAGTTTCTGTCCACTGTCACCTAAAATGAGCTGGGCTCCCTCTGTTGCTGCTGTTTCAGTGTTGTTCTGGCCCCAAGCATGTGGCAGTTTTTCATGTTAAGAATCTTATGGAATCGTACAGTGACATAATTTGAAGGACACACAGCATCTGTGACAGAAGAATCTTCCTCAGTTGTGCATGCTTCAAATTATAAACCAAATTCAGCCACCACTGTTTTGTTATGCAGCTGTCCCCAGAGGTGTTCCTTCGCCAGGAAGCAGAAGGCAGTGTTCGAGGATCCTTCCAAAAGGCCAGTGCTTGCTGTAAACAGCACACCAAAACCTAATAATCTGATTTCAGTGTGGAAGAGTGAGACTTGAGAAAGATTAACAACTTTATAACCATTTTTTTCTTCATAAATATAATAGAGTGTGTGTGTATTCGTACATTTTTTTCAAAGTACTCATTAACAGGAGCTATTACTCAAGTAAAGACTAAATTTGAAGTGGTCAAACTAAGTGCTTAAAACAGAACTCATATCCTAAAATTTTCTACCTGGCAGACCTTCATTTCAGTGCCACTTCTTACAGTGGTGTTGCAAAGGGAAAGTAACAAGCACTTAGTACATTCATATAAGTACTTCAGCTGGAAGGAAAATAAGACTCTCTCCCCCATCCCCTTTTGATGAAGTAACCTGCCAGAGGCAGCACACCAGGTCAGTGCTTGGCTGGGAGAAGAACCCCCACCTCCCTGCTGCTTCTCTTGAATAGGCTGAGTAGAAAAACACATCCATTGTTGATGAGGCATTGATGGCCATGATTAATGCATGTTCAGTCTCCAGTGATTCCCCCACAGGGGCCTGTGCACACATACACTTGGAAAAGTAAAGTACAGTCGAGTAAACCACAGCATCCGTAGGGCCAGGGATGAACCCAAGGTCTTTCAAAACAGCAGCTACAGGGATACCCACATAGCTGTGGATTGCTGCTATAAAATATTTTCAAGCAAAAGACATCCAAATTTTTTTCAATATACCTCTTCCCAGTGGCTGCTCTTGATGGGGAAATCAACTCTCCCCTGCTCTCACTGTTTGTTCTGCAAGACAGCAATACAGATAAGGACAAAAGGCAGACAGATACTATGAACAGAAAAAGGACATGAACGGGCAGCAAAAGCAGTATGGGATATGTCCTCCTGTGTGTGAACAAAACTAGTGTCATGCTTTTCTCTTTTTTTCTTGTTGTTTCAAAAAATAGGGTTTTTTTACTTACTGAAAAATGATTGTTTGTTGTTTTTTTTCTCTTAGATTCTCGGACTCACCTTTGCAATGACCATGTATTGTCAGGTAGTCAAGGCAGACACCTACTGTGCATAGATACCATTCCCAATCTTTCTGCTTCTCCTCCAAAGGACACAGGAGAAATCTCCTTCATGCTCATTCATCTGACCTTTTTTCCCCCCTCTTTGTACTATAAACTGTGTATAATGCTATCTTTCTGAAGATTTTGTGAATCACCCCACTTTACTGAAGGAGGAAGAAAAGAAAAAGTCAGTACTTGAACTGGCACAGGTAAGAAGCAGCCTTGTCTTTTAGCAGAGGAAAACCTCCAAAGAGCAATGGTTCCTTTTCCATGGCCTGTGGCAAGGCAAGAGAGGCTGCTTACGAGGGGCTGACTGCAAAGCCACGGCAGGAAAAGATGGCACTGAGGCAACCTCTGCAAAAGCTGCCAGGCTGCCTTCCCACATTTCCCGGTCTGGAAGAGAGGATGTAGAAAATAAATGTTCTTCAGCAAGAAGGTACTGAGTAGCTAGCACTGAATGCAATTGTAATTTTACTACAGTTTGCACACAGCTAAAATGTCAAGATCAAGCAGCCCTGCCTCCAAATGTCTCAAGATGATTTTGTAGCCAGGAGAGGATCATCTTCAGAAACACGTTGTTTTAAAGGAGTATTTTTAATCTTACGCACCTCAAAGTCAGGCTTTTAATCAGAATCTGTACAGCAAGATCCTGGCTGTTAATGGAAAACAATATTGGACATTGCCTCACTTCCTAATTGCCAGTGGCATATAGATGGTTGACTGCATATGTTATATATATTACATTCATAAACACATACTTTTCTGAAAGGAGGTGAAAATACCCAGCATCTAACCTCAGAAAGAGGAAACCTTTCTATCCTATTTTACATTCCAACTGAAATAACCAAGTATTATTTCTTGTACAAGGCACTATCACTTATACCTCTGGGAAACAAGTAATTACTTTCAGCTGTATCTTCATTTCAGTAAACAACTTGTGAGTGGGCTCTCTCTGTCAGTCTACTATGGTTTTATTTTTTATCATCCCTGTTGCAAGTTAGTCTGCCAAAAAATATCACTCATTTCCACACTTGAAAATGTGTACAAAGCTGTCAGCTGTTCCTTCCCTGAATGTCACCATTTCATTAATTTACTTCGAGATAACATCATCTCCAGGTATGATAGAGTTTGCCTTGCTGAGGAAAAATCTTTTGCACATTGCTCATTTTTCTGAGAGTTATTAAGACTTCAGATGCTTTTATGCTTAGCTTTTTTTTTCCTCCCAGCTGCACGCTGACAACAGCCAAGACACATCAGTCTCTGTTAGAACTGGAGTCACTTCTCAGTGCTCTTTTTCAGATGCATATTCCTTCACCTAGCTGCTGGCTAGAATATAATCCACGCCTTCTGGTATATCACAGAAATATGCAGAAATCAAAACCATAACTGTCCTTAGCCAGGGAACAGCCACTCATTGATAACTGAAGTAATTCATGTAGTTCCCTCCTATGCACATCTTCTGGTGATGAGGTTAAGAATCAGATGTGTCCTGTTGTTCAAACAAATCATTCCCTGCCAGCAAACAGCTCCAGGTAGTGCATATGTGCCAGGGAGAAGCTGAAGCACCCCAGGGAAAGGACACAGCAGGGAACAGCAAACAGAGCAATGCAGATGGCCTGCTCCCTTCAGCCAGCCTTTGAGGAGCTCTCAGCCTCTGATACTTAGAGCAGAGGGATGGCCATGGAGCCCTGCTTTCCCAGGAAGCTCAGTGCAGCCATTCCTGCAGACTGGAAGCATGCATCAAGCTCCTACAGAAAGTTACCCTGTGCACAACATCAGGTCTCAGCTGTGAGTGACATTTTGTGTGCTTGGATTTAAAGGCAATTTCCAGCACAAAGCAGGACTTGCCAACCCACAGCCTATTGAACAATCTCCTTTACACCCGTAACTAACCCTTTTCTGGACCTGCATTATTTGACAGATTCACTCTCACTCCTCAAGTTTGGGGGGCGTTTGTCTCTTTGCTGAGTTCCTGCAGTCTTCTCACTCTCAGGCATGAGCTACTCCATATTTTCTGGGGAATTGCTTAGGACAGTCTGGTGCTTAAATAAGCAAGTATTTTCCTAAATCTTACCCCCATGGGGCATTTAGCTGTGCAGGCTAAGGTAAAAGTAATGTATTACTTGTGTGCATTTTATGTGGCTTCCCAATCCCCATCACAGCAACCTCCACGCCACTGAAGGATTTTACTGTTACACAAACAAGCCCTGACAAATGTTAACCAAGCTGAGCAAGTAGCCCACACACAGGTGCCCTGTACTCCAAGCAAGAGGCTCATTCGTGGTGTTGCAGTCACCACAGTCTCCATGCTCTCTGCTGCTTGAGCCCAGGCTGACCTGTAGGCTGTCCTGCTCTGCAACAGACGGTGTAAGTTTGTTCCTTCCCTCTCTCTACTCTGTTCTTTTCTTAACCTGCACAGACACAATTCCAGCTTAGCTGTACCATTAGTTCTAGCCATGGTTTATAGTTTGTACACAGGGGTGCTTCTGCTGACAACTCAGAGTTTCTACCACTGAAAAGCAGCATGACAGAGTGATGAATACATTCATAAAACATTGATATTTTTTGAGACCGATAAAAGGTAGACGAGTCTATCTGTAGTGATCCCTGCCATTAAAAATTAACACAGAGACAGCAGGCTGATGATGGTTCCGTTGATAGGAGCAAACCATTGTGCAGAACTCCCACAGAGAGCAGCTCTCATCAATTTGCTTGATGGTGATGTAGGGAAAAGAGAGATCACAAACCCTTCTCCTGTGAGTCTCGCAGTAATACGTGCTGAGCTCTTAGAGAACGCTGCTAGACTTCAACTAAAGCTTCAGTGGAAACAAAATATGAGAAGCAGACTGGAGACAAGTCACATTGTGTGGTTTCCTCTAATAATTTCTCACAGTTTAGGTGTCTTTACAAGATAAACTGCCTTGGTTTTCAAAAACAGGTATCTCAAGGGAGTATAAGCAGCACCCATTTCGTAACTCCCAGTCACTGCAACAAAATATACAGTTAGGGGGAAAAACAAAACAAAACAAAAACCACAACAAAACAAGAAACCCCCAAGCAGACAAAAAAACAAGAAAAACCCTAGATCACATATTGCTGCTAGTAATTCTTTCTTAAATACTATCCTTCCACTACCAACTGAGATGCTACTGCGACTTGTTCATAATTTGAACTGGACTTTTTTGTGTATTTGATGTTATTAACTCTCTCCACACAGACCAAGCAGATGTTATGGTGCTTACAGCATTACCAGCACAAACCAATTTCAAACCTCTGAACATACTGCATATAACAAGCCTCAGAGTTACCATATTTTCTTAAGAGCTTTGCATCCTTTCTCTGCCGACAAGGTCAGAAGATTTTGTGATGTGTCACAGCAACAATCTTAAAAAAAAAAAAAAACACAAAAAAACCCAGTTCCATTTTACACATAAAACTTCACATTAAACTGGTTGATTATTATAAGTAACCTGTAGAACATAATATCCATTTGAAAAGCTGCTGCTATTGGATGTAGGCAGAGCAACACAGAAGTGATTCCAATTGTTTCTATTAGTGTCTTGTCACTTCTAGTAAAGTCTTTTATAATTTTGACTTCTTATCTTTAAACATGAAGGAGGACTCAATACATTTAAATTAAAGACAGAACCAAAGTCAATAAAGGAGCACTCAACTTATTTCTGTTTCTGCTTAATAACAAGATATGAAGGCACAGGGCATATGGCTGAACATACTGAATTCAGCAGCATCAGGATTTAGCTTTTAGATTCAGTCCAATATACTTTTGGCTTTTCATTTTCACAATTATTAAAAATCCCTGAGAAGCATATTTTTAGTGGAATATGGTTTATTTTCCTGTACTGTCACTAGCAGCCAAATCTTATTATTTGTACAACAGAATTACTTAGCTTCTCATCATACAGTGCACAATCACTGAAATTCCCTCCAGCTTCTGTTCTATGAATAGTTCTTTGGTCTTCCCCCTCAAACCAAAAAAACTCATAAAGGTTTATTCTTGCATTTAATAATTAGCATTTAAATGCAGCATTGTTTGTTTTATAATATGGAGAGGAAGGAACTGCACGGATGCTGTAAAAATACTCTGTATTGCATCAGCAATAGGGCTGCTATGGGAATCCACCCAAACCCTCACTTCTCACAAACTAACAAGAACTGGTCACACGGAGTGCACGTGGCTCTGGTCTGCCTCTTACACCTTCCCAGGGCAGGACAGGAGGTTGTCAGCATGGACAAAGTCACAGCCTTTGATCTACCCCTTGGCTTCGGTGTTGTGCTGTGGCTGTGGCACCAAAGGTAAGCAACGGAAACCAGCAGTTGGTCGTGGCATTTATTTTAAACCCAGGCTCTCTATTTACTCTTTATTTAATTTATCTGCAAGCATTTGCTAAGTGTGAATGATCTTCATAGATACTGAGTTAGACAGTTAGAAAACACGTTGGGACTTGCCATGGGAAATCTTGTTTGGATTCCATTGTGGATTCTCCTCCCTTGTCACTGGTATCTTACCGCAGTGGGCAGGTCTCCTCGCGTCTTTGGATTTTGTTGCTGCAATTACAATGGTACATTTTTGTGCATTCATATAAAGAACAAAATTTAAACTATACATTTTATTTTTTAAAAGTTATTAAATATTCTTTAAAGTTTACAACAGAATGTCTTTTGTATTCTTTATAAGCAGCTGTGCTACAAGCTAAACAGTGATTCTATACAGACCCAACAATGTGTGTGTGTGCAAGTGCACACACACACTGTATGCAATTTAACAAAACCCCACAGTGTTCTACTTCTTTGTCATTTCTCATTACCTTTGATTTGACCTATCCTTCCTTACAGATTTGTTTTTATTATTGTTATTTAAGTGGATTACCCATTTCCAGGTAAATTGACACCCCTCTTTCCTCTGAAGGGTGGGCAACCTGAAATTACGTGGTAGTCAATACCAATTCAGAAACTACTGGGAGATCAGGTTTAGTGTTAAAAAACTCTCAGACCCAAACCCAATTATTTTCTGTTTAGAACTTACCTGTTATGGATTACTTTGAAACAAAAGGACTCCTCTTTTTCTGAGGTAGCTGCTCACATTCTGAAATTACATAGAAAAACTTTAAAAATTAACACCAGCATGTGTTGAAATGGAACAACTAGGAACTTGTACTGTGTCAGATCAGAAGAATGTCTGGTTAGCCAGCTGTGTTATCTGCAATCATGTCTAACACTGCCTTTTTTAATACAATTTGTTGTGCCCTACAGGTCAAACAGCTTCGCAAGCAAAATTGCCTCTAAACTGTGCATTCTGAACAACAGCACAGGTGTGCTGTTGAAATTGTAATGGAAGAAGTAGAGACCCAGAGGTTTTAGAGGTTGTTGCAGGAAGCATCGTAGGGGATAACCCACACCTTTGGTGGAAGGTTCTTACAGCTCCCTCAGTTTAGTAGAGATGTGTACATTACTTGAATTGTCTTCATCCCATTAAGTGCACCACTAGATGGTCTCATTAACCGCATGTATCTTTAATCCCTTTCTGACTTTATGAAACTTCACACAGTCTTGCAGTGTAGCAGTGAATTTCACAATTTCTTCAAGTTGCATTCAAAAGAATCCTTCTTACATGGATTTTAACATGTTGCCTTCCAATTTCATTTACTCACCATTGGTTCTATACTTCAGGAATGATAACTTAATCATGCTTACAGAAATATATGGGCTCAGAGCAGCAGTATTACCTTTACAGCTTAATTTGCCTTTCCACTAAAAGCTTAACCCTGGGTAATTGAGTACTCTATTGATTCTCAAGATCCCATTGTTTCAAACAACTAAGCCCAGCATACCTTCCCCCAGTAGCTATCCCAGCTGTCTTTGCTTTTGAACTACATGTCGGCACAGACAGAGCTGCTCCCACTTTAATCAACAACGAGACGAGTATTTCACCTGACATCCTGCTATTTTTCCAAAGTACACTTAACACAAGCTGGAAATATCAGGCCTAGCTGATTATTCTGGCTGTGTCATACAAAGTACTTTCTGTCTGCATAGCGATGATTTTCAAAGGGACTTAAGGGCAGCTTATGAAGCTTCATCCAGAGTTTTGTCTTGACACATGGATAGAGCAAAACACGGAGCCCTGTTTCTTGTCTTACCATGTTAAAATCCCCAGACAACTAAGGAATCTGTCATCAATAACTCATCTGGCAAATGCCATTTGCAAGGCTGTTTTTCTGAAGTCCCATTAGCTGCCTATGGTAGGTCACTTTACCCTAGGCCTTGCTTCCTTGTGTCCCCCTCCAATAAACTCCTTTCCCCTGGAAATACTGTATGTTCACTAGAAATCCTGGGGTTTGTTGATCTGCAAGAAAAGCTCAGTGTACATTCCTCCCTCCAACATCCACAAAATGTTCCCTACCAAATCTATACCAGTGGATGTTAGACAGCTCAACAGAAGTCCTGTATCTTTGGATGAGGGTTTTTAATGAAGCAATAGCTGATCAATTGAACTGATTTCTCAAACAAGTCCCTGGTATCTTTTATGCAGAAGTCATTTAGGCAGAGCAGAACATTTTGTTACTACAGAATTGCTTAGCAGAGACTTCCCTGTACTTGCAATTACAAAATAATTTGAAAGGATGGGATAATTATCCACTATAAACTTCCCCTTATATTCCCATGGCATTGCTATTACAGAGTATGGTTTAAATCATAGGAAACAAAATAAAACATAGAACCATATATAGTTAAATACACAGAAAACAAAAATTTATAGAAAACAAAGTACAGCATGAAAACCCCTCAACTGTTAATGTGTATTGCTTACGTGTCTGAGTTTCATATGGACAGTGACAAGAGTTTCAGGTGTAACACATTCATCCTGTAGATTAACTAAAAATTACTGGAGAAATACAGGGATTTCAGGAACCAGCTTTTCAAAGTCTATTCAGATGCACCTCATCATCTCCCTCCCTACACAAACGCCTTTCTTTGGCCCTGAAGCTTGTGTCCATCGCTGCTCCAGCCCTTCCACTTCTACCATTTAAATCTGCTGTTCTGCACACAGCAATACTTGGTCAGTCACAGTCCCAGTCTGTCAAATGTGGAGGGGATTCAGTTGTTTTTATTGTATAAATTTTAGTGCCCAATAATAAGACGTTATGTGGCCTTACAAAATTCAGGTTTGATACTGAATTAGGAGACCACAGACTGTACAGAACAGAGTAGAATAAGTTCTGTGACCAAGTAATTCATGCACCTGGTTCTGGACCTAAGTAGTGACTGAATCTGAGTTGCTTTTAATGTCCTCAGTTCCTTGATGCAAGCCTGCAAATGGCTAGACAAGCACTGTTATCAAGCAGAACTGTCATTTGCTCTTTAGTATTCTCCAGACAGACTAATGCTGCAGGGATTCTTTTTCCATTTTTTTTAACCTAGTTTACCTTGGAAACTTGCTCACTGTTATTGTATCAGCCACAGATGCAATTAACAGATTCTGGTATTATATCCCAGCTTCAATAATAAGCACCCAGAATACTGAGGTAAAAAGGTGCCTCATCTTAGAAATGAGGCCTTTGTTGTTCTTTTGAAATGCTCACCTGCACCCACACACTTCTAAGGGGACTGGGGCAGCATATGCATCCCCACAGTTTGTACTGTGGCAGCTCAACTGCTCAAGATAACTACTATCCAAAAAAAAAAAAAAAAGGCGTGTTTGTGTAATTCTCAGTTCTCTCATTTTCAGGCTCTCATTTCTCAAGGAATAAACCCCCTCCCTCCCTTAAGGGAGTTAGAGCTGTTTGCAAACTCAATTAGGATGAAGCATTTGCAAATAGTCCAGGCAAAGAGCACTCCTGCCTGGTGCTGATGCTAATGCTTTTTTGGAACCCCACCTCACACTCTATAATCCAATACCAGGTCTCTTACCGCAGCCAAAGTCACCAAAAGTCATTTGTTACAATCTCAGAACACCACACAGCCTGCCTCCCTCCCTCCCCACCGATGGCCCCCTGTATTAATTTCATTTGAAAGGCATTGTGGCATTAGTTGAATAGGGAGGCTGTATGGAAGTATAAGTCAAGCTCTTTGGGTAGATTGTTCATGCTGTAAGCTCAGCTGCAGGAACTGGACACAGAAATATGTTAGAAATAGTAATATTTCCCCCTGGAAGCCAGAGGTGGTTTGACTATTCTGGTGAGCAGCTAAGTTATGCTATTTGGTCTCTAAAGGGTAGAGTTGCCTCGAAACCTCATGATTGAAAACACTCCTACTTTTGGGGGAAGGACAGAAATTGTGAACTCAGACCTGTGCACAACAGAAGGAATTCTGGATTTGCAAATGCAAACACGAGAGTACATAGACTGAATTGATGTGTCATATAATTACTAACTCACTTTCCCTAAACAAAGTAACTCACCAGCTTGGAAGTACAGCTTGTTGTCATGGAACTTGCTTGATATTTGGTGCTAATAAAAATTGAAGTTTTAAATCTCCCTGTGAAGTCCGTGCATTGAAGTTCTTCCCTATTAAACACCTTCTTATTCCTGACTGTGCACCACAGCTGGTTACCCTGACACAAAACAATCTTATCAAAAGGTCCTTTGAAATAAGTGCTCACAGGTTTCAAAGAAGAATTATCACAGGAAAAACTGGCACAATTAAAAGCTTGCTGCAAATCACACTCTCTTGTTCCCGATGGAATCAAGAGTTAATGTGCATTCAAAAAAATCACATGGTTTGTGCATGTGCATGTGCATGTGTTAATCAAACCAGAATACTCTAATGCAAGTACTCTTTGCTGTGGGAGGCACAGGACTCCAATTTATCCAAATATCTGCACCAGGAAAGGTGAGGAAGAAAAGAGAAAATAAAAAGGACACGTATGAAAAAACATAAATGAACATTAAGGGAGAAGGTTGGAAATGGACAAGAGACCTGAGCAGACTGATTTTCTCCACTGTAAGGTACAAAGATAGAGCAGCATCCCATGAAACATGTGGTGAGACCATTCAGAACAGCCCCCGTGTCCTGTTCCAACTGCTTTCCTGTGCTCTTCAGACTCCAATCCCATCTATTCCCCTCCTAAGTGCAGCAAGTTCACTGCTGCACTGAAGGACACAAGAATACTCAGATGATGAACAGCTTCAGGGGTACAGACACTGATTTCTCTTACATCCTCCAAATTTCAGTTCTTCCAGCCTTGCAGGAGATCAAGCCAGGGAGCAGTGGTGTTGAATTTATATGTAATTTAAACATTACTGAAAAATACTGAGGATGATGAGATACATCTGCAGGTCCTGAGGGAACTGCTGGATGAAGTGGCTGAGCCACTATCCATCATATTTGAGAAATCATGGCAGTGCAGTCAAGTTCCCAATGACTGGAAAAGGGGAAACATAACTCCCAATTTATAAAGGGAAGAGTGGGATACATGGAGAACTACAGGCTCATCAGTCTCACCTCACTGCTCAGCAAAATCATGGAGCAGATCCTCCTGGAAAATACGCTAAGGCCCATGGAAAATACGGATGTGACTAGAGACAGCCAACATGGCTTCAGTAAGGGCAAATCGTGCCTGACAAATCTGGTGGCCACCTGTGATGGGGTTACAGAGGTGGATAAGGAAGAGTGACTGACATAACCTACCTGGATTTGTACAAAGCATTTGACACTGTCCTGCACAACAGCCTTGTCTCTGAACTGGAGAGACATTGGTTTGATGGATGGACCACTCGGTGGATAAGCAACCAGCTGGATGGTCGCTCTCAAAGCCCAAGAGGAGACCAGTGACAAGTGATGATCCTTGGGGGTCCAGACGGACTGTTCAGACTGGCGCTGTTCAACATCTTTGTCAGTGACCTGGGCAGTGGGATCGAGTCAGCCTCAGCAAGTCTGCAGATGACACCAAGCTGTGCGGTGGGGCTGACACATGGGAGGGCAGGGATGCCATCCAGAGGGACCTGGACAGGCTGGAGGGACGGGCCCATGGGAACCTCAGGAAGTTCAACAAAGCCAAGCGCAATGTCCTGCACCTGAGTCAGGGAAATCCTGACAGGCTGGCACAAATCCTGACAGGCTGGGAAAACACAAATACAAATACAGGATTGAGAGCAGCCCTGAGGAGAAGGACTTCAGTGCTGTTGACAAGAGACTCAACAGGACCAGACAATGTGCTCTTGTATCCCTGCATGGCCAGCAGGTCGAGACAGGTAATTCTCTCTGTACTCCCCTCTAGGGAGATCCCACCTGCAGTACTGCATCCAGCTCTGGGGCTCCTGACATAAGAAGGACATGGACCTGCATGGAGCAGGTCCAGAGGAGGCCACAAAGATGCTCAAGAGGGCTGGAGCACCTCTCCTATGAGGACAGGCTGAAAGAGTTGGGATTTTCAGACTGGGGAAGAAATAGGTATTAGAAATAAATTCTTGACTGTGAGGGTGGTGAGGGTGGAACATGTTGCTCAGAGGAGTTAATGGATGCCCCATCCCTGGAAGGCCAGGCTCAAAGAGACTGTGAGCAACCTGATCTAGTGAAAGGTGTCCCTGGCCCAGGGCTGGGGGGTTGAACTAGATAATCTTTATGGTCCTTTCCAACCCAAACCATTTTATAGTTTAAGAGAACTCAGCGTGTCACAGCTGATCTGCCACAGCTGTTCTGTCACTGTTACATGGAGCACAGTATCCTGCAAGTGGAAAAGCTTTCTTAGTGCAGCTACACAGAACACAGGGGTGGTTCAGCTACACAGTCAAGATCTAGTGCTGAACAACTGAGTACCCTGGTGCCTTATGTGCACAAGCAGCTCTGGTGAAGTATTAAGAGACATCCAGGATAACACTGCCACTCTCAGTGCTGATGAGGCAAGCTTAATTCATTTTCATTTTAATTTAGTGAGCTCTCACTGAAATTAAAGATTCCCTGAAAGCTTTATAGCATGAAGTGAAATGGCAAATTAAATTGAAATTGAGATAATCCGCAGAAATGTATACACAACTAGAGTAACTCAAAGTCTAGACACCTTTCATACTGGCAAGTTCTTATAAAAATGAGAAAAAGCAATCTCCTATAATTCTCAAGCCTTTCAATTTGTCTGAGGACATCCCAGAATGCTCCACATTGTGTCTACACTATCATTGCAGTGGGACTACACAGATCTCTATCAGAGAATGAAGTACTATTGAAATGGGTTACATGAACCCAAAGCAGCAGAGAATTTCACATACAGGAGTTTAAAAAAAACCTATTTCCTCTGTCTACGTTATTGAGATCACATATCACAAACAGCAACGTAATTTTCACTTCAGTATTTTCAAATAGCAACATTTGCTTGTTTGAAAGCCTAAGCAAGAGCTCTGTTCAGGTAGGAAAGTTGCTCAACTCTGCAATTTTTGTTTTTCAAGTCTGTGTGAAACTGTTCCTGCAGCAAAAATATAGTAAGTGAAAACCCACAAGGAATCACACTCTGGGTGTACAGATGTACAGAGAAGGAATTTAAGCCCCAGGAATGAGAGTAGATTTCCCAGTAGGCAAAGTTGAGCTGTAGTTTCAGTTAAGTCTTCTGTGAAATTTTTGAAGCAGAGAATATGATGATTCCCCAGGGAAACTGCACAGCAACAATGCCTAAGCATATTTAAAGATTATCATTCAGGGCTTTTAAATCGAGCTCTATGTTTCTATTAATCCACTGAGCTGCCAGCCCAATCTCACACTGGCAGTCTCACTGCTCTCTAACAATTGAGAGCTTATTAAATATTAAGGTCTTAATCTTAAGTACTTCTGTTTGACTGAGAAATTCTAAACAGAGTGCAGAAGATAAACATTTTCCCACTTTTTTATATATATATATACACACACACATGTATATACAGAGAGAGAGAGCAGTATTAGATAAAGGCAGATGTCCCCAAACTAGCAGGAGAATTGTGTAATAAATCCATTCAGTTTAAAGCAGCCCGTGTATCCCTGCAGTCACATTCCCTTCCAGTTGTCCAGACCCAGATTTCACAGATTGTTGTCTAGACACAGATTTCACCTCTAAAGGACAAAAGCTCACCTCTCTCTTGCCTTGAAATGCCATCTTAGGAATTAGAAAGATGCTCACAGNACCCATGTATCCCCGCAGTCACATTCCCTCCCAGTTGTCTAGACCCTCTAAAGGACAAAAGTTCACTGCTCTCTTGCCTTGAAATGCCAGCTTCGGAATTAGAAAGATGCTCACAGCAGGATTCACACTACTCTAATAATGCTACACTACTGGTAAAGAGACAGACAAACAGGTAAAGGTAGCAGGACCAGCAGCATGTCTGGTACTTGAGCTCTCCGACTTTCTATTCCATTTTTAAAAGCATTCAGCTAAGATAGCTTTTGCTTAAAAAATTAGGCTAAAATGCATAAGCTGGATGTGTAACCAGTATAAGATTTTCTGCAAAATCATTTTCTACATAACAGGGACAGGGGTCATCTAGTCAGATGGCTTACTTGCCTCTGGTATTTCAGAAGGATCGCTTTAGATCCAGAACAACTTGAGGTGGGTTGGGAGAAACCAGGAAAGCTTTTAGTTGAGATTTTTAGATAGTCGTACTGTTAAATCTTTCCACTAGAACCAACAGTAAAAGAGATGGTGACTGGGAAAACGGTCAGCAGCAAATGAGGGTCCTTTTTCAGGACTTCTCTTCTGGAAAGGAGCCAGGGAGTAGCCACAGGTTGCTGAAATCCCACTTGCCTCTGGTGGAAATAAGACGTGCAAGCACTGCTGCCCCCTGAAGCAGCCCTGTGAAATCACGTGGAGTGTGGCTTGTTGCACTCTGTGGAAATAAGACCTTCCCGGATTACAGAATTCTTTTGTCTTCTTTCTGTGCGCCCTTCTCTTCAACTCAAGCTTTCTGCTGGAACCAGACCTGCTCCTCTCTTCACAGCATCACCATTCCCCTGAGGGCTGGCGCACTGAAACATTTCTGTCAGGAATCAGAGCCACATCAGCTTCTCTACAAACAAACTCGAATTTCCTTTTCTAGACAAGCTCAGATATCAAACAATGGTCAGACAGGCATTATACCACAGGAGCAAAATGTGGATCTTGCCAAAAAATGAAAAGGAGCTTAGAGTCTGTGTGTACACATGCAAACCTAGAGACATCAAAAACAGAATAGTGGAATTAGTGCTGAGGTAAAACACAATGAAGCAAAACACCAAACAGCTGCCTGAGGGTCTTTCAGCAGGGACAGCAGCACAGGCTGGTGGATACCTTGTCCTGCTCTGTGCCAGGGGACACCACTCTGACATGGGTAGCACGTGGGCACTGTCATCCCCATTACAATATTTATATGTGGGCCCAAGAGGGCACTTGCAAAACCAATATACTCACAAAAATTTTCCATTATTTTTTCAAATGGAAAGCTACTATTCGGATGCATTTTGGCCAGAGGTTTAGCTGAGACTCAGCCTCGTGTTTCCCTGACCCATGTCATCTACAAGGCCATCAGTATGGGACAAAGTACTTTCAATTCCTGTTTGATGACCACAAACAACATTTCAGAAAAGCAATTTCTGCAGTTAGTGCAATAAAGTAAGGAGGTACTGAGGGCTAGCAAACCCTCCTGGAACAGATAGTAACAGCATGCAGAATTATGTAAGTCATTTTGTACTGCAAGTCAATCCCTTTATTAAAAGGGGATTACAACAACCACAGCATTTGGTGTCATTCACACACACAAAACCCATGTAGTAACTCCTGAATATGCAAAACTCAATTTGGTGATATGCTCCTGCAGTCTGATTGCCCCATCTCCCATTCCCCCTCCCCAAGCTTTTTACCTACAAGAATGTCAGTAGCTCAGATTTAAATTTCTAAAGGAATGGGGGTTTAACATTTACCCAGAACTCTGTGAGTGCTTGTCGTTCTTCCACAAGTGGCCCATATGGGCAGAAAAATGGTAAGGTCTGCAGAGAGACAAAGTTTAAATAAATAATAGTCAAACTCCTTTGTAAGACCTACAGGCCAGTCCTTGAAACAATTACAGACTTGATAATGAAACGTTCTTCCATTTATCAATTTTTTTTTCTGTCACATGGTTTGGTTTGTTCATGCTCTATTCCATACTTGAACACCTATTTATAAAAACAGTCTTTAGAAATACCAGCTATACATGCTTACAAATGCTTCTTTATGCAAAAGTAACAAAACCAAACCCCAGAATCATTTTAATGGACAAAACACTTAAGGTGCAAAACAGCTTGAAGAAAAATAATGTGTTATTTAGGTAAGCACAGGAAGGAATTATTCTGATAATCTGCAGAACAATCCATGACTCATTAAATAAAAATAGGTTTTCAGCTTCTTTCTAAATTAATTATTTTATAATCTTGTCTCTTCAAAGGAAAGCCAAGTTTGCCTTGCCATAAATTCTATTCCAATAATAATGGCAAGAATGAGACATTTATCAGGACACAGGTAATTGTGAAGCTACACCGACCATCCTTCCTCAGGGTGATGCACATTTGATGGGCTACTAATAGAATCCTTTCAGCTGAGCATAACAGGTTTTACTGTCTGGCAGAAAGCAAAGTTTTACAGTGAAAGAAAAGCACTGCACAGAGAGGTACTCCGAGGCTTACCAGGTGCTGCTGCTTTCAGTGCTGCATTTCCAGACCCCTCCAATACAATCAGAAATTCAAAACCAGTTTCATGTGCAGTGAGTCCAGCCTATCTCCTGCTCTGTTAGTGGCTGCAGGCAATCTGAGTTACATCTCCTCACCACCATGAAGAAACCGCTCAGATTTATGTGCCTGACACCTGCACTGCAGAATGCTTCACACTAAGCAAAGCTTTCATTATTTTGGGGTTGCCCTGAAATTAGAAGTAAATGCTTTCAGATGCTACTATTTACTTACAGAAAAGCCCCAAGTGAGTTATTTAATGCTGCCTATGCAAATAATCTTAAAACCCTTTTTTATTACAAAAATAGCATCATCAATAAAAACTGGCTAAGCTACACAACTTTGTAACTGCAATGAGGTCTCCTTTTGATTGTGCAGAACCACAGTCTACTCTTCCGTTCCAAATAATGGTTTTAGACTTCCTGCAGGATGGGAGAAAGGCATTATTACTTTTTTGATTCCTCCTAGTCTCGCTGAGTCAACACAAGATGAAGCAGAATTATGTTTTTGTTTGAGATTCATCAAAAGAGCTGCAATCAAGCTGAGCTGCACTGCTAAATTCTGTTTTAATTAGAAACCACAAAAATCCCTGAAAACAAATGGGCTCCCAGACATGCAAGTCAGTGGCAAAACGGAATCTTTAAGCAGCAATGGTCCCTGAACACCAACAGTGCTTGAATGTCAGCAGAAAAAAAACCAAACAACTTTCACTTACAAAGAAAACAGCTTGGAAATGAAAGCTGACCAGCAGTTTGACTCAGACATCAGACAAACACAGAGGCCAAGCAGTCAGTCTCAAAAGAGGGAAGTACATCCCCTAAAGCACACATGCAAGCAAGTTTAAAAAGCACGAGGTTAGCCTTGCAAAAGTGATCCACTACAGATCCTGCTTCCTTTTCGTCTTTTCAGCTTAGCCAGACAACATGCAGAAAGGCCAGGCTGGGATGGAGAGAAGATGCCTCAGAGGAGTAACAATTCACCTTATGACAGGAGGACTAACACACCATTATGTTCCCTTTGAAGTGTGTAATCAGTGACATTATGACTAGGAAAATATTCAGGCCTTTTAAAGATCTAGCTACTGTTGATGGCTCTATGACTTATTGCAGTAGTTATTTCCTCCACCTGATTGCATGTTATACAAATTACTATTTCCATTTATGATTTGCTTAACTACTTGTCTCCATCTCTACAAGCAAAGCCATTTTTCCTCAGTGTGTGGTGGTGAGGGGAAGGACTCAGTTCTCACAGAACCAGTCAGAATGGCAGCATGCCCTGTTCACTGTGACCTGCACACATCCCCAGCTTGCAGCCAACAGATTGTTCTGCAGTGAGTGATTTTGAGAAGACTCTCACAGTGTCAGTGATGAAGGGACCCTACTTTGCTCTGGCTTGCTCTGGTTTGTATAACTCAGCAGCAGGGTCTAGCCAGCATGTGGTAGGAGACAGAATCATAGAATATCCACAGTTGGAAGGGACCTGCAAGGATAATCAAAGTCCAACTCCTGGCCCTGCACAGCACAGTCCCAAGAGTCACACCAGGTGCCTGAGAGTGTTTTACCCAAATGCTTCTTGAACTCTGTCGGGCTTGGTGCTGTTATCATTTCCCTGGGGAGCTGTTCCAGTGCCTAAACATCCTCTGCGTGAAAAAAACTTTTCCTAATATCAAACCTAAATATCTCCTGACACAACTTCAGGCCACTCCCTTGGATCCTGTCAGTGGTCACCAGAGAGAGGAGATCAAGATCTGTCCCTGTTCTTCCCCTCACAAGGAAGTTGTAACTGCAATGAGGTCTCCCCTCAGTTTCCTCTTCTCCAGGCTGAACAGACCAAGTGACCTCAGCTGCTCCTTGCATGGCTTCCCCACTAGACCCTTCACCTTCTTTAGCTGCTTTCTAATACCTTTCTATCTTTTATATTGAGGTGCCCGAACTGCCCCCAGCACTGGAGGTGAGGCTGCCCCAGTGCACAGCAGAGTGGGACAATCCCCTCCCTTGCCTGGCTGGCGATGCTGTGCCTGGTGCCCCCCAGGACACCCAAGGTCATAAACCCTGGCTCCCATTTGACTTTGTGATAGATTTACTACCTGGCACTGAAAAAGTAATTTTCTCTTTCCACTTTGTCTGCCAGGTCTGTTTAAAGCTGCATGCTCTCCAGAACACTGTCCACTGTGCCTTTTTCCAATGCAGTTATCCCTATCAACCAAGGGCTCCTGAGAAGGAGAAGGAAAAGGCTTCTCATATACCTCTGATGAGTTCTTCTCATATCCAGGATGAGTTTAATACTGCACACACATGAAGTTCAAAGTATACACTAATATGTGTACTTGGGAAGGCAGCGAGTATTTACAGTATTCATGTTGTCATTTGCAAATTTCACTCAGTAACTTTTAGTGCTCTGCCAAAAAGCACTGGGAGAAGCCATCAAAAAGTCACCTCAGTTTTGACAAATACATGTGCCAAGGACAGAGCACAGCCTGCCAAAATATTTCGTAGTCCTAGGTTCAAAACAGACAGTGCTCAGAAATACACAGGGATCATCTTGGAACACAGGGGTTTGGCTTTCACCTCGCTGAGTCTATCTCTCTGCCGGTCCTACAGAAGGAAGAAAAGGAGAATGCATTTTTTCTGGAAGCAATTGTTCTGCCCCATTCCCTGCCTTTCAAACAGCCACACGCACTCTGTTTCTCTACTCTGCCCTGCCCACCACCTTAAGAGACATGGGCAGATAAGCTCACTTCCTGGGGCCAAGGGGAGAAGATGAAATCTGAACACAAAACTGGGACCTTGCTCACAGGTCAGTCTGTATTAGACACAACAGGAAAGTTTTCATTCTCGGGATGATGATTATTCTCCCTGCCACCTTGTATATTCATTTAACTTTTACTAAAGCAATTAAAAAATCTGGTTCATTAAAAAAAACCTCCTAAAAATTGCTGATCACTCCCTCTTGTATCAAAGGCAGTAATTCTAAATCTTAAAGTAAATGTTAAAGGTACAATTTAACCCTCAGTGCTTTAAAATAGTTAATAAACTGCTAAACCAGGCTTTCAAGACATGAGCTCAGCCAATCTCCTGTGTGAAATTGCATCCTCACGTTAACCCCAATTTCAGGGTTGATGTGAATGAAGAAAGGAGGAATTAGATGGAATTTAAAATCCTGACCCACTGTTTGACTCAGAAAGTCCATCTAAAACATTTCCCAGCTAACAGCAAATGCAATTTCATTTTAACAGAAAGTTCTGAGCTAAAAAGCAGAAGCAGGATGCAAAGGCCTCATACAGCAGACAACAATTTAGTGCTGTGATTCTAAAAGCATCATTAAATAAAATACTTTATAGTGTTAATTCCAGCTAATTATATCAGCAAGCTACCCAGACTGAAACAAACCAAAAGAACTCATTTTAAGTTGGCTCTACAGTTGCAAGACATGATACAATACATTTGTAAAGGAGGACTGGTTGTGATTTATGAAGAAACTATTTACTTATACTAGAGTAAGTGCTCTGCATGAAATATGCCAAACACCTCCACCTGGTTCCTCACTAGCTCCAGCTCTAGTGCAAAACAAAGACACGCTGGCTTTCGCTTAGCCAGGCTGATCAGTTGTTTTAATGAGAGCAAAATGAAAAATGTTATTAGCACAAAGGTTTTTCCACATTAGGGCATGAAACAGCAGAGCAAAAATAACACAACTACTTGTTTTACACAAAAGCTCCCAGCACAGCAACTGAAACAGCACCTATAAACAAGAGGGAAATCAGCCCTGAGGTAGCTGCCCTGAGCAGAGCTGAGCTTTGCCACCCTTCCTCCCACAATATCACTCTAATAACTCTAAGGATTAGGGAGCCAGCTTTACAAATGGCACAAATTACTCTTTCCTCCTCTCTCTCAGTGTGGTCACACAACACTCCCAGGCACCTTTTCCCCAACTTCCACAGCACAAAAATGCCGATTCTGCTACTGCTGGGCCCTCATCTACTCGTGATAGACAAGCATGGCTGCTCACAGAATTTGTTTTGTTCAGTCCCCAGAGGAGCAAAGGAAAACACAAAAAGATTGCAAAACCTGTAATAATAGCCAAATCACCTATAGCAACTTTTCTGCCCCTTATAAGTTCACTTGAAAATCAGAGAAGAAACCTTAAAGATTGTGTGAAAATGGACACAGAGGGCCCTAAATAATTTCCTACACTGGGCAGTAATTCTGCCTATTGGCCATTTTTAGTCACAGTCCCATCCTCCACAACTGGAAGCAAAGAGAGCATACAGTGGAATGTATGCTCTCCACCAGTGCACTGGAAGAAAAATGACAGGAACAAATCAAAAGTCCTACCTAGGTGAGGTAATGAGATTGTAAGGAAGAATAGAAAAATAACGTTTAGTGAAAATTAGCAATGTTTGTATGGGGGTTTTTAGCTGCTTTAACACTTGCAGATGTATGTAATAAATAAAGGAAAACAATATTTAGCATTACCTTTTGGAGCAGGATGAGCAGCAGAGGTAACCATAATGTGTAGACTTTACATATTGGAGGAAACTTGAAACCCCATAATCTTTGACTCCATCTGCACTAACCTTTGAGGAAGGTGAGGCAGATCACTCAGCCAGGCCCTGCTGCAGCCATACACAGAGCAGGAACTTAGCAGCAAAAGATGACAAAGCTGGAATATTAGATAGCCCAGCTCTGAGAAACTGCCCCTGGGTTTGCAAAAGTGCAATGATCTGGGAAGCCTTACAGCAAGTCCCTTATGCAAAAAACCCCATGGTATGCAATCTAGAGATGAGAGGGTCTTTATATTGGCATTATAACCAATTAAACATTGAAATATATCCAGAAAAGGTAACTGATATAAATAGGAGTGTAAAACAACAAACTGTATTAAATTTAGAGTCCTAGATTCCATTCATCCACATTTTTTTGCAAAATAATATTTTGTTATAATGTTCTCATTCCAATAGAATACATTTTAAAACACATTTTGCTTTTAATTTCATATACTAACAAGATAAGTGATGTTATTTATTTTTGCAACGTTGAATAAGCAGCGTTAATCAAGTTCTATTCCAGTTATTTTTTCATATTAAGCTGGGGTTTTTTTCTAAAGAGATGATATATTTTTCCCCAGCACAGACTATCAAAGTGATTACCTGGCAGACTACAAAACACCAATTCAGGCTTACTTAATTCACACTTATTACATATAAAAGTGATCACTGAAGGAATGTTATTTTCGGGAAATAGCTGCATACAACCTCTTCAAGCTGCAGAGGTAGAATCCATCTGCTTTGTGCTGCCATTTGTTTAACTGAAGTCACAGAGCTGCACTGTGTATTAATCAAAACAGTAAACTTCAAAAGACATGTCCCAAATTCAGGAGAGACTGTAATTACAGTTCCTGTGAACATCCATTAGCTTTGCAGGCTCCACAGATGAGCATGCACAAAACACTTCCCCCACTCTTACAAATAATTACCACTGGCAGCTCACAGCAGAAACGAAAAAAGCACTTCATATTTTTGCTTAAGCCCATAAACACTAAATTGCTACAACTCACTCAACAATTCTTTGTAAGAAGTGGTTAAAGAACCCGTTTTACTATTGCCATCCTTTGGTCTACCTTACCACCTTCTCTGTTCTTTTTCTCTCCCAACTTTCTTACCTGGAAGCTACACTTGGTTCTGCAGTTTCACACCTATATATGATTTAAAAAGGAACTATAACATGAAGAAGTAGCATCTCACAATAAGACAAGTGAAACAACTTATTTTCCACAATTCTCTGTTAAATCTGCTTCTCATTACAAAGATGCTATGGCAGCTCAAGTTTTCAATATATACTTACCACAGGACATAAGATGGGGTGCTGTTATCCCAGAGGAATGGTCTGTGTGGTCCTACAAGCACCCAGATATGTCCTCTTTTCTGTCTTGGTAAGATATTTAGTTGTATACAGATACCCTCCCACCTTGATACCTGTTAAAATGATGTGTGTGATGACAATTGACAATAAAAATACCAGCTTCGTATTGAAAGCCAGCTGCAACAGAATCAGCTGCTATTTCTTTTTCTCAGTGAATGCAGTAAAAATTGTGCAGAAAAGTGTATTTATCTTAACCCTCTGTAAGTCTATCCCAAAAAAGAAAATCACCCAAAAATACAAGAGCAAAGGTCAGTTGGAAAAAATTTCCACTTGGCATCAGGGAGATCAAAGATACCTTTACATTCATAGGTCTTGAGATCTTATACAAATACAAGGAAACTTTTCTTGCTACAGAGCCAGATTATACAGCAAACCTTTTTTGTTTTTTTTTTTTAATGCATCTTAGAAAACTTAATAATAATATACTGTGTTCAAATACACACACTTCCATTTCACTGCTTGCTATAGTATGTATAAGCTGTTTTAGTAGAAACACTAAATATTTCTCCCCAGTCATACCCTTGATCCTTTATGTCCAATATCTTTGGCCTTGCCCTGCCAAGTACCTCATTTTATGAATACCTTTTTTATTAAGGAATAAATAATTTAGTGCACTTCAGCACTCTCTCCCACCTTCTGCCCTTCACACAGTTTTTGCCACTTGCCATAAAAGAGATGCTCTGCAGGACCTCCTTTCATACCAGCATCTCTCTCTCTCGTGTCACTTTTCATAAATGTGTTGAGGTGCAAATTTCAAAAGAAAGCTGTTTTCATTGTGGCTCACTGATTTCTCATTTCTCTGTTAATACAAGACAACCTGATATTCCTACATATTGAAAAATTAGGGAAATGCAAGACCAACCCATCAGAAGCTGCTCTGCATTCATTCTGGAGCTCATATGCCTTCTGATGCTCATTTCTTCTATAAATTTTTCCTTTTTTTTTAACAGAGAATTTCATGAAAAAGAATAATGCTAACTTTGTTTCTTTTAGAATATTATTTCTAAAGCAACAAATATGTTTTGCCTTTAGAGACAAAGGCAGCATTCTTGGCCTCAAGCACCAATATACCATGGATGGCTCAAAATCCTATCTGGTACTTCTTATCTGGTGTTTATTTTTCATGATACAGCAAGGGTTAGTTTTATCTTTTTGAAACACAGAGGTATTTGTTCTACCTCTAAGGATGGAAAAGACATTTCTTTCTAACATAACTGTACTCAGAGACAAACAGGAATCATGAACTTCATAAAAAATCATCACAGAATATAATAAAAAAAGAAAACAGTGATAAATTATGTATCTCTTTTCTAGAGAGGAAACAAGCTAAAATGAAATATCATTTTCTTCCCCACATCCAATTTGGGAAGCTACCTACTAGCTAATATAGAACTGGATGCCATTTCAGAACATAACCCCTTCCACTGCTGAGTATTTTTTCCTGAGACACTCTGGTTCAACAGTGCCACTGACAGTAGAAAAAACAGTGTAATAGAATTTAATTCTTGTACTATTCTAGATACCATTGCCAGAGTGACTTTAAATTGCTTTTGAACGAACTAGAAAGTTCAAGTTAATTGAACACAAGGATTCATGTAGCAAATTATCTTACTACTAATGGTATGGAAGAAAGAAACCTGATTAGTAAGCCCAGCTGGATACTCGCGGTGTGAGAAGTCGAGAGATGCCAGAACTAAATCAGAAAGGTGAAGATCAATAGTTCTTTAATCAATGGTGGATTACAGTGGGATTTATTCTGCTGAAAACAGCAGGGGCAGATAAATTCCCCACTGAGATTAATTACTGGGAAGGGTGGATGTGAGCAGAGGAGTGCAGTTATCTTTGTGACAACTCTAAGTGCCAAGAAGAACACCAGTGGGAGTACAGAGCTCTTTGCCTGAGTCTCTGCTGGTGACCAATGACACCCTCATCAAATTCCCAGCACCTCTTAGTTCCTTAGAAGAAATTGCCTTGAAGCCTGTGGATTTTGACAAACAAATACTATAAACCAAGAAGCAGGGACACATTTTTTGGCCTTGTTTTTAAACTGATGGGTTTTTACAGCTGTTAGGTTCCTAAAAAATCCATATTACGGAGACAAAAGCACCAATGTGTGCAGCTGAAGAATGACAGCTTCCTGCACAAAAGATGCTGATGACATTCACAGCGCCTGCTTGAGTCAAGGGGTAGTCAGAGCTGCTGGGGCTCTGTCTTCTGGGGACATGGAATCCATCATGTCCATGGAATCCATCATTACCATTAGAGCCTTTGTTGCTGAATGTTACAGTTCCCACAAACTGGCCTCTAATGCCTCATGCTCTAGGGCTAAATACTGTAACTGAGATGCCAAGCAGGCTAAGCAGAACCTAGAAATCACAGAGCATCTCTTAAAACAGAACTGATTTAGAAACAGGTCATAAATTGAAATTACTGTGACTTTGAACTACTTAAGGAATTTACTAATGTGACAAAACAAACAGAGCCAACAGCTTAGCTTGTCAGTGCTTGATTTTCTACCAGCTTGAGGGAGTCTTCTAATTGGTCTCCCCTCCTGACATTTTACGTTCACCTACCTTACCAGAAGACAGCAAGATGCAGAGAGTCCAGCAGATTTTAAATTTGCTGGATGTAATATGGTAGATTTATTTGTTCTCTTACTTTGGTTATTACCAGCAGCTCTTTGAGAGGTCTTTGTCTGATCAGATGGCATCAACTTTCCCATTTTATTTCTTGTAGAAAATATTTCAGAAAATATTTTCAACTCTGACTCCATCCAGCTATGTTGGTCTGTTTTCAATGACTCGGAACTCAGGTGCTTTAAGAGAAATTTCTGTGGTTTTTTCCTCTGAATTTTATCAGACACCAACAATCATGACTGTGTGGCAAATCAAAAAAGATTCTTTATTGGGAAAAAAATGCAAGTTTAATACAGATATGATATAAATTACAAAAAATGTTTTAAAAATCACCTCTCCAGGATACCCAGATTAATTGAAGGTGGAGCCTCAGTGAAGCAAATAAAGTCTTTCTCAGATCATCTCTTGTTTTAAAGCAGGTCATAAAAATAGTCCAGGCCTTGTCCCAGCTCCCAGATGGATATTCCAGTGCCCAATTCTTTTGCAAGCTCCAAGCGCAGCTGGATGGACTAAGAGAAAAACACATAAAGCAATCACAGTTCAGTCAGAGATAGCAGACTCTCTATACTGCCATCTCTTCAAGCCATTATCAGACCTTTTAAAAACATCTACCCTTGAACCAGCTACTGAAAAACCTCTTCTGTATTTCAAATACTCTCTGGTTAGCAAGCAATCATTCAGTCAAAGACAGTTAATCGTACCAGTTAATTCAATGACCTAATAAAAGATTACCAGCTAAATTGACAAAATGCCACAGAAATAAATCAGATTTATGAACTATGCAAAGACCTATTCTAATTTAGGCTATCATTTCACAATGTACAGAAATTCTAACTCTTCCCAGAAATGTCTCAGGGGTAAAATAAAACTTTATCACTGAAGACAATCAGAATGATTTGTCAAATACCATCAAGATCTCTTGCCTACCCTTGCCTTTTCCCAAGACAGAGTCACAGTTTACATTACAAAAATTCTATTTTAAAGAGATTCTTGGAGATAATAATTAAAAGTATCTCTACTTGAGCTCCAGCCACTGATTTAAAAGAGTTAGTTTAGCCATTGGTTTACAAGGGAAGCAATGTCTTGCACCTTTTTTTTTTCAGTTCAAACAACAAAAGTAATTATATTTCGATCTTTTGCTCTCAGGTTTTCTTACTTTGAACTGCAGCACTGCGGTGTTTAAACTACTCACACTAGGGATGTGTTTAAAAATCATTTCCATGGGAAACAGAAAAAAGTATCACAGCATCATTATCAGATCCACTGGGTCTGGCATTCATGACTGCTTTTAACTAATCATGAACAAACTAATTTTGAGCAACCTGTCAGTGATTATAATGTTAAAAAGGGAAAGAAACATATTTTTCATGAGGTAATAACATTCACTGTTTCCCAACCGTCTTGACTGGCATACGAATCTCAAAATATTTAATTACAAGCTTGTTGAAAATGGAGAGAAAACCCATTTCCATGCATTCAACAATCAGCACAGTTGAGTGGCGGTCTGTTAGAGAAGAAATAATGAAAGAAATGTACAGGAATGAGTGTTCTTAACCTGGTTAGTACTGACAATGGCAGGGTGAAATCCTTTCACGAGGCCAAAGAGAACACAGCATAACAGCACAAGCTATCTTTTCTCTGATAGATTCACAATGAAACTTTCTAACACTCCCAGACACGCAGCACTAGCAAGAACACAGTTAGATGTGGTAGTTAATATCCCAGATGTGATAGTGCTTCCATCACTATTAAATTAATGAGGGCAAATATCCTTTTACTCATGGTGCTTAAGATAACAATACTGTCCAGGAAAACAGAGCCTTAGATCATTTGGTATTAGTTTAACCATTAAAAAAGTCTCACTTCTCCGTAATTATAATGTAGTTTCACTACAGAAGCAATTCCCTTCCAATACTAAAAGCCAGCAGAGGTTTAACATGCTGACTTTAGTTTGAGAAAATCTGAAGATAGCTTCCTAGGAACTCAGGCTGTAATTAACTATTTTATTCTGTACTCTGCTATACTGTAGACTATGTGTAGAAGTTTTCAAAACACTAAAATATGTTCCACAGAAACAGAACTGAGGAAAACAGGGTGATGCAGGCTGACAGGGAGAATCAGGACCCTGTTACAAAGGAAGGCAAAGGTTCTCCAAGCTTCCAGTCACCATGATGAGAAGGAAAATTACTTGGTATCTTGTCTGAGAATCTGCTAACAATGTGTCTAATAGTACACGAACTGTGCACTCAAACAGATCCTCTCACAGCACCAGTTTGTTCTGGTGTGTCTTATCTCTAGACATGCATAATCTTCAGAGATCCCAAAAACCATTATGCATGAGAGAAAAAAATCAACCTTCTTGCATAGGCAGCTGAAGCTCTGAATCATAACAATGTACGTAACATTTACATGAGGGCTTTTCTTTCACAAAAGCCTAAACTCAGTTCATTTCAGTTCTGAAATGCTTCAATAATGAAACAGGTCAAGTAAACATCTCTGTCCTCTTACAGCCCTCTGAGAAAGTGGCACCTACCTTCAGTGTCGGGTAGAAGACTGCATGTTTTCCTCCCTTATTTCTGCAAAACAAGAAAACTAAATAGTCACAATAGCTTTGATAGGTAATAGGATTTTAAACTAACGTTAGAATTCAAAACCAGTTTTATTCTTTTCCACTAAAAGGAAACAACCTCGGTGGAAGAAAACTGCCAACTGCATTTTGAAGAAACTATTAATAATAAAATTAAGGTATGCTAGTTTGTTCAGTACATGAGCATTAATACTTACATATCAAAGACAGAGACTACTTCCCATTTAGTAGCTCATATCTTTGAACTTTCTTACCCAGTGTTCATTTCACTGAAATCAGACACTTTAGCTATCAACTACCATTCATTCCATATTTGCACTCTGGCTACTGTGTCTCTTGAGGGCAAAGTACAGCCAAAATATTCTCTTCCTTTTCTACTCCAGGTAAGAACTTCTACTCCCTCCTCTTTCCTAATGTAGATGCAAAGAAATCACAGCACATAAATCCAGAAAGCTGTTAAGAGAAGGTGCACAACATATCTAAAAGTCAAGTATGCAACTGTGTCACTGTCCTGCAGGTATTGGTTACGGGAACATTGTCAGAAAGGCCCTCCTTTAATGAATGAGATGAAAGCTCCAAACTTCTTTATGTGTAACACCTCATCCAAGAACCGGTTACAACGAAATACAACACAGGCAGCCAGACAAGATTCTTGTTTACCCCATACCAGTGGCCTTTAAGGAAGACAAGTCTTAAAGAAGGTGAAAGAGGCTTTTGACACTTTCTCCCGTGAGATCTATCTTCATAGACAAGCTCAGGAAGTGCAGGCTGGACAAGTGGATGGGGAGGTGGATTGAGAACTGGCTGAATGGCAGACACCAGAGGGACATAATCAGTGGCACGGGGTCTAGTTGGAGGCCTGTCACTAGCTGGGCACAGACATAGGTTGCCCAGACAGGTTGTGGAGCCTCCTTCACTGGAGATATTCCAAAGCCACCTGGGTACAATCCTGAGTAACATATTCTACAGCTTGAGCAGGGAGGTGGAACAAGATAATCTCCAGCGGTCCCTTCCAACCTTAACCATTCTGAGATTCTGTGATCCTGTGAAAAGGCTGACAGTGAAAACAGAGGATCCAAGAAGAGATCTCACAACAGAGATAGTTTGATACCATATCATAGTAAACACTGAGATATTTTGTTGCAACTGGATGACAAAACTGTCAGATAGTAACAGACAGTTGTGTCTGCTAAATGCGCATCTGAAAAAGATGAAGACATTTGGTTTTCTGAAGCAAACTGTGAAAGATTTTCTCCAATTCCCTGAATTACTATCTTTCAGGCTAAATTAAATGCCAGCAGTATAAAATATACAGACAGGCCAAGCTGTACTGGGCACAAATACCAAGATTGCATTTTAAACCCCTAGTAATCAGAAGGACGAGCTACAAGTGGTCTCACAGCACTGCTTTACCACTTCGGCCAGGAGAAAATGTAGCGTGCATGGACAGACCAAGGAGGAATTGCTCCTAAAATCTCACAACTTACATAAATTAATACTTGCCTGTGCACTGGGACAAGCACTCAGGTTTCTGCAACTATTTGTAACAGTCTCTGCCTGCTACATGAAATCATTAGCTGTGCTTTGCTTAAAGATTCATGATTTCATTTCTCAGCCACTGCAGACGTGTAAGATTTCCAGGTGAGAGGCTTTCACCAGGGAAGCGTACATATTTCAGACCTGGCTGCCATCCCTGTCCAACATAATCAAACCTTTGCAAAACAAAGTGGTAACCGAAAAAGAGATCCTTAAATAACCCTCCCCTGCAGCCAGCTGAACCACACAGCTGACTGCCAAGCACAGCACAAGTGAAGTTTAGAGTGATTTTGAGACACCGTGTGCTTTGTGCATCAAACAGTCCTCCAGGAAGCCCACAGACAAGAACCTCCAAAGGCTGGCTTCAAAGAAAAAAGAGGGAGTACTAGTGGCAAGCTATGCCTCTCCCACAAGTTCATTTTGCCATACAAGAAACGTGGTTCAGACATTAATCCCAGAAGCATGCCATTCAAACAGAGTCTTCAGAGTTACTCTTTCGAGAGCATGTTTACATCCAGTGCTCATTGTGTCTCCAACTGGATTTTACATTAAAGATCAGTAAAACAGAGCTTCTGATTTATTCCTCTTTAGTTAACACAAAAAACCAATAATTGTTTGGTACAAAGTAATTTTGCAACAGGATAACAAATAATTAAATATGAAGGAATAGACATCCCAGTCCTTTCAAAAAACACAAAAACCAAATAAAAACACTGCTGAACATCAGATTTTTTTTTTCTGGTAAGAAATAAAAGTCAGAAGAAAATTACAGGCTGAGAAAAACCTTGAAAAATAAACTAAAAATACAAAGGTAGATGATTTGTAGGTTTAGTTTTGGTTTTTCGTTGTTGTTTTTTCAATATTTAAATATATTTTAGACAAGAATGTTACGGAAATGATGAAGTGGTTTTGATTGTTTTTATTAAAGGCTTCTAAAATGTGTTTTACTCTTCCTTTCAGTTGTGTGTCTTCACATTATCAATGCATTGAGTAATATACAAGACATAGCTTTGTCGAAGTAGTAGGATTTGTTTGTATCATCTTAGCATATTTTTGGTATATTTGCATAAAAATAGCAAATTATTAGAGGATTAATAAGATACTGCTGGGTTTATTTATTTAAATCTATTTAAAGTGGATTCTTCCTAGATCAGGAATCCTCCTGTCATTTCATGATGAAAAAGGGAGGACAAAGAACATAATAACCCTTAATGCTCCCAGTTCTTTCAAAGACCTTATCTGGAAGTCACTTGGTTTTGTTTCTATTACATTTTTCTTCCCATTCCATTTTGTTTGTTGCTTAAACAATCTTAGCAGTAGGACTTGTGAAACCAGGCTCTTGTGCCATAGATTTTTCTCAGAACTATTTTTGGCTGAGTTATTGGTAATCACCCGACAGCTCACAGTACTCATCTCAGAGCCTCTGATTAACTGACACTCAATAGATAACTTTGATGGATCATTTCTAAAGACAGGACTCATCAGACTTCTCTTCTAAAGATTGTTCTAGTTTATGTAATTTCATGAATCCTTCTCTGATTTTCTCCTCTCAGCCAAAGCACTCTTTTATGCTGCAGTTCAGTATTGACACACAGGTCACAACCAGCAGAATTTCCATTTGCTGAATTCAGTTGCATACTACAGTCACTGGCTCATGCCCAAAAATATTTGCAAAATGCTAAGATAATAAATGTAACTCACTTTTTGTATTCAAAGTAGTGTTCAGCAATTTGTTCATCCCAGACAATTTTTGGCTTGTGTTCCTTCAAGGTTTCAATGTACCTACAAATTAAAAACAGAGATATGGAATTAACTTTTCTAAGAAGCAGTTATGAAATTACATTGCAGAAGTTTCTGAAAAAACAGTTTTACCATGTTTAGATGTTGAACACTGTATCAAAAATATCTTCTTGCTGACAACTAATTTCCTAAACCACTTAACAATTTCATGTTCACATTTTTAGGCTATTTTTTTTTCTAAAGCATTGCATGTAAGTATGTGAAGGGAGCGTGTCAGGAGGTGGTGCCAAGCAATAGAACAAGAGGAAATGGGCAGAAATGGATGCACAGAAAGTTTCACCTGAATGTGAGGAAAAATATTACTGTGTTGGTGACCAAGAACTAGAAAAGATTGCTCAGACAGGGTGTGGAGTCTCCTACCCTGGAGATATTCAAAAGGTCAGTGATGTGGTCCTGGGAACACTGCTTGAGCAGGAAGCTTGGACCAGATGGCCTCCAGTGGCCCCTTATTCATTCTGTTATTGTGTGTGATTCTGTGATTTAATTAATGTTCATCATTAATTAATGCAAGGACACATGAAGGCACCGTTTTAATATTTCTACTGTCTGAAACCCATATGCCAAAGCACAGGAACTGAAGTCATCCCTAGGCTGTACACAGCTGTGTCCTCCACTACGAGGCTTATGTCATCAGGAAAGTTCTTCTGTAAAAGGGGCTTAGCTAATCTGCTAAAACTGAAATTGTCAAGAAAAAGTCACTACTAAGTAAGTCTGCATATGAATTTTCTCCACCAGCAGCTTCTTGGCATTATTTTCTTGCATGGACATTTTGAACATAGGGTGACTTATCTCACCTGACACAAAGTGAGGATAGGGTACTACTTGTACCAAAACCCTGCAAGGGGAACAGGAGTGGAAGAGCTGGTATGCTGTAAATTTATGTTCTCGACTAGCTCACAGTATCCTCTCAGTGCAGAGACAGCATCTGCATTTCTGACTGCAAAACAGAAACAACGCTGCTGCCTGCCACATGTCACAGGACCAGAAGGTGGCAAACTACTGCCAGTGACAGAGGCCACATGGGTGTCACACAAAAAAGAGGAGTCTCTCTCCCCTGTCTCTTCTGCATCTTTTAACCTGCATCTTTGGCCACCTCTTTTTGAAAAGTCTATCAAAGCCATCTCTCCCACAATTGGTCTTATTCTTGCTATAATTTCTCTGCTCATGACAGGATTTGGATGGAGAAATTTCTTTCAAATCATCTTATTTTTTAATAAGAAACTTCCATCAGCCACTATCCTGAGTGCATCAGTGCTGAAATTCCACGTCAGTATTACACATCAAGAAACAGTGAAAAAGTTTGTATTTCTCAGCTTGAAAAACATTTGTTCTCTCATTTGGTATTATTCTAAATACAATTAAAACATCCAGCATTGCCAGGATCATCTTCTCTCTTCTGCTGTGGCTTGCTTATTCATATCTTGGTAAATTGTTTCCAGCTGCTAGCGAGTTTAGAAAAGATTTTCTTTTGCATTTATGTCAAATGAACCCATGCCAGGCATGGATTTATCTACATAAGCAAACCCATGGGAACATGTGAGCACATGGAAGCTTGAAGAGCTATTGCACTCTCCCTCACACACACATGCCCTGGAATAATGAACCTTTTCAAATAGTGGAAGTTAGACCTTGGAACCTGCCCATCCCTTTTTAAGACATACAAAATTTTAAGTTGCCCCCCTAGAAACATATGCAAAGAGATCTAGTTTTGTATATTTAAAATTTAAGGACAGATTTAAACAAATTGTTGCATTCCAGAATAACAACTTCAGTAATGACAGGAGACTACACTTACATAGAATATGGTACCAAGATGTTCCAGACCAGAAAACAAGAATTAACAGCCAAGACATCCTGGCACACAGCTTTGTTCCTGAATGTATGACTTTACACGGGAAATCCTAATTTCATTTGCTAAAATTCCCAAGACAATTAAAAATTGTTCAAAATACTTATGAAGAAGCTTTAAAATTAGAAGTGCAATTGGAACCAGTGGTTATATCCTGTTCTATAAAAGGTATATTATTATTTTAAAAGTGTTCAGGCATACACCACATTAATGAGCACCCATCCTGACCACGCACAGAGAAATTATCTTCCTTGTGGGCATTTATCCCCGCAGTATGTAAGAGCAAAAACAAACAAGTTCATCTTGAAATCACATTTATGGTGACGAGATTATCTCCAAGCTTGAGTTGGGGAAAAAAGAAATATTATCCCCAAACTGTCACTGCTATCCATTAATCTTAGGGGCCTACTTGAAACACATGAACTTGGTTTTTACATTTCTCTGTTAAGGACAACAAAAAGTCCAAGCACAATGTTCAAAACAATAAGCTCTCATTTACTTCAGTTGCAACTGCACACACAATGCTTCTGAAAGTCAAGCTTTGTATTTTTCAACCAGACACAAAGTTGCTGTGAGGAGTCAGGAAGAGGTGCAGCAGCAAACTACATCTGTTCCCCATGGGCTTTCTATTGCCATAACTTGGGAATAACCCATTCCCTTCTTGTAGTCATTTTCCCTTTACTTGATTGCTTTTCTTTCAGTAAAGCATTCAGGAGCTTTGCAGGCACGAACTCCAAGATATGCCATATTATCCTATTAGCTCTGTAGTATCCTACCCTGTGCATCGTAAGTGGAAATGTTCCTGTGTAAAACTGCAGCACCTCTATCCCAACACCTGCTTGACTCAAACTAGTGCTTACCAGGCACTCTTAACATATTATCTCCTACCTGGGGCAGTACTTGACTCAACAAATATTTGACATGTATTGGTTTAAATAAATAAATAGAATAGAAAAGTAAAATTTGCCATCACATTGAACAAGACAAGCATGGGATGTCACTATGTCTGGGGCAGCAGAACTCAAGATAAATTTTCGGGTTCTCAAAGAGGAAAAGAAAGGGGCAAGAAGCTCACCACAGCCAGCTTTCCTTTTTTCCACCCCTCACCTCACTCTACTCCTTTCAACTCATATTTATTGCTATTTTTTCCTTCCCTCTTTTTAATTTATCTCTCTTTCTGCTGCCTCTGTCCCAGTTCACTTCTGCTTTTATACTGCTATCCGGACTAATTTATTTGCTTCCTCATCCATCAGCTCCTAACTTACTACCTTCCTTCTTTTACCAAGCTGCCTCAGCAGTTAAGAGAACGAAAATCACTGAAAACTCAGCTTCACTGCCTTGCACTACATATTTCCTGGGAGGTTTGTGACCATTTGCAGAGTAAGTCATGCTGTTTCTGTGGTCCTAGCCTGAAAAAGGGTCAGCACAGAGGAAGTATCTGGATTATTGATGCCAGCCTCTACTGAAGCACCAATGCAAGACATAGAAATGATAGATCTGCATGGATCATCAGGAATAGTAACAAAAGGCAGATGTCACCTGCACGTCCACCTTGCAAATACATGTTCTGACACAGACAAGTGCCATTCTGGCTCGCTTAAACTGCCACGCCTTTGTCAAAATGGGCACATCCTGATACTCAGACAAGAACTATCATTTGTGTGACAGATACTCCTGGTTACAAACACTCTGGGTTAAAACAAATGCTCCCTTCTGCAAAGTAAATGAGAAGCCAAAAGATACATTTTATGAAGCAGCTGTAAAGTCAGTCCTGCCGAAGATGTGTGTCTATGAACAACCCTAATGTGGCTACACCTACACACTATTGCACCTTGCTGCTCATTCAACGAATAAATAAAGGATCCAGATGAAAGGTTCTCAGGATTTATGCCTGGTGTTCCTTCACTAAGGTGTTTTTTTTCCAAAACATGAAAAATGGCATGGCCCTGGAATATGTTAAGGTAAAACCCACAATCTTTAGTCCCCCTGAAGAAGGTATTTATCTTCATGGATAATGCTTTTTTCACTGAGAATATAAAGAAACCAGTCTCTAGTATATCTTTTGCAACAAAAATTTACATTCTAGGAAAGGAGATAGTTTCATATATAATTCTTAGACTAGGATTTATTTATGAAGTTAAACTTTTTAATCTTCAGGTGTTTTGCTTTACTAGTCCTGAATCATTCTTCAACCAAAAACTTTAGTGGAAAGAAAACCACTACTGAGCATACATTGCATTTTAATGCTCTTTTCCAACATTTTATATTTTCTCCCCAGTTCTCACATGAACAAAACTCTGATTAGAAGCAACAGGTCTCTAATCAGAATGAAGGATCATTTTCTCCTGCTACAGAAAATTGAGTTTATCTTCCACTATAACAACTTTGAGTGAGTCAGTCAAAGAATAAAAATACTACCTAGCTTGAAAATCTATACCACACATTTTCTTTTCAGTTTTCTTCCGTTACAATAGGCTTAGTCATTAAAATGTGAACCTACCAGGAATTGCATCTCAAGACCTTTCAACACTGCCTATGCACGGCAATAATGTTTTAGACTCAACTGGATAGGGCCCATCTTCCCCCTTTATAGGGAGCTGTATCTCTTATTAAAAGTTAGAGAAGTCACATAAAAGGCTGTATTCTAAAGCTCAAGAGTTCAGATTTCCAATGCAAAACAGTTATACAGAAATAGCTCCAAAACACTTTCCACAGGAGTACTCCTAAGAACATTCCCTATCTCAGTACATATCTTCCAAAAAAGTACCAGTTTCCTCACTGCTCTGTGTACATCAGGACACTCTGTGAAAGGGCAGATACCCATCTTCAAAACAAGATTTTTCAGAGGGGGTGGATATATAACCTGTAAGTCAAACTCCCTTTTATTTAATGTTTAATTTTAGCTACCTTGACACTTTCATTTTTCTTAAGTTACTTCCTTTTAGGCAAGATGAAATGTCAAGAAACAATCTAGAGACATTTTTTAAAAAGGTTTTAAAAGTGGGAAGTTTATGGTCTTCTCTGCTTCTCAGATCATTTCTAAAGAACACATGCAAAAATTCTGAATATCCTACAAGCTCCTGAATGATTCAATCATGAAACTAACAGTTTTGATAAAAGGTGCCTTCAATGGTAATAGATAAAAACACAAAAGGAAGAAAATTTGAAAAAGAAAAAAGATTTTATACAGATTTTGAGTTCTCACTCACTCAGTCCCTAAAATTGCAGCTTGCGATAGGCAGAGATGTCTTGTAATTTAACATTCTTTAGATATTAGCCTTTAAAATAGTTTTGAAAGCATGCATACATTTATGAAAAACCTAGCAGAGTCATTAACAGCATAATGTTATTTATGTGTGGGTATATGTATATATTTACAGCATTACACAGTGCAGTAAAAAGGTCAGTGAAAGACTAAACAGCTAAGCTTTCACCACACTGGTTCCATCAGGATCACTTAAGCACCTTTTTACTCATCTCCTCTCTCCATTCACTACTCAATAACACCACATTTACAATTTATAAGCTTCCAGCTTTAAAAGGTGGTAACATTACATACCACTGTATCCCTTGCTTGCACATTAAAGAATTCAGATTTTATTAAAACAAACCCCACAAGTTCTTTCAAAAGCAAATAGGTTATCCAGAAAAAAAGACAGCTATTACGTATGCTCTGGAGAATCAAAAGAATGCACTAACATTGAAATAATTTTTACTCTGAAGATTTATTCATCTGAGAGGAGTAGAGAGCACACTATAAGCCTGTCTTCAGGGTATGTTATTCAAAAATAATTCTGTTAAGATCTTTTGATTATTTAAAGAACTTAAAAACACAGTTTGAAGAGAAAAATCAATCTGTTAGCTCTTAAAATATCCAAGTAGCAGCCTAGAAATGAAAAATCTATAAGCAAGTATCATCTTTCGCTAGTAATCTCTCTGTTGCTGCCTGCACCTTGCTCGGTCACTTTTAAAAGGCAGTAAGAATATTTTTACTATTTTAACAGTAACAGGTTTCCAACAGAGTAGTTTTTCTGGGTGTATTGCTTTCAGTAAGTTTTATAAAATCATTCTCACTGATTTCTTCACAACACTTCATCATTGACGTGACAGATGACAGTTTTCAGCACTTCCACATCAACCTCACACAAACCCACTGACCTTGTACCTTCTGCCATGATGCGCCAGCCCAATGGAAATAACCAGAACCTCACTGACACTTCTACCATTACTTTGGGCTCTTCAAAAGAGCACCTTGTTCAACATTCCCAAAGTAATCTGGAAACAATAATACTTTGCTGGACACAACTGCAGAGAGGCAAAAAATTATTCCTAATTTACAGATCTCAGGAGATACAGTAGACAATGTCAAGCTTTTCAGAAGCATCCTTGTCTCAAGAAACGAGCATTTACTGTGGCTACAGAAGAAAACACATACAAACAGCAGTCTATGTTTAGAGCTTTACATGTTACTAGTGCCCCTTATAATCATTTAACTTCACAGACGTTTTATAGAGACCCTCCTCAGGGTTTACACAGTGGTAACGCTGGCAAATTATCCAAGGGAATGTCAAATACAGCTGAAAGCAATACAGTGCATGCTGTATTTCTCAATATAACCAAAATCGTGGTTCTTCACCAAAAAACTTCCACAAAGTTAAAGTTAGGTACTGATCTATGAATAGAAGTAATCACACACAAGGCAGAAAGGTGTGAACATTTATTTATATATTTAAGATTTTAACTCAAACTGACAGATATGAGAGGAACATATGAAAATCTCTTTAAAGAAAACAAGACCTTGATTTCAAAGTCAAAAACTGTGCAATGAAGACATAACTAGATTGAGGCAGAAGGTTTGCATATCTGTTTGTGTACCTTCAGTAACACATTGCTGTTCAGCAGAATGACTGTTGCTAAAGGAAAACTGAAAATACGTATGGTTGAGAAGCCAATATGGGATTCTTTCCTCAGTCAGGGTCAAACCACTACACTGACATTACTGCAGCTTAATGCCCATCCTTCACAGAGGAAACATAGGTCCTAATAAATTCTTATAAGGCAATGTATCATCAAGAAAAAGTAAAAGTATTAGTGCTTCCTAGACCATACATTAAAGTTTATATTCTGCTCCAGCTCAGCCAGTAATCTGGCTTAGTACAGACTCTGAGACAAGACAGAGTGTCTCTGCTTAAAAATACTTCTCAACATGATGAAAACTAATGTTTGTTTATCCCTACAGGCTTGTTTTAAGAACCAGCAGGTTCACCCTAAAAATAAAATCTCTGAAGATAAAACTGCTAGTTTGAGGGTCCATTTCCTGAAACGTTTAAGTAACACTCAATTGAGGTTAAAACATTTTCCAATTCATTACTCCAAGTACAACACTGTGCTCCATTCTTCTAAGAATTGACATAATAAGCACTGCATCTGAAAAAGTGAGGCTATTTATCTTTGGATATGAGGCTGAACAAAGTTCAGATCCACTAATATATCTGCTGCACGGCTTCAGCTGTAAATTACAAAAACTGAAACTATGCTATTTCTGTTATGTGTCAGATTGGGTTCGTTGGGGTTTCTTTTACTCACATCATAAAAACTTTACAGACTTTCCTCTTGCTCAAAGTGCACGAACCAGCTCTATTCACACAGTGCTACACAGATTAGCTCTGAAAACTGTTATACTGGATTTGCAGCCTGGTCAGATTCACATAATCTTAATTCGGTGTATAGGAGATGAAGTTTGATCCACTCGAGTATGAAAATGAATTTTGAGTGCAAACTCACCTACTTTGACATTCTCAATTCTTCCATACCTACTTCATTAAGAAAGATACATATTAAAAAATCACATTTCTTTTCCATCCTTGTCTAAAAGGTCAGATTATCTTCACACCAATGAATATCAGTCCTAGCTCTTCCAGTTGCTTCTTCCATCTCCCTTCAACCATTCCTGAATTTAATCATCCCAACACAGTACAAGGTCAATAGCAATGTCATCCAGCAGATTTAAGAAACACGAAAGCCAGCAGGAACATCTTTTCCTCACCCTGTGTCAGGAAAGGAGCAGTGCAGTTCTTCTTCCAAGCCTCCACCTCAGGCCTGTCTCACCTGGGGCCTGTGCCAGACAGGTGCTCAGGCCCTGTTTCCAGAGGGTTGCTAAGATGCCCTGGTTGAGCCCCATGCAGGGGGAAGGACACACTTGGTAGCAAAGGAGAAAGGAAGGGAAAATACATTGGGTGCAAGCAGCAGAAGGCACCAAGGATGGGACAAGGACACTGACTGAAGGGGAAGATCTGCTCCCAAGTGACTTGAGTCAGGCAGAACACAAAAGTTGCAGGTTGCAGGATTCTGGGGATGTAAAACTGACCCAGGTCAGCAACTGCCTTAGGAAAGAAATGCTGCCTCTGTTGTCTCTCCAAACATAGGAGAAATAGTTTAGGCCAGAAAGAAGCAGAGCTGTCTGCAAGGAACCAGAACTTCAGACGATGAAATAAACTAGCTACAGTAGGAGACTGTAGCCTGAGAAAGATGACCACTATTTGGATTCTGTTTGCTTCGCAAGATGCTGAGAATGAGACTCAGAAAAGTGTCTGCACTTCCAAGTAGCCTCAGAAGAATGTTCAGGTTCCTTAGCGGACAATCACATCAGGCCTACAATTTCCACTACTATCATGAATGGGTGATTTGGCTGCTTAAAGAAACACCATCAAAGGTATTGGCAAAAGGAGGATCTGAACACCAAACACTTTCTATAAAATAAAAGAAACACAGCTTAGGATAGTTTTTTGGCATGTAGTAGTTACAGAAGCACAGAAATAAATTTAAGTTACCAAGTGCAATACAGCAGATAGTTTCGTATGAAAGAAATCATAAATTCCATCCTTGGCAGGGAGGATTGTAACTAGAGAAGTTAACTATGTTAAAGGAAAATCTATGGCAGAGCCGTAAATTCTCGAAACCTCCTGTGTCCTATGAAGATATGAACTATATACTCTTTTCCATCTACTGGGACCAAGCTAAGCGAAGAACAAAGAACACTGCTACTGACTTTTGAGTTAATTTTTCATACTTGGCAGAGGGATCTTTCTCCTCTCAACTGACCGTGTACACCAACAGAACTAATATAAGACTTTCAGACTTTGTTTTTTGAAAAGACAGAATGATGACAAATTCATGCAAATGAGTATTAATCTCTCATAAAAAATGCAAATCTCAGAGGGTTAATACATTTTTAACATGCCTTAAAATAATCTAGATAACATATAATTCCTCAATTTTTGGCATGACTTGAATTGAAGACAGGCTATGAAGCCATAAACTATCTTTTAACCAATGAGAGTGGAGGTTTATGCCCTTTTAAGCAACTATCTTCATCAGGGCAGCTAAGTAAACATTTGAGAACATGAATTTTAAATCTCTTGATATTTAGTTAAGCTAATGCATATTCATGTGACAGTGTTCAGTTTTAAAGAAAAGCCTGGCACTTTTCATCATGAAAAAACAGCAGAACATCTTCCATATCTTTGCTATAACTCAAAAAAATATTTGTATATTCTTGTTTAGTTTCTGCTGAACACACATATCTGCCTTCAGATAAAATTTGCTAAGGTTAAAACTAAATTTTAAAGCAAGAAGAAATATGCAGGTACTTATCTTAAATGATTTCCAAAAGAACTATTACTTAAATCAAACAGTAATACTAGGATTGCAAATCAAGGGACAAAATGATGGCCATCACGTTTTTTACCCCTTTAAATTAATTGGAAATTTCAGAATGCAATACTATTTACCTCTAACAGATATGTATATCCTTTTTTAAAATCTTTAATTAAACAGCTCTTATAGCATTAATTCTCTCAAATGATCTTTGGTTGGCTGAAGAAGTTGTTGGTGTAATGGAAGAGTGAAAAGGGCATTATACTCAGCACATACGGGATCTGTGTACATCTAAATTTTGGTAACATCTGAGGAAGTTAGAAAATAAATTCTTTTGCTGTGTTTGAATGATAGAAGTTTGCTTTTTGCTATTATTTGAGCAAATTCAGACAGTAAATGTTGAGAATTTATCCTAGTACACTGCTAAAGGTAAAACAGTCAGGCATTTCTGTACCCAAAGTTGTTCCACATGCAAACATATTAAACTGCAATAACACTTTCAAAACACTATCACTTTGCACTGCCTACACAAGTCATCCAACACATGGAGCCATCACCAGTACAGCTGTGTAATCAATAAAAGAAGACTGTCCTTTAAACACTTACTAACTGTAAAGCTAAACAAGTTAAATATTAACATTATGATATGCATGTAAGAAAAGCAAATCCAGAAAGTCCAAAGCAAGATTCAAGAGTGAAAAATACTGCAAAGCATCAATTACTAAAAGCATAGTGGGTGAGAGATGGATACAATGTGGAATGAAGAAACATTTTTCTTCTTTTTTCTTTTTTTAAAAGCACAATTTAGAAACAACTGTTTAGGGAAAGAAGTTTTCATTATCTTTTTTTCTTCTGATTTCATCAGTGAACATTGCTTTTTTCAAAGGCTCAGGAAAAGCATTTGATTGCTTTAATTAAAAAAAAAAAAAAAGAATTCTGTTGAATTATGTCTGGCAAGCTACTGAGAGGTTCATACCCACAAACAAGTCAACTTTTCTACCTTAAGGCAGGCCTGAGGGGAGAAATAAAGTTCTCCTTTTCATTGCAAGGAGCAATTTCAAAATCATATGGCAGAGGTGCTACCTGGGAATAACTCCCTGTGCCCCACATACCTAATTAACACAAGCTCCTGCTACAGTGGTATGCACAGAGAAGAGGTATGAATGACCTTGTTAGGGGAAGACATAAAAAGAGGATGAGAGCAAAGCTCGGAGACAAAGAGAAACAGATGGGACTGTCAGCTGTAGAACTGCAAAGCCCTACAATGCAGGAGCATGGAGAACATGGGGAATATTGCTTGGATTAGACAGAACAGTTCCAGCTGCAGTCACCAGAAGACTTACTGACCTACATTTGGGATTGGTAAGGCTTGTGCTGGGTAATATTTTAGTTGTAATTACGTTTACATGAAGTGGAGGGCTGTAATCTGTTCCCCTCTCGCTCTGCATTGCAGCTCCCCAAGTAAATGTCAGCACTGCTTTACACACTTGGTAATCTACAGCACCACTACTGCACTGCTTCAGAAGCTCTTTCATTTCAATCCCCCACCCCCTCAGGATGGCACACTTTTCTCTTTAAGTAACGAACCATTACTGCCAGATAATGGATTCTGTACTCAGCATCAAAAATGCTTGGTGATCAAATCCAGAAGTCCTGAAGAGAAGTAAAAATTACCTCCTCACACCATGAAAAAAGTGCAGGTTCTTGTCTTAACAACAGGCTCAAATTCCATAACTGAGATTGTTTGAACCAGTTTGGCTGACTGATTTGGGCACTTGCTGACTTTAAAACCCAAATATTATGTTGTTAGAAATCTTTCCTCTCCCACAAAGCTCTATATTTGTGGATTATGATGGCTGCTGTCTTTGATCAAATGCTCAGGAAGTTTTCATGCAGAAGACCAAACTTGGAGGAAAAGAACCTGCTGTAACACAGGATTGACAGCCAGAATACAGAGAAAGGCCCTGAAAAGTCCAAAATGGATTTTATTGGGCCATTTGTCTATGTGGACAGGGCTAAATACGTCACACGTTACAGATTTCCTAAGAAGACAAGAACAAAGGAAAAAAAAAAGATTGAGGACGAGGTAATTTTTATCCATTAATATTTCTAAGCAAGGAACAGCAAATCAAATATGCTGGATACTTTTTTTTGGATCCTGGGGAATGAAGAGACAGATTACTAGACCTATTAATTTATATTCACGAAACATATTCCAATTACAAGTAGTTTCTGACCTTTCTGGCCCCACAGCCATTGCAAGAACCTCTTTAATTACTTGCCTTTTTTGCAATAAAATACAATTAAGCAGCACTAATTATTTGACACAAGATATTTTAAGTATGGAAGAGGCTAACCAGTTGCTCTAACAACATAATTTAATGAATTTGACTGGCAGGTACTATATATTCTTCTCCTATGGCAGAACAGTTTTGTTCTGCACTTTCAAACATACCCTCTTTGTTGTAATTTGTACCTACAATAAAATAAGAACATATTGAATAGAAGAGTGCTGAAAGAATTCACAAAACCATCACACTGTCACAGCATTTCACACTTCAAGATAATGGATAAATATTAAGCAATTATGACAGATTTGGGAAGGCCATGGATTAAAATTAAAAACCTATGTGGAAACAAGGTCTTCTTCTGAGGACAGAAGTCTGGGATAATGTTATAAATAAAACTAGATAGAGGCAATACCAATCCAGTCAATAATGATGGGGATTTTTTAATGAAAAAACAGTGACTTATCCCTCCATAGGCAACTAAAGATGCCATGATGTATAATTATTTCTTCAGAAATATTGCAACATCATTATACAAAAAAATTAATTAGAAAAAAAAATCAAGCCAGATATCCAAAAATTTTAACAACTCTTTAAATTTCTTTATGTGATTACAGATAATCATCATTGTGTTCCCCAGAAGGTCACAGAGGCTAAAGAGAGGCTAAGAAGTTGGCATAAGTATATGACATGGCAAGATTAGGTAACTTCAGGAGCATTCCTCTCAATCTTATAGCAAATGTAGATTATACTGTTCACCATTTGACCTCGGTCAATCACTCAGATTCAAGTTTTATTTTTAACACAAGGAGAGGATGGGTAATTCAAAAGGAATTCAGAAAGATGCTCAATTTTTACCGATACAAAAACATCATTCTGTGAAGAATTGGTTCTATAATTTTGAGTACAGAAAGACAACACACAGGCTTCACAGAACCAGAGGCACTGTTTCATTCCAGCCAATGTATGCTGTTTATAATAAAATACAAATAACATCTGCAAGTTTTCTTACCTTTTCATTTGCATTACTGGATACTCAAAATTAAATTTAAAGCTAATACGGGGTATTTATGTTTTTACCCAGAGGCTAAATAATTTCTTGAAAAGGTTCAGCTCTAATAATCAAAACTGATGGAAATCATTAGGATTTTATAACTGTCTTACCTGTCACTAATTACAACCTTCAATAAAACTGTAAGAAAAAATTCTTGGCTGATGTCTGATACCTTCACCACCAAAATTTCTTTCTTGAGACATCTTCAGCAACTTAAACCAACTTGTGAATCAAACCAAGCCTCACAAGTTCTTTAGAAAGTCACACGTACACCTACCATTTTGTCAGTATCACATCAATGGTATCCTCTCCTTCACTGAACAAATAGGCAAAACCTAAACCCATCTCCTCTGATACTCAATGTTTGCACACATTAGTACACAAGTACTTGCACTTGGATCCAGAAATATTTCCAAAAGAATATCTAGTTAAATCATAAATTAAGAAACTACTTAAACATTAAGGTATTTTAGTAACATTTAAAGAAGCACAAAAACATAGAAATAAACTCAAAATGTTTATTTAGTAGTCAAAATTAGTTAATTTGCAAACAGCAGTTTTTGCTGTTGAATTTGATTTTCAATGCATCACAGGGAATTTACAAATAAAATTAATAAAATACTTCTAAGCATAAAACTGTATAGGAAAAAGTTGTTCAGTGTTTTACTTCCTTTTTGAAAGATTTCAAATATCTACATAAATTTCTTACTTTATTTTTAAAATGTGTATGGAGCTTTAAAGATTCATATCTGAAAGTCTATGAAATATTTCGATATAGCATCCTTGAATATTTTCATATGAAAGCTCTTATTGAGTTGTACTGTAGGAATTTTTGGGGGTAAAAATTAGGGTAATTTCATCATCTTTACCACGCCAGCATTAATATGGAAGACCAGCTGATAGAATAAATGTATGAGAATTAATCACAGGATTCACACTCCTATGATTCATGTCATATTTAGAGAGAGGAAAATAAATGAAAAGGATCGAAGAGGTGTTTTAAAAAGACATAAATATAGTAGGGCTAAAACCAACTTATAAACACAAAATAGATTTTGCTAGAAGTATGCATTAGGGACGTTACATTTTACCTCCAGTGTTACGGCCATTCTACAGAAGGGTGAGACATCTACGTGTAATACAAACATCTTCCATTTTTCCATGCAGTACTGAAGTGTCCTGGCTCAGGATTTCCATGACTAATTTAACAAGCTATAACAGAACCAATGTAACTACTGTTTGACTCGCCTGTTAAAGTATTTTCAAAGGGGGAGAAGACTGTGGTGTCAGATTTTCATAGCCAGAAAGAAAACAGTCATCAGTAAAGGATGCAAGTCACACCTGGGAGGTGAGTTCTGTTAGACTGTAGGATGCTGGTACTGGGTACTCACACTCCACCCCCACATATAGTGAAGAATGTAGCCCTTATGTACAGAAATAATCTTTCTGCACGGGTCAGCACTGAAAAATTGAAACTGGAGCTTTACATCTTTTTCTAAAAATAGCAAAGATGGCGATTTTCATTAACACAAGCAAACACAGAATAACTTCAGCACCTCTTCAACTTGACTGATTGCCTGCCTAACTTCAACAGTACTGAAAGTGTATTTTAATATAGCTGTGCAACCACTGTATGCAAAACATACTCATAATTTCTATAATTTATGTATTCCAAAGCATTCTGAAGGCTTATGAACCTAGCTGTCATGATTTATCATGCAAGATAACCTGGTTGGATAGTCATCAAGAAGCCATTTTCTCATCTCACAAAATAGAAGTTTTCACTAATGGAGAAAATACTATAAAATACCTCACATGAGGGTTTCCTTACGTGCTAGACCCCAGGTTTCCATAGCAGGGTCTTGGAACTCTTGTCCAAAAGAAATTAATTTTGTGTATTTCAAGACTGCTCTGCAATGTGAATTAAAGTAACAGAAATGGGAGATGATATAGAAGACTGACTTTAAAAGTGTGGTCCAGAACCAAATGAAAATACACTACACTATTTTTCAATGTTTCTCAGTAAAAGAATTATCAGTGGTGGTTTTTTTGGTTGGTAGGATTTTTCCCCATCTATATGCAGTGTAAATTTGTCTGTCTTCCCCCTATTACATTTTTCAAGTCCAGTTTGAACAGCCACACTCTATTTCAAGATTCAAGTCTAACTAAGTTATAATTATGATAAGGAATTATTACCTGAATAATAACTTGTATCCCTGAAGATAAGTATCCTAAATAGGCATGTGTCAGACCTTGATTCTGCTGCTAAATGGTGTCAGAATTCAGGGTATCTCAAAAACCAAGCTGCAAAGTCAGATTAATCTGCATTACAAGTGAGAAAAGTGTTCACCTTTGGAAACATGAAAGAGAGAACAATGGTGATACAGTATTACATGTGAAATACTCGCATTTGGCACTCTAGGAAGTTCTATATTAATTCATAAATAACAGGGACACTATCAGTAGCTCATAAGTTTATTTCAGTAGACTGGGGACTCCTAATGTAAGAAGGACATGGACGTGCGGGAATGAGTCCAGAGGAGACCACGGAGATGGTCAGAGGGCTGGAACACCTCTCCAGTGAGGACAGGGTGAGAGTTGGAGTTGTTTAGCGTGGAGAAGAGAAAGCTCCAGGCAAACATTACAGCAACTTCCAGTACCGAAAGGGGCCCTACAAGAAAGCTGGAGAGGGACTTCTGACAAGTATGGAATGACACGTGACGGCTTTAAATTGAAAGAATAGGTTTAGATCAGATACTAGGAAGAAATTCTTTACTGTGAGGGGGGTGAGGCACTGGAACAGGTTGCCCAGAGAAGCTGTGGACACCCCATCTCTGGAAGTGTTCAAGGCCAGGCTGGATGGGGCTCTGAACAACCTGGTCTAGTAAAAACTGTCCATGGCAGGAGGGTTGGAACAAGATGATCTCTAAGGTCCCTTCCAGTCCAAACCATTCTATGATAACACTTTCAGATTCTGTAAAGTTCAGAAATTATGCATAGAAAACACACTGACATAAACACTTATTTCACTTTTTTCACAGGAAAAAAAAAATTAGATCCTGAGCACATTTGCTTGCTTTGTTTATTTCAGATAGGCACTTTCTAATTCAGAAAAAGAGCTCAACAGAAAGGATCAAAGATTAATTTCACATAGTAGTTTTGTGAAATCTGGTTTCTAGGAGAATTTTTGCTGGATTTAGAACTGTTTATTTCTGCAAATCAAATGTGTATTTATATGAGTCATTATTTGGTGGCAGTTATTCTGAGTCTTCTGGAAAACAACAAAGTGAAATAAAACAGAGTAGAGATGTCATTGCAATGGCATATTCCCTTATTAGTCCTGTTCCCTCCGCCTGTTTTTAAACAACACCAAGTTTGAGTCTCACCACTCCACTTACACTCTAAAGTATTCTGTAAAATTTTAGTCTCCCCTCATAAGAATTTTCCTAAATCTCTTAAGGATCTTTCTCAAAGTGTTTCTCTAGTTTTTTCTCTTTTCTCTAGTTTTTTTATTTTTTCTCTTTTCTAGTAAAGAAAATTTTCTAAGAAGTTCTAAGAATGTATACAACACTAAATATATGTTTAAAATTGTTGTATTTTTATGCTAAAATTCATAAATCACTAAGTATGTCTTGGAAAACCCCTGGAAGAACTTGAGAACTGAAAACATTAGTAACCCAAGCAGGTATTAGGAAACACTGTGACTGAAATGACTTGAATTTTGCACATAGTAAATATTGAAAAAAATGTGTAGTCTTAAACGTGGAGAAAAGTACAGTACAAAACCAAGGTCATTTCATTTGTAGAAATCTAGGAGGGGTTACTAGCTCACAATCAAGGAGAGAAGAAATTCATGGAGGGAGATTATGTGCAGCAGAAGGAGGCAAAAGAGATCAGGAAAGGATAGAACTAGGAGACTGAAAATTACAACAATATTTAGAACTCAGGATAGATTCAGGAAAGATGAACTGTACATAAGATTTAAGAACAAACATAGAAACATTAGGATTGAAAAATAATTAAAATACCAATAAGTCTGGTTACTAAAATATCACTACTTAAAAAGTCAATATACATACCCACACATATTAAAAATGGAATAGAAAACATCATCACTCAGGATTATCAGAAGTGAATAAAAGCTACTCAATTTACATCACGAATTATGTTTGTAGAGACAGAAGAAAAAAATACCTTTTTCACTACCCTACTCGTAAGAAACATTAATATATAGATGGTGCTGAAACTTGCTGAAGCTCACGATGACTCTACAAGACTGAACTAGATGCTGAGAGCAAGTTTTGCTCCAGTCAGTTTAGTAAATCTAAGTGATTTATTAATGAGGGAGCAGGACCTAGGGATCAACTCATAGGACAGCTATTAAACACTTTAGTGCTGGTTTGCTACTCCTACCTCTCTTTCATGGTCACAGGCAAGTCATTTACCAACACGGAATATCCCCATCGTAAAACAAGGCTGTACCTGCTTTTACTAGACACATTGGAACTTCACACGGAGTATCATACACACATTAATTACTTCCAACATTACTTTAAAGCCTTATATAAAGTGACTCAGGTCTAATTTGTATGTACTGTCCATAAAGAAATCCTGGAATTTTATTTAGCATAGGAAAGAACCATGAAGGATTTGGCAACAATCCTTGAATGGTGGAAGCCTGATTTCACCGTGTTCCTCTGTATAAGCCAAGTAATTCAAAACTCTTTGCATCATGTAAGTGACAAGGTAGCAACCACTAGAAAACACTCTCAACTAAGCAATGAAGCTGGGAAAGGATCTGGAGCACAAGTTCAGTGAGGAGCAGCTGAGGGAGCTGGGGTTGTTTAGCCTGCAGAGAAAGGAGGCTCAGGGAGAACCTCAGAGTGGTTTATGAGTTAAATTTCTGAAAAAGAATGCCAGTACAGAAGATTTAGCAGAAAACAGAAAGTAGACATAACACTTTATCTGCTTGCACTCTGGTACCTTCTATTTTCTTTTCCAAAGCACTAGGAATCAAAGAATGGCTAAGGTTGGAAGGAACCACTGGAGGTCACCTAGTCCAACCTCCCTGCTCAAGCTCTAAGCACATTACTCAGGATTGTGTCCAGACAGCTTTTGAATAGGTTAAATACCCCACAAAAAAGAGCAATGCTTAAAGCCTAAAGTAATGCTTTATGGTAAGATACTTGATGGTTGTAAAGCTTTTCAGTTTTCCTTCGGCCACAATTAGCTAGCTAGAGAATCTCTAAAATTAGCATTCACGAAAAAGCTACCGGTTGCTGATCAAGCCTTTCACAGCTGGAGCTGAACAGCAAAGGGCTCTGGTTTAGTGCACTTGCACAGCAGAGGGAAAGAAGTCAGACCCTCAGCAAGAGCCCCAGATGATGCAAAAGAGAATCAGACAGCAAGAGCCTTCTTACAGTACCTCAAAGTGGCCCCCAAGATATTCATTATGCACTGAATGTGAAACTCAGCTTTAATTCACTAAAAGAAAATTAAATACATCAAAGAAAATGCTGATTAGTGACGTTCTGGTAATGGCTGTCCCAGTGAGGCATGTCAGCAAAGAGAATTAAGTAATTTGTGGAATGCTCCCCTGCTGAACCAGGTCATATGCAGAAGAGTACCTTGTAAAGGGAAGTATGTGGTCTGTTAAGACTGATTTGTCAGACAGGACAATGGTTGAATTTAAATGTAATTTCAGGAGAAATAAGAAATTTCTTGGGAGGGCACACTGTAGTCTAGTGGTTGCACTGTGTTAAACATTCATTCTGTGACAGCATTAGTTGCTGCATTTGAAATATCTGCAAATCAAAATCCTGGGCAGTTTCCTTGCTACAGTGACAGTACAGTGACTGAAAGGAATGTTATTAGTGTTTTAATAACAAAACAAAAAAAGAGAGTTTTTCTAATTTCCTTATCTCATAAAATCAAGTGTACAGGAGTAAGTGAGCAACCATATCTACAACTGTAAAAGTTCTCAAAGCCCAGAGAGAGCAGTTTAATACAGAAGACAGAGAATAGCACTGAAGAACCCTGTTAACTGAAGGAGTGTATAGTTCACAACTCTGAATCAGAAAAGAATATAACCTTGTTAAATGCAGTAAGTAACGAACTTAAAGTAGTCTTACACCTGTAAATCCAGCAAAATGTCTTGCTGAGTTATTTCAGGCAAGTCATCCTGATAAGTCTCAAATGGGCAATGGTTGAAGTGTACACATGGTCAAAGTAGTTCATGTTGGGGAAAAGAGAGCAGTTGCAGGCTGCTGCAGTGACAGCTCAGCAAGCTGGAAGAACTGTATCCTGTGGTTTGGAATTGACTGTTTCAAAACCAGTGTGCACAATCTTCAAGGAACTGACAAAATATCAAGCTTTTCAAATAGCAACTTTTAGAAAAGAGTGTCTGAAAGATGTACTTGAGGAATTCTCACAGGGAAAACCTGAAAACTCATCAAAACCAAATATTCATCTCACTTTTTGATTACTCAAAATGGTACTGATTTTCTCCTAGTGTCCTGTTTATCAACAAATGCAACTTGTAAAGCATACAAATTGCACAAAACAATGTTAGAAAACCTAGACCTGTGTTCACACAGGAGACCTGAAAGAAGGTCAAAAGCAGGACACAGCTGTTCTTGTTCGTCATTTGGATACAACAATCCAGACTTGATAAATTATGATTTATTACTGGTGTTTCTGCAGTCTAAATTTCTATTCCTCCATGTCAATTACAAAGATAAATGTTCTTTTAAAAAAATCCTGCCTATAAAGGTAAATTCACAAGGCCAAAAAACACAAATTAAATGCTTGCATCTGCAATTTGCACATGGCACAGTAAGACAAAACCTGCATGCTACATCTGATCCTCTAACACACTGAGCACTGCCTTGCAGGTGGTCGAGCACAGAGCCTCAAACATTTTCACACATTTTCATTCTACTAAGATCCTTTGTTACAGAAGACTTCAGAAAGAACTAAGTGCTTAACTGCTTTGGGCAACCTGGTTTCCAGACTGTAGAAATCATATCTAAACTGACAGGGAAAAGAGAAGGCTCAGGCCTTAAGAGTTCCAAATCTATCATATTTTCTTTCAAGAGTTGTTAAGGGACAGATTGGTCATCTGTCATGTCACTTAAATATACCTACAAACTTTAAAAAGCACTGAAATGAATAATTAAGAAGATCATAAATTTTGCACTACCCACAAAATGAATGTACTTTACATTCTTCAAATATAAAAGAAATGCATATTTCATTATAAAACAACATGGATTGTTGGTGGCAGTAAGAGCTGGGTTTTTGCATTATTCACTCATGAAAATATTCATTAATTCAAAGATTGTCTGGTGGTGTTTATGCCCTTCTGCAACACTAAGCCCAAGGGAGAGTGAAGGTATTTCAAACCCAAAACTTGCATGTCACATGGTTTTGCTGGCAGTGGAACACGGGGAAATACCTGCACGCCGTCCAGTCACTGCCAGTTACACATGGACAGGCAGCCTAGAGAGAGATCAACTCAAAGAATACGGCAATACCACGACTGCAGGCAGCGTTTCTCCAGTCTTATCAGCCCAGCCCATGCATCAGAAAGGGCTGCACGAGCTGAGCATTCCCATGCAGGGTCACTGCCAGAGAATTGCAATACATGGGAGCACCAGCCCACAATTTTCTGTTATCCACTTTCTCTCAGCAGGTAAATGGGAGCAGAGCGTGGCTGTAGATTAAATTGCGAGCAAGTGAAATGACAGAATTGGAAGACAACAACTGCACTGGTGTAAGGGGAGTGATCTGTGTGACCACAGGATACAGGTGTGTATCTCCTACCAAGGGCAGTGTGAAGGCAGACTGCAAGAAAATTGGCCATACAGATGCATCCCTTATAGAGAGAACAGCTGTTACATGAATTCTTCCCACAATTTTCTATTTTGGATGTCTTAGAAGCCTGGCTTTCTCAGACTTCAAACCTTCTCAAGAGGGAAAGAAGATACCAGTAGGAATCCATAGTTCCGCAATGAATAAGGCTTTTGCATCAAATTACTAGACATATGGACTGTTTATCTGGCAACAGTAAGTGGTTGTTTTCACAACAGAAAGAAGGCACAGCATTTCACAAATATCTGTGTTGTGACCTCTGCAGTTCACTCCATATATATAAAAATCTGTAAAAATAAGCAAGGCTGCAAAATTTGCTGATGATATGAAAATGCTCAGAGCCAATTAAAAATCAAACTTGACCGAAATGAGTTGCAGAAGCTCAGAGAAACAAATTATGTTGCAATAAAATGGCAACTAAAGTCAGATGCCAATAAACACAAAATAATAATTATGAGAAAAAAATATGGGTTCTGAATAAGTTGCTATCACCCAGAAAAAGGACCTTGGTGTTTATATAGGTTTTTCTCCATCAGCACAAGTCTAGCACTCAAAAATTGCCAAGAAGTCAAACTAAATATTAGAAATTAATAAGAAAGGACCACAGAAACAGGAACTACAAGTGATAAACGGTTTCACTAACTTCATAAAGTATTCTGAATGCATTTCCCAGTTCTGGTGTTTGCAAGCTCATGATATCTATCAAGAACATTTCAACAAATCATACAGCAACATTCAGCTAAGGGTCACATTTAACCAGTCTTTGCCAATTTCCAGCCAATGCCACTGGCTGCTACACATCCCTTTGAACCAGGAAATAAATAACAAACCAGAAATCATTTGTACTACTTTGCCCATACTGTAATCAGTTAGGTGAATGTAAAACTTATCTTGGTTTTAGCACCTGCTTCAATTTTGTTTTCCCACAGGGCAAGTAGGTGTGATTGCAGTAGATGAGGGAGAAATCTAGGTAAATGAAAAAGTCTGGGACAGTTCCATCAGTCATGGTTTAATCCCCGTACGGGAACAAGCACTAACAGAATGCGTCAATCATCAGCAAAGTTTGTGGCTCAGGAGGAATCAGAAAAAAGCAGATAAGATCCTGAATCATATTAATAAGTGCTGATTTGGTGCATATAAACCTTGCCTGGGAATGTAGTAAAGTCCAAGGTAATTCTAAGTAAGTGTGTTGATTTTATAGTATTTAGAAAAGCATTAGAAATAGAACCAGGTTGTTAATTGCAGCAGATCTGGCATGTTACTGCTCTAATTTGCTGAGTTAATTGTACAGAATACTTAAAGGACCACTGGTTCTGAAATTTGGTATAACATTAGTTTTTCAGAAACATACACCATGCAAATATGCTGAGAAATGCCTTAATAAGAGAGTAAATCATGATTTCCCATTTATATACATGGGTTCTGTAATACTAACTAGCCATTAAACATGATTATATTTTTTTCTAAATTAAAGTCTGTTAAACCTTGGAATTTAAGTACACTGATTAAATGGCTGTTATTTTTAATCACTGTTATGGTATTTCAGCAAGTTGACAGAGATAAGCTACATTTTCTAGTAATTTGTTATTTTTTCCATTTTCCCATTGAGAGCATTCTAATTTTCAAAACAGACTGCTTACCAACTGGCTCTATAAAAGTCACTGCCAATGTAATGTCAGTTAATACATAAATGGATTTGTTACAATGATTTTAACTTCTCTATTACAAAACAAACAGTAGCATCAAAATTATTTTCCAATCACTGATAAAAAAACAGCAAACACATTATTTGCAAAACTCTAAACATAATTTGAAGAACATACTAATATACTGTGGCATACTGAAACTTTATTCTAGCGGCACAATATCATAAAGAAAGGTAGTACTACAATGGTACCATGGCTGAATATTATGGTTGGAAGTTCATTGAGATTTGCTTCAGAGATTTCATAACGGCAAGTCACGAGCATCAGGGATAACACTTGAGATGATGCTGTGAAAGAAGTCTAGATCGATAAAAGTTCTTGAAACTTGCAAGTGAAAGTGAAAGATGAGAATTCTTGACTTTTGTAATGAAAATAACAAAAACCCCATAAATAACAAGCACTTTAGAGATCACAAAGCACACATATTTCTTGCCAGTTTTCAGTTTTAGGCTATAACATAGGATAATCTTGGTGTTCCTGTAAGTGCACAATCCCTCAAAGTTTCATCTTACAGTAATTATTAACAAAGCAACATTTCAGGATAAGACATAAACCCATAAAAGAATAAAAATGTTTTCCCTGTCCAAGAAGACCAGGCTAATCAGTGAAATAGTACATATTTAAATTTTCACAGCATGTCATGATTTAACCCCACTTTGTCATCCCTCTAAAATGAAAACACACCTATAGGACTGACCAAGATTTTAATGGCAGCACGTGAATCAGCTACTCCACCAGAAAAAGTAAAATGGACAAAAAGATAAATGAATCTGCACTAGGGTTTTGTCAGCATAAAGCTTTGCTAGTTAATGAAAAATTTTTTATCACTCTTCTAGTATTTTAGGCAACTGCCAACCCAAACATTTTACATCTTCATGTCCCCTGGAGTAACAATTTTTGCATCAGTAACAGCTAATTTGTGCAAAATGTGTAATGTAGATAGAATAGGAAAAGGATCAAAATCAAACTGTGTCCTAACTGTAAAACTGAAATACTTCAACACCATTCTCTTTCTCCATTTCACTACAGAGATGTGAAAAAAGCCCAGTGCTTTGAAGCCACTTGACATTTTGTGCAAGTGAGAGGAGCAACAAAATAGTTAACTATGTAAACATAGAAAACAAAAATTTTCAAAATAGAGAAATAGAATTTACAAATGTAATCCAAATGAAAACCTGAATTTGGGCAATCCAGTGCACCTTATTTCTTTTCTGCTTACAGCAACTTAAAAACTAGATGTATGCAGTCTATGCATAAATGCATAATTTTTACTGACTTAAGCAAAAGCGATTCTAGAATCCTAGCACTGACCAACTACATTTTGTAAAAGTCACAAAGTCTTTGCTTCTCCCACATCCATGTCTTAGCAAATACCGTATCACTGTCACTTGCATTAACAAGTCTTCGCATTGCCATTCCATCCATGTTCTATCCAAAAGCAACATCACAATGAGCTTTTCAGAACCTTTTCTGCACTACAGATCATACAATGCAGTCCCCAATAAATCTTTTAAATATCATTTCTTCAAGATGCATTTCCATCAACTACCTCTGACAATTCAGAGAATGTCACAAAGTTATGAATTTTGCTTAAGGTTATAAAAATGTGGCAGGAGTTACGGCCTCAGGGTGCACACACTCTGCAGTTCTCTGTCAGAGCAGCGTCTGCTCTCCAAGGCCAGGTGCAATAAACAACCATTTGCTGTTTCTGACCAGCTACTCAGAGGGAGCAACCTTGGACGAGGGTTTGATGCATAAGACAAAAACCACTTTACTTTTAACTCTAAATGTACCACTGAACTTGGATCCTCAGACAAGGCTGCCTGGGAAAGAGACAAAAGATTATAAAAGGAGGGGTTACATAATGGCTCGTTGGTGAGAAAATAGCAAACAGACAATATTTTTTTTCCTAAGCAGAAGGGTAAAAATTATGTGCAGGAAGGGAATAACGAACTTCTAGAGGCTCTGACATTATCTTCAAACAATACTTTACTGAGGAAAATAAACCCATAAGAAATACAGAGATATTTATTATTATGCTCTCTCTATGGTTCCTTTTCTAGCTGAAGTGGAAGAGTGTTTGTTTTCCTAGACCCATTAGCAAAACCCAGTGGGTATTCATTTGTTCATTTTTCCTCTAAATAACACAAATATCTGACAAGACAAACTGCAAAATAAAACTGTACAGCAGAAGCTCAGGAAGAGTCAGTGAATTCAAACAGTGAATTTGCAGGATTCATGCACATCTAGGAACTTAGACAGTTGTGAGGTACAATCTGTTACCATGGAATAAACAAGGATCTGCCTCCAAGAAAACTATCAGGGGAGCAAGGAGAGTGACAGCACAGTAACCAACCGAGACCCAGCAAAGGTATGAGTACAAGGATGATGGTGAACTTCAAACCCAGCAACCTGCACATGCAGCAACAGAACCAAGTGGTGCTTGTGGTACCCTTTCATTGCTTGCCCAGCCTTTTTGACTGCACCTCCTGCAAAGAGTGTTCTAGGTAAGACCCAACTGCAGCAACCTAATTTTTCTGTGAAATCCCTGAAGAAATCTCACCACATTAATTAGAACTACTGCAAGTTGAAAGTAAACAATTCAACTGATCTCAAAGAGTTGGGTGAGCTCCTCTGGAGAACTTACCTGTGTACTGATTCTATACCATAGGAACAGGATGTATTACAGATGTATTTTGGTGTTACTCCACAGACCCCCACACCCCACCTCCCACTCTCACCCCTGATAAAAGATTGGGTTACAGCCCACATGAAAAAGTTTGAGTACTTGACTGCACAGCAGATGTAAACCAAATGACCACCAAATGGCATTTTACACGCTGTACTATTTAGAATTTATATTGCTTTTGTAGTGACTTTAGAACAAGAAAGACCCGCTGAAGTCAGCTGAAGCCAACATTTTACTGCAGAATTTGTATTGGTTCTGTTCATCCTACAGATAAATTTTAAGCTGCTGCAGTAACAGATTGCACTTAAAACTTTAGTAGAGTGGCTTTTATTTATTATTTATTTATACTTTCAATTAACTCATGGCCAAGAAACCAAAGGTAATTTTCTAGCAACAACTAAAGTGTAACTGAAGTTTTTGTTGGGACAACCTTGATGGTTATAGGTCTGATTCTTGTTGCAAAATTCCTCATCTACTAAGAGACAGAGTTTTTTGTGCTACAGTTTCTTTCACACACTTTACACTGGGAATGTTTTCTCTGGTAGCGATACGTGCAAATATTTTTATTGCCAACTCTAAACATTTGCAAACTGTAACAAATAATTATAAACCATTCAAGCAAACATTTACAAAAAACTCTGAGCTCATCAGTTACTTTAGGTGCAGGACATTTCCATTACAGTGCTGTACCAAAGAGGAAGATAAAGAAAAACACTCCAGGACATTAAAGAACCCTTTTTTTTAGAGACTTAAAGCCTACATTTTTATGCAAAAAATTTAATATTTGAAATCTTAATGTATGGACTTTATGTTACACTGAGATAAGTGCTTTTCATGCATGCTAGAAAGAGGACCTATATTAAGCAATATTATTTTCTGTCTTTAAATGCACAACTGGATGCATTTGCATGGATCAGGGCAATTTCCCTGAACAACAATCTGAATCTTCAGCTGAACTGACATTTTGGTAATAGTATGATGAAAATAACAGTACTGGACTAACCACAAGTAAATTTGACATCAGAAATTAAAAAACACAAACTATTAACATTGACGCTGCTTCGAAATTTGGTAAGAACGTCCCATAAATTCACAGTTCCAGCTTATATCAGTCACTTACTTGAAATCCTAGGAATTCCAATGAATTTATCCTATTACAGTAATATTGATTAAATACTTCTTGAGTTCTTTACTATATATGGTATTTTAAAACTTTTAGGAATATCTTACCTGTCAACATTTTACTTTCTACAACTTCTTAATCCTTAAATATCTCCCTATTAGCCTTCTATGTTTTTATCTTAAAAAATCCCAAGTCGCCAGTGTGTAAGATTAAATAACCATTTTGGTTGAGAAAAATAACATCCAGCCAATCAGATAAAAATACAGTATCAGGCAAGTAGTTACTAAAGTTACTTAAGCCCTGTGTTTTGGAACAGCGTTTCCCCTAGAGACGGTTTTGTATTATATAGGACTATAAAAAATCCCTAATCCCCTCAAATCTTCCTGGCTTTCTTTATCAGCTTTTCTGTGATTGTGCTGTAGTCTGATGGCTGGAAGTCTCATCCTTGACTTAATGACATGGAAAGCTAAAAAGATGCCTCCAGACCCTCCTTTTCAAAATGGGTGTTTTATCTGCTGAAGGAAATTATAAATACTCCCTAAACTATTAGAATTTATTTCGAATTATGCCTCCACTTTTACATTTGGCACATAGTCCACTTACTCCTTCCATATCCCAGCAATAAGGCTAGTTAGAATTAACAAGTACTGGTTATGATCCAGCCTGTTAATAGCAAGATTGATCCGTGGGGTGTTTTACAGCTCGTTAAAAGTTTATTAGCTATTGCAGATCATCAATAAAACCTGTTTAATTGGCTAATTGCTACAGCTGCTGCAGTGAGCGATGCTTGTAATTCTTCCCATGTATAGGGCAGCATGTTCTCCTGAACTCTGCCTGTCTGATATCCCTTTTACAGGAGGCTCTTATTGCAGTTTTGTACCCAGTGATAACACATCAGTTTTTACATCTTAACAGTTCCTGTGAGGAGCACTAGATAAAGTTACAGCTGCAGTCAGAAGAATCTTTCTAAAATGTGTGGGAAATCTACAAATTTAAAGCCTTTCAAGTGTCTTGGTTTGATAAGTAGCAACCTCAGAAAGTCAGTGCTTTGATGGGCTGGCTAGGGATTACTATTTTGTTCAAGCCATTTCACAATCTCACATGGCTCAGCAAATATTTGCACTGAAAAACGTTCAGCAACCAAACATTTGGCCAGCTGGAACTAGAAGAATAATGCTTTTCATAATTATTATTAGATACAGTGTAACTTTATATTAATTCTATTTCAAGAGATAAAATTATCATATTTAATGTGCTGAAACTTTTCATTTTCTCCATAAACCACTTATTCTAATTGCTTGTAATACGAAAATTGTGTTTAAATACATCATGAGTGCTCACTAAAACAGCTCTTAGCTGTTGCCCATGAACGGCTGACTGCCATGCTGTTCTACAGCTGTCCATTACAACTTTACTAGCTCTTCCCATGTTCTCAGAGCAACCCAGAAAGTCAGTGTGACATAAGGAGTATCATCTGATTTTTGCTTGTTAGAACCTGTTGAACGCTGTGTATATTTCAGGGTTTCAGACCCACACTAACCAAGGACAGCTACTTATCAATATGCATTTGGGGCAGTTGTGCCCAGGCTTTCACTAAAGAAGAGCACAGGCCAAGTGTTCTGAAACGGGGTTATACTTGCAGAAATTCCTGAGAAGGAAATGCATACAGTGTTTACTTACTTATTCATTCATTCATTCATAAATTCCTTCTGTAGATATTCAAACACTCTATGCCTGAATAGACAGAAGCCCTCAAACACTGCTCTAAAGTATTTCTACAGGACACCTCTGTAAAAGTTCTGAGTAAAGAGCAGAAGTACAACAGCTGAGAACAGCTTGTTTTTCCTGTGAATTTCTTTATTTGTAACTGTGCAAGCTCAGTAAAGGGAGGGAGGGTGTTTTTAGCAACAAGCCCTGCTAGACCTTCCAATTACCCTGCTGCCTAAGGGTAACGTAAGAAAGCAAAACATCCAAACACTGACAAAAGAGGGATCTAATTCCAGCTATTGCTGTAGGTCATCCTAGGTTTATTTTAAACTGTATGCGCCTTATCATAGAATTTTTAAGGTTCAGAAAGACCTTTAAGATCATCAAGTCCAACAGTTAACCTAGAGCTGCCATCCTCACCCCTAAACCACGTTCCCAAGTGCCACATGTAGATGTCTTCTGGAATCATCATAGGGATGGTGATTCCACCCCTTCTCTGGGGCAGCTTGTTCCAATGCCCCAGCACCATTTCAGTGAAGAAATTTTTCCTGATATTCAGCATAAACCTCCCTGGTGCAACTTGAGGCCATTTCCTCTTGTTCTGTCGCCTGTTACCTGGGAGAAGAGACCGACCCCACCTCACTACAACCTCAGGCAGCAGAGCTATGCATTCCTGCCATGCAAATACTAAAGCCAGTGTTAGACACAACAAATTCCGTCTTACTTTGCCTTCCAGCACCAACTCAATGCTAATACAACACACAAATATTACACTCTGAAATCCAGCAACATACAAGATATTATCTTTGCTTGTTGAACAACAACAGTGCTGTTGTGAAAAAAACCTTTCTCTAGTGGCCTCTCTCTGCCCTCGATTTTGTGAGATATGAGCACAATGGTTATGCAGCAGAGAGTATCATCTTAGCAGATTGTTAAATCTGCTTGCTAATTATACATTAAGCGTTGATCAATGCTGAAAGCGAATTAATTCATTACAAATACATGACATGTATCTTAAGCTACTATTAAAGCTACAGTCTTCTGAATAATGAATGAAGTTACAATGAGTTCTAACCACAGTTCAACAGGATAATCACATTTCAGAATAATAGTTTATGCTATGCAAGCCTGAGCACCTTCAAAGCCAGTATGAGCTCATCAAGTCACAAAGAACTAGGTCAACTACAATTCATATTGTTGCTTTAGAGTTTTACACTTATTATTTTAGATCATCATCACTGATAAACTTAGGTATTCAATTTTTAATCATGTTTCAGTATTTCTTACCATTCAAAAAGGCATCTCTTAAACCGACTTACATAGAAAAGCAAAAGAAGACGTAATCATTAGATATCTGATTAGCACTGCCACCTGTAAATTGTAGATAAAAACCCATTCATTTCTCAGTGCTGAGCTGCTGCTTCTACTCCAGATCCTCTTACACTCTCCGTTGCTTTCTGATAATTTCCTAGAATTCCAGCAGTTCAGTGGATCCTTACAATACTAAATCTACACAGAGACAATGTATGAGAACCTGGGAAGAGAATGCTGTCTACAGTTCTGCCTCGAAGGTTTGAGAAAATCCACTTTCGTGCATCTCAGTTCCATGTTTGAGATAAATAGAAGCTCTGGAAGCTCCAAGAAGCTGTGATGATGGCTAGATGGAATTCATCCTGTGCATGACCAATGTCATGGGGCACCTTTTGGGATTTTTGGGATGCCAAACAGCATTCTCTGTTCTATCCAACCAAAATAACTGAAAAGGGTATGTTGTATAAAAAAATTTAAACTACTAGAAAATAAGTACTAGGAGAAAACATATAGTTTCCTTTCCCCTTATTCCTTGTTCCCAAACCTCATAGACTTCTTGATGTTCACAGACATGCAAAAGCTCTAAAAAAAAAAAAAACTGACTGTTAGCTCCTGATTGTTGCATCTGTACTGCAATGCAAATAATAAATAAATTCTGAAGCAATATGATGGACAACATAATTTTCCTAAAGTCAAATAAAAGGTCACAGAATATGTACAGCTACATGACAAGGCTGAATTCAAAAAATATTTAATTGCTTTGTGGGGAAGTCTGAAGAACAAAAATTGAGAAAAGAAGATGTAATTTCCATTGAAAGTTTTTCTTCTAAGACAGAGTTGAGAGGACATGGCTGCTACACATCAAAGACTGGGGATAAGCTCAGAGCAGAGCACACAACCACTCGCTGTGTGAGTTACACTGCAGTCTGTCACTTGTCCTCTTAGAGCAAGAACTAGAGATTTGTGATTTCCAAAATCTTTTACCAGGGAACAGGAATCTAAAAACAAGGATACTGATAGATGGTATCTTGAGATGGAACAACCAGCTTTATGGGAGGTGTCAGAACTGATGGTTTTGTCAAACTTCAACTTTTAAATCAAATTTCTTGCTCTTAAGAGCAAGTTGTGCCAAATAGCAAAGGACATAGATAAAATTTCCTCCTGAAGTAGCAATCAGCAAGTCCTATGAAAAACCACAGTGAACCTCTTCTAATACCATCAGTTAATAAAAGATGAAGATGTGAGTACTGGGTTTACGCTGGCGGTCACTAGTATGGCTTCATCTGTACCTTGGTAAACCCCACATGCTGGGTAATGACACAGAATATGTGCAGAGCACTGAGTAAGTCCAACTGGGCTGATTAAGAAAACCCAAATGGAAAAAACCCCTTTTCTGCCACTGTTGGTTTTACAAGGCTACTACTGTTTTCCTTTAATGAAAAGACCTAAAAGACTCAACAAGATTGGAAAAGTGAGCAAAACCACACACCAGTTTGGAGCAAAGATGCAGTGAAATGCATCAAGATTTTGTTTTGATTGACTGAAAGATAGTTCTCATCTCAAGCAATACATGTTTCACACACAAGGTAGCTGTTCATACAGTCTTCTACTGGGAACTGACCCAATATATGGTAATACACACCAGCTCTTCCTGGTGACTACCAGAAACTGGAAATAGTATCTCTCTCTCTCAGATTTAATGAATACAGCACTGTTGGCTGCTACAACTAATGCTGCATTCAGTACAACTAGAGAAGGGTTTTTGAATAAACTTTTTAGCTATTAACTCCTAATACAAGGAGTTACCCTGCTAGTAACAACTTTTATCTGGGGAAAGAGAATAAATCAAGCTTTCCCACTCTGGGACTGACAATGTTCTTCTTCTAAAATGTTTATCATGTTACTGAAGATAATCATTAAACTCATTGGCACCTTTACAACTTTACAACATCATAACAAACAGAACCCAGGAAATGTAATTCATTCCATCCCTTCTGGACAACCCTTTTGGCAATGAGAGCAGGTATGATATTAACTGTTTGATTAGAAACATTACTACAACATAAAAACTGAATATAGATAGAATGAATGGTGATTCTATGAGCATGTTACAGAAAATTTTCTATCTACCAGTCTAGTAGCATTTAGAACAAAAGCTTATGGTATGAAATTTGGGTGCTAAGTATTACCAAATTATACTTCAGTGTGAGAAAGGTCACTGTCATCCTTGGCTACCAACATAAAAGATGTATGTGTTCCAAAAAGGTCAATTCGGATGTATAAACATCCAAATTACTCGGCAGTTTATCATACAGCCTCAGGACAGAATCAGCACAAATCATTTGATCATCTTGGTCTAAAACACAGATTAACTTGCATGATCCATTCATAAAATCAACCAACCTCACAGGAATCAACAAGTTCCAATCAGTATTTATTAGTCTGTAGCACTATAATAGGTTTTTGTTAGGATGCAAAAACTATACTTTCACCTGACTGAAACAGTCAAATTGGAATTTTTCAGTTTATCAAAGAAGTACTACACTGCTTAAGAGATTAAATTAAATTATACCAGTCACAATCTCTGCCCCAAATATTTTTATTTGCCATATTCTTGATTTTGGTATTACTGAAACTCCTTTCCACCTGAGAAAGCCTTGGCGTCCTAGATAGTAGGATGGTCCCACCAGCACTACTGGTCACTATGCAACAGCGCTGCCATCAGTGCTGCAGTATCCTTCCATGTTAGAATGTCACAGTCTTCACATCTAAACAAACATTTCAGGGCACTGAAATGCTTCACAATTTTTGTACTGGGGGAGGAATGGGGAACTTCATGCTCAGATATCAGGTTCATACCTAGAGCATGAATTTCACAAATTAAAGTAATTTGAGTTGGTTACAATTCCCTGTGCAAGCATATAATTAATAAAATGGGAATAAACCTTGCTGTACAATTTGTGCCAGCACTTGCTCTAATTTCCCAGACAGCCACAGCCTCATTACCTCCAGATTTGTGCATCTCATTATGATTCTGACACTCGCACTTGTGCGATTAGCGATGAAATTACAGATTCATCCTGATTTAGTGTGGCCTTATTGCTGTTAATTAGGCAATGAAATGTGAAAACTGTTACGGCATTTTAATTATCTGAATGCAATCAGATTTGTATATTTAAAAAAAAAAACAACCTCATAACAACAAACCAAAACCTGGAGAATGCTATCTTTTCTTAGAAACAGTTGCTGGTTTTGATGGAAACAGCTGATTGAGAGAAATTTGAAAATTTATTTTGCTGCTAGCTGAGTTGACAGCTCCATGTCTATATCTGCCATGTACTGTTTTATTTTTTGCAGAAACATAAAAATTGCCTTCTTATCAAAGGATATCAAAATATGCAGTTAACAAAAACCTGAATGAAATATGGACAGATAAATTGCTTAATCTCAGTAAAATTTTTGTATTTTTCTGGCCAAGATCCTTCAAAAAAACCCTAGAGGAACAGCCACCAGGCACGACTTATGTGCAGAAACAAAACCTCAAAGGAGGCAGCACCAAAATCCAAAGCACTGAAATCTCACCCTTGTTGCTGGACCTAGGCTGAAGTAATTTTATAATTACTGACTGTTTTATAACAATTTATGCTGAGTGGTCAGAACGACCCCATTCTCATCAGCTCTCTCAGCTAAGATGGGTGCCCTCCTGCAGTCAGCCATCATGGAAGGTGCATGGGAATACAACTTCTCTGGTGCAGTCACAGCATGGGTTAAACACAGCACGTACCTGTAATTAGTCATGTATGAGCGACATATGTCCAAGTGTCTCTCCTACCATTTGATCTTCACACTGTTGAAATTAATGTTTCATTGAGCATTGTTGCTCTGCTTCACCTATAAACTAGTTATAACTATTTTTAACTATTAACAATGATTATAGTTGTTATTATCATAGCTAGTTCATTAGCTTTTGCCAACATACGGTAATTGATCGATTGGCATAGCACATTTTGAAGGAATTTGGTTTGTGGGCAGAAGGTGGCTTTGGAAAGATGGAGAGCCAAACATCCTTGCATGCTGGCACCATATCTGCCCCAGGAGAGCTTGCAGGAGAAGGAAGGCAGCCAGAGGTGTACTGATTTCACTAGAAGTCCTGCAGTGGCTGTGCACCTCGAGGCTTCACTTACTAAACTGGCACATCAGGCAGGCAGGTCATGCGTGGGCACCTACACAAGCACATACAAACACTTAAGTCTGAATCCTGAGCTGCACCACGCTTTGTGTGTTTGTATTTCTGTAAATACTTAGCTATATCAGCCTGTCTTCACAACAGAATGCAGAGGCTGGCAAGCCTTCACACAGCTGCTCATAACACATGTGTGGAATTTGCAGAAAAGAACTGTTGTCCCTCACTTTTTCCTCTAGACTCAAATTTGTAGGACATTACTCTCATTGTACCCAGTTAAGTCTTCATTCAACCTAGTAACCTATGTAAGTGTTACCTTGATTATAAATAACTTTCTATACAAAATACTTCTATTTTGGTAATTCTGGTTAAGCTACAATAAGCCTGCTCACTCCTTTCATCCTATATTGGATAGAATCTCATTGTTTTTCTTCTACAAGATCACACACACACAAAAATTAGTATTATGTTTCTTTGCAAAAATGAGATTGACCTGGTGTCACAGTTTCTCAATAGGCATGAGATTTTAAATAGATTTTAAACAGACAAGCATCAGAAATGTGAAAAGGAAGGCTCTCAAAGAAATGACAAATTTAGTAGATTTTATGCATGTATATCTCAGACGTATGCATCTAGCTGTAGTCCATAACATTAAAATATAATTGGCACAGTGCTGCACTGGGAACTTCTCTGATCTCTCATTTACACCCTCATCTAAATTATGTACCTTATACTTTATTTTTTTAAATGAAATAGCTAAGGAAAATATTCTCAAGTAAGACTGTATACCTTCAGTGAAACCAAATTCAAAACATTATGGTGAAAACACTGAAGGAGTAGCATTATTGCTACTACAGGCCCACTAATTTTCATGATATAAAAATACAAAATTTATCCATGTATTTAGCATTCAGAAAGCATGAAAAAACATGAGTGTTTCAGAGATATTTCATCCATTGTTTCTCTCATGCCTTCTCCATCCTCTGTACTTTCAACACCACAATCAGTTCCCTGAAAATAATTTTGGGAACTGTACCAGAAAAAAATATTATTGAATTGAATATCTGCCTGAGGAACTAAATATGGAAGAAATCCTAGAGTGATGGGCTTAATATATAGAAATAAACATTAATTTATTCAGCAATTTTTCACTCTAAAGCTAGCTTCCCCCAGAACCAGTGTACAAAAATAAGTACCAGCATTTTTCAAATACTAGAAATGCAAATTTTAGGCAATTTGCCAAAGGTGACACAAGTCAATAAGAGAATTATGAGCAGACTCCAGTTCCTGTCTGAATTCTGAAATTAAACTGCTGATCAGTAAAGTCCATAAAGTCAGGGCAAGCAACACATATCGCTCATAGAAGCACAGAAATTATGATGACAAAATATATATAAATATGTGCACACACTCAGTGTGATAGTACTGTAGTCCCTTATGCTTCTTGAAAAAGCAGACATCAAAATCTGTAAAAGTAGAAGCATCATTATTTTATTTTCTACTCACAGACACTGTACAGTCCCCTGTTCTGCTTAAGAGTGTGCTCAAGATTACCCCTTTATGCATTATAGGATCCTAACATCTAAACCCCAGACAGCAGACACACTTAGTGTGTGCATTCTTAATAAATACCCTTCTACCTGGGAATTATTTTACTTGCCAGACAACCTGTCCTTTTTTTGACCATTCGTTTGCATACACAGAAATAACAAAAAATCTCCAGCTGGATACACACACTTCAGGGAAAATTTTACAGGTGTCACGAAACAGTAGAAAGGATGGTACTGGCTCCGCAAGGCCAGCCGAGTGTCCCAGCTCAGTGCATAGGTTCCCAGTGAAATGGATATATCTTCCTACGAATATGATCCTTTTGGCACACAAGGGTAAGTGCAGCCAATTAACATAAAGCAGTAAGACAGACTCCCAAGTGTGAAATCAAATGTATTGGAAGGTCTAACCTGCTCAGCTTCATTAAACCATCTCAGAATAATGAACATGTTAAGAGTGAAAAGTTAATTAATCCTAAATAATTAATAAAGTGTATTTTATCCATAACTTTGTGCAGCCTTTTTCAAAGGCAACTAAGGAGAAAAGCAATGAAGTTATTCCTGCCCATCCCCTTATTTTTTGGCTCTGTGTGGAGAATGAGATAGTAAACTGTTATTTCTCTAGCTTAAAAGCGAAAGGTTTATGTATAACACTGAAGTCTAGAAGATGCTTCCGCCAATAAATTTGCAAGTTAATGGCTTATGTATTCATAATCTAGTAGACTGCTATACAAGTAGATTTTCCATACAATAGTATCTAATCAGTACAAGATGGTGCATTTCATTAAATGTTTTTAAGTGACATGAGAATCGGGGCACTCACATGAATACTAAAATAAGCACACTGAAATATCAAAGAATTGTTGAAAAGTCCCTACTGCACTGCCTCCCTAAACATCACTCTTTAATCCTGACCCATAAGCTCTCTGCTTCTCATTCATCCCCAGGCAGAGCTCCAGCTCCATGCATTCCAGCTGTTCATCAACACAGAGGGTGACACCAACTCCTCATCCCCACTGCCTGTGCTTCCTAAAGATGCCCTATCCTTCCATTCCTACACTCCAGTCATCATGATGGCAAGAAGATCATAGCCCTGCAGGCATGCACACCTCTCTAACTCTTGCTTATTCCCCATGCTGTGTGTGTTTGCACAGAGGCATTTAAGCTGGGCCCCCAATGAAGCCGACTTACTGGCTGGAGTGTCTGGAATTCCTTTGCGCTGCCCTTCAGGTGCTCTTCTGCTGACCTGCAATCCATCTCCAGGCTCAGAGCATTTATTAGTGGCACTGCCATCAAACTGGTGGGAGTGGAATGAGGGAAGTTCCCCTTCCCCAGCAACCTTATATTTAAATCCTCTTCCCCACGTTGGCAAGTATTTGATGTATAACACAAGACGGGTTTGTTGTTAAACACTCCCTCCCCGAGCTTGCATTTCTTGTCTTACTAGATATGAGATCTCCTTCTCCATATTCTTTGTTTGATGAGACTCACTGGTTATGCTAGTGTTTGAAATAAAGGAAGATGGACAAGAAACAGTAAGTACAGGAAACCTGTATCATGGAAAAAGACAAATTTGTTGAAGAGACTTCAAGAAGTTAATTACAGTTTTCTGCTCAATAATCAGGACTGTGTTGGTCTCTTGCAATAGCTCCTAGAACCAGACAGGGCAACACTAACTTGACCTAAGATTACAAAAAGCTCTGCACAAATCTGAAGTATAGAGACATCACAGCACTGCAACAGATGTATTAGAAAAAGAAAGAAGCTGTGTACTCTTACCCTGCACTAATACTGCAACTGAACACTGAAACAGCTCAAATTAAGTGTAAAACAGTCCAATTTTAAGAATGGCTGTAAATGATGGTGGTTTTTAAGCCCTTTAACATTACGTGTCAGCATCATCAGTATAGCACACTCATGCATGGCTGATAGAATCCATATCCTTCCATCATCCAGCACCCCCATACCCAGCCTATGTTTCCTCAGAGAGGAAGGCTGCTTTAAGAGTATTTTAAATTCTAGGCATACTTGTTCTACCACTTTTCCTCAGCCCCAAGATGACTGCTACATATTTCACTGAATCTATGAAATTTGAACACAAAATGAGAGAGGAAAAAAAGCCCGTGATTTAAAAAGGAAAGACCCAGAAGAGGTGAGGAGGCTGGTGAAAAGTAGTCAAGCATCAGCACATTGCACAAGTGTTGTCAAGGCAGCCCAGAGGGCACTGAGAATACAGACAGCAGCAGCTACAGGGATGGAGCACATGGGAACTCTTGGCTGGTTGTAAGCATCACCTTTAGATCATAAAGCAAGGGGTAATTTTCTCCTGAATCTTTTTATGAACACATTAAGCTACAAAGGTTAACTCTACAAAAAACACTGCATGACCGTGTAAAGCACTTAGAATACATGGAACAAGCATCCCAGACACATGAACAAAGAAAGTCAAAATGTCCTAGCACATACAATGTTTACATACAATTTGTGGCCAGTGTTATTCAAGAGAGTGATTCAGATACTAGAACTTGCTCTCTCAGGTAAACTAGTTATTACCTGAAAGCAATCTCTCATTTTACAGAAGTCAAAATATTATCCCTTAATAATATCTTTTGGATCTTGAAATACTCCCTTGATGTAAGACAGTTGTGCTTCTGTTGGTCCATCACAAGAATTATGCCTTTCTGTCAAGTACTGGCTCTTTGACACCACTCAAAGTACATATACTTAACATCATTTAAGAAATGCTGAACCACCTTTCCCTGGATATCACTTTCAAAATTACATCAGCTTGAAAGAATATATAAAATATGAAGTATACCTTCTGCTAATAGCCACTGTTAAAGGAAGTATACTTATTATCCAGTGTAATTAGCTACAAGCTTCTGAATGTCAATTCACCACACGGGGCTGAATGACAGGAGGAGAACAGTCAGCTTGACCACTGAGGTCTTTACGAATTGCATACATTAGCAAATCTCAGTCAGAAAATGCCCTGAAGTATGTACTTGCAATTTCACTGCTATTAGAGAGTATTAAAAGTTATTCATATGCCACAGCTAGAATGAGACGAAAATAGAAAGCTTACATAAGCTTCTGTTATGAGTAATGACTACTGAATGCAAAAGTAATTGAAAAGGAGATTGCAGGCAGACACTGGAAGGCTAGACTTGCCTTAGCTCTAAAAACACACGATAATGTAAGGGGCATACAGCTGATCCGTATCCATTTATAAACACTGCATGTGATGTGCTTACTGAGATAATTACTGTATGCATATATGAATTTGGTTTAGTAAAAGAGCTATTCAGAAACTGTTCATAATCATTGGATTAGCAAAAATAGCCAGGTTATGAATGATTCAACCAGAAAACATCATTGATGGAAATACTGGAGGCCTTAAAGCTCAAAGCTGCAACAATTATTTTGCCAAAGTTGCAGATCGAAAGGACAGTAAACAACTAGGAAGTAATTTCCAACTTTCACCTAGGCAAAACACATTGCAGAGGCCTGTTATGCAAACACAGTATACACAAGTAGATCACCCAGCATGCTCTTCTGAAGCAAGTTCTCCTACAGGAAGATTATGTTTAGAAGGATCACTCAGTAAGGCCAGAAATGGCAACAGAAAAACAGCTAGCACACAAGTCCTGACAAAGATATCTTTAAGGAAGTGCTTATTTCAGGTAGAATGTCAAGTGTGCTAAAACTTGCCTTTGGAAACCTCTACCATTCTCTAGCATTAGGCGTTTTCAATGTTCAATATTTTATATGGATTCACTGGTATCGACTGGTCCTACAGGGACTTCGTTTTCTTTGTAACTAGCTTAAACACCATGCCTGTTAACATCAATAGGTTCTATGCTTGCCATATACCTACACGAATATGTGTGTAAAGAAAACACTGATTAAACAATCATTTAAACTAAAAAGGCATTTCCAAAGGAAAACTCTTCTTTCTCCAGACTTCCCCAATACTTGTGATATAAAGGGTCATGATGCCCACTCACATGTACATAAAGCAGACATAGCTCTCATAAGAATGAGAACAGGAGTCCCAATGTATGATCAACAACCCATACTTTCACCAAATTACAGTGCTTGTTGTTTCACTAACTTCAGTTAAGGAACTCCCTAACTGCAAAAAGGTGCCACTAAAATAATGAGGAGCTAGAAGGAGAAAGAAAATTGTGTGGCCCTGTGATATTCAGAGGTCATGGCAAATTTAATCAGCAAGTGTTGCCAACAGTGCTATATCCAGAGTTCAATCTATGAAAGCTAAACTGTGACTGAACAGAGAGATTGGAAACAACCTCCTTTCATTTTCAACTGGCCTCTTAACCAAATATACTGTGTGCAAGGGTGACCTTACCCCCTGAAGATGACGCACAAAAAAACTGGCAATTTTTTTTCCCCAGCATATATTAAGGAACCCCATTTACTGCATCTTTATAAGTGTATCAGTAGCAGACACTGGACTTTGTGAGAATATTCACTGCAATTTCAGAAAACTTTGATCTCTAATACACTGGTTTATTTCATACGAAACAGGAAAAAACCCTAAACCTCTAAAACACAATAGAGAACCCCATCAACTTCCAAAGCATTCTTCAGTTCCAAAAATACAGAAGTAGAGCACCAGCAGGTGTTTACAGTTAAAGAGCTTTGAGACTTAAGGTCCTTAAAACCATGTTAGCAATAATATCATTCAATATTGAATCTCAAGAAACTTTACAAAAATATCACTCTGAAATGCAGCACATCTGTGCAAAAGAACACATTCAAAACAACACATAATCATGCCAGCCCTGGGGAAAAAAAACCTGCTCACATAATGCCCCAGGACAATCTGTGTCAATGGAAAGTGAATTTACTTTTCAGGTTCAATGGAAGCTCCTGGTAAACCACATTCTCTACAAACTTCCAAAGTGAACCCAACTTTCTGTTTGTACATAAAAGTAGACAAGAATTATTGTGTGATTATTATTAATATAAGTGTGAACAAGTATGATTTTATATGTCATTATTTTTAAGCAATATGCTATATTACCTCCAGTATTTAGTACCAGAGAAAACAAAAACCTCTTGAATTAAAACTCATCACAAATCTTATGGCAGTTCCAATTGGTTGTACAAAGGCACATCTCATAGGTGACTTTCAAATCATGCTGATCAGGAATTCCACATACTGAAAAGCATAAATGGAACTAAGAACCACCAGCAGACAGAAATGATCTGTTCCCTTATAGTTACTCTCCTGAACAGCTACTCTCCAGTTTAATATTCTAGGGAAAAGTTTCTTGGCTTTTTGTAAAGAATAATAGTAAAGGTACCCTTAAGAAAAAACCAAACCATAACAAACCTGAAAAAGACCCTCACTACAAATACCAAACCACTGAACAAAGAATTCTCTAGGTTGTGCACAATAGAAGCCAAATGTGTCTCAACAACCAAGGCAACTGAGAGGTATTTTCATACTTGCTTTGTCAAGACAGGTACAACTTTCTGTTGCAGAAATCAACCCTGTGTTGCTTCACTAAATCTGTAAAAAAAAAAAAAAAAAGAATTCCTGGCTGGAATTTTCTTTGAAGAAAGCTACTCTAATACTCTAATATCTTAACTCTAAACATAGCCCAAACCTCTAATATTCTAACATCCACTTCTTCAAAATAAAACACTGATTTACATTGACACCAAAGCCCTGAAATTATACCAACAATAGTGTATAACTGGAAAATATATAGAGAAAGTATTTCTTTACTGAGTGTGATTCTGGAATCACTCAAGCATTTTTTTGAAAAAGCACTTTAAAGAAATCATGTTGTTGTTAACTACTTATTCTGTGCACTGATTGTTTTGTTCTTATTTCTTCAGTGACTACCATTATACATAACAAGGACTGTTTAACTTCTCTACAGCTGCATTTCTTTATTGATCTTTTGAGGCAATTTATCAGATGCTTTCTAAAGGAAGAAAAAAAATCCAAATCTAAATGAAATCATTACTTGTAACATAGCTCCTCCAAACAAATCTCGGAAGCAAAAGGTCGCAGTTTACTCTTACAGAAAACATGGTGGCTATCTTTCTGTATTTTAAAAACCTATTTTTTCTAGTGATGTTGATACATTGTATTCCTGTGGAAAACACTTCTGTAAATCCATTACCTCTATGTTTTTCACTCAGATAGTTGATTCAGGCTTGCTCTTCCAAAGACACCCTACTCAGTAATCTCACCAAAATATGTATTCTAGACTGTTCCAGTGGGTGAAGCTAAAACTTCCTCAGGGGAGACTGCAGTGGTCTTGTTATGACATGACAAAAACACACAAAACTGCAGGACTGACATTCAGAAGAAGACCAATACAACCTCTGGAACCAGTTCCCAGTGGCCAGAAGACTTACTGCCATACAAGTATGCAGCACACTGCAAAGTGCCAAGTGTGCCATGGGTTGTAGCCATGCTTGGTAAACAGCATTCCATGAGCTCTTCCTAATGGATACCAAAGTACTGATATAATCTCACAACATTCCCTTTTGTTGTCTTCCAATGTCGCTGCCCACAAGTGGGCTCTGAATTCCCTTACAAACCATGACGTCTCTTTTGCTGGCCCTTGCAGCTTCATCGTCGCCCACGCGGAAGAACAGTAATGGGCAATAGTCTGAGGGCTGCACTAGCCTGAGAGCTTTCCTAGTGATGTCCTTAACCCAGGTCGCAGGGAGACAGCAGCCTTCCCTAAGAGGAGAGTCTGTCCAGCACAGTGGACCTGCTGTTCCCCTCACCAGGGAGTCACCTACCACCACAGCCCATCTCTTCCTTGTGGAGGTGGTCATCATACAGGGGCCAGTCCTTTCTGTACAGCAGTATCTCTGGTGTAGATGGGCCATCATCCACATCATCCTTTGACTTACCTTTCACATCCAGAGCCTCATCATTGTTGTGTACAAGCACGTGGGAAGGCAAGGTAGGCAGAGGGGGACTGCCTGCTGCTCCTAGCAGGGACTTGTCCTCGTTCACTCTTTTTGTTTAAGATACTGCCTTCTGTATGGCAGGGAAAGAATACAGGATCCCCCTGATCTTGTGTTTTTCTGGTGGCTGTTCTTGTTACTGTCTCAGGGAGACAGGGAGAGAAGAGCAGGGGTTTGCCAGTTGAATTCTTTCTCATTTCCCTACTAATGACCCCGCGTTCCACTCTTGTACTTTGAAATAGCAGCCAAATGTCCTAATAATGGTGGCTGATAAGCGTAGCTCTGAATAACAAAGTGCAATGTCTTTGAAAATACTGTTTTCCATTTCAAGCAATGACATTAAGCGATTCAAAAGCATTATTTCATGCTTCTTATAATAGCCACACAAAATGGAAATTTCTTTTTTTGCTCACAGTAGCAGATGAATACACACAAAAATGTATTGCCAGTAAAGGGTCATTTACTTCTTGTTTTATGGATTTAACCAGCATTCACATGAAGCTTGAGCAGAAGCCATGTAATATGACTGATGTAGAATGAATTCCATCTTACTCAAATTATTTTGCAGTCCTTATTCTCATTAGAGAAGAAAGCTCCTGAGGTCAAAAGACAATGGAAATGATATTTCATTTTACCTTAGACTATGAACTCTGGAACTAAACACAGTGCTTTAATATCTGGATGCATTTAGACCTGCTCAAACAGGATTTAATATTCTTCTATAAATAGCAAACTCTGTATAAATTATCTCTGGTACAGAGATAACTCTTAAAAGTGTTATTATATCTATAGCCAAAAAGTATACCATATTCTAGACACACAGTGCTCTCTGCACACATATGTAGAAAATGCTACAATAAAGTAAGCATTTTCATACTGCAAGTGCTTTTGTTTCTACGAGGACAAAAGCTTTTTTAACAAACCATTCTTTTTGGAAAAATAACATCTTTGCTAATTCTAAAGGGAAAAGCACCTAAGAAGTTACTATATCAATGAAATGGAATGGAGCCAAATGAGGAATCTACTATTAACTTCTGGAATAGGAAATGTTAATTCTTTAATGTTCACCGGCCTTTTGGGATTTCTAATAAGCTGAGTCTAGCATACAGTGGGATTTTAGCATTGACATGTTTCTAATGAGAGGTTAATGAATCTAATCTCTCAAACCATGGTAAAACACAAGACTGGGAATCAGGGAGCCAGTTCTGACAGTGTTTGGCTGTGTTCCAGTTGGGTTCACTTATTCATGAAGAAGCTTCCATCAGATACCCTACTTCTTACTGAAACATGAAGTGAGCTGGAAAAGAAAGGTCTCTGTGGTATAGAAGGAACTGTCAGCAATCCAAGGAAAAGGCCAAATTAAAATTAAAATTCATTAACCTTAGCATCTGTCAAAGAGTTTTGAAAAGAAGAAGGAAAGAAGAAAAAAAGAAGGGTGAATACAGTAGTCTGAGAGAAAAAAAATTACTACTTTCTACCTGTTTACCAGAAAACTGCTTATTACATCAATAATCTTTGTTCTCTGAGAACAGTATCTTTGATGAATAGAAATGATGTAACATAGCTAAGTACCATTCTTCACGGCCAACTTCTTTAAATACCTGACATCTGAATGTGACAAGAATACCTTTTTCAGTCCCAAATTTACGTATGGTCAAGGAGAAAGCATCCCACCAGCTGAGTCTGCCTGTCAAAACGCTATTGCAACAATCCCTGCAATCCACATGCAAAGAATCACAGGGAGAAATGCACAGGCATAAGTTACTCTAGACCAAATAAGTACACAGTTTACAGCAGACAGGAGGAGACCCTCAGTTCTGAAAACAGCAACGTTTCCTACACCTTGAGCTTCACACAGATTCTCTGGCAACCAGCAACCAGCTTATGTTAGGGAGGCTTACTCTCTTCACAACCCTAACTTAGCTCTGCTATATTCAACAGAGTTTTATATCTTTGAGAGCTCCATCAAACATGGTTTAAAATAGTTTATATAAGCAAAAGGCACCAAAAGGTTGTAGAGAACAACTGCATGAACAAGCTGACGAACAGAGGCAGTAGAAAATTTATTTTCTTAAGCAATTAAAAAAAAAATAATCTAGATGGCCAAGTGTAGAATATTCAGGATATGAAATTTATCAAAGTAAAACCAAGCCATGTATTTGAACACTAACATATATGAAACATGCATAAGCTTCTCAAAAGCAAACAGAACTCAGTGAAACTTCAAGCACTTCACAAAGAGCTACTATTTCTCACTGGTAGTTCAAAAATCACTCCTTAGCATCTCAATACATAATTTACTTAAACTCTGTCCTCAAGACAGCCTTTTCCTTTTTTTAGACTACTCCAATGAATACTTGCATTTTGTCTTCATACATTTTACATTTCCTAGCAATTGAAAGCACAATTCTGCACTGTAATAATGCCACAACATGGGTAAATAAATAAATAAATACATTTCATGCAGTGTCTTCAGCCACTCTCACTACTTTTCAAATATTGCAGTATTTCTACGCAACTGTGAATAATTAGCATCCCTCCTTCATCCCTCTTTGTTTAGTTCCCTTTTATGCTTGTTCCTGTCTATGATACAGATATTTTTCAATGCAAGCAGGTCAGGATGATCAAAAGTCCTGTAATAGTCCCAATATTTGTTAATATTTCCAATTTATTTTAAGATTAACATGCTCATCTTCTCCCTGACCAGATCTTGGATTCAACATCGGATGTTAATCTAATTCACTTTCTTTGGGAACTCTGTTTCCTTATTTGGATTAGGTAAATTCCAACTCTGGCATCAGGAATGTTCCTTTTTGAAGCTGCAACAGTGGGAGAAGGACTAAGTGGTTCTGAAGGCAACATACTCACTACCTGCTTGAAACATTCTTATTTGAGAACTTTCTATTTCAATGTTTCAGAGTTAAGATACACAGAAATTGGAATTATAAACAGAATCACTTTTTTAAACTATGCTTTAGCACAAAGTAGGATAAGAGATGTTGCATGGGTATGGCAAACTTTCCATGGGTGAACAAGTAAATTAAAAGAGGTAGTAGAAGTATTAGAGATTTTGAATAAATAGCTGAAAAATCACACATCAAATAGCAAGCCTAGATAGAACAACTTGTAATGAGATCTACAGCACTGGTAAATGATACACCGGTAATGATATTGGACTGTTATTTGTTTCCAGAATAGAAGAAAACCATTAAAATGGACCTCCAGTACTGGTACAAGACAGTATCATGTATCCTTCTCTGACAAAGATTATTCTTTCTTGGATGGACAACATTCAAAACTTTTACTTGGTAAAGTAAGATAGAAACACAGGAAAAAAAAGACAAATAACTTGCAATCTCCTTGAAGGAACTTCAAAGTAGGTGAAAATATTATAACTTCTCAGGTTTTCCTTGAACACACAGTTTTGAGACAATCTGTTGTTTCTACTACAAGGAGGACACTGTAAAATTACTTTAGTTATAATGGAGGAAAATTCTGCCAACTAATATTGTGAAGGAAGATGAAATATCAAATGCCAAAATTTTCAGAAACACATTTTCCAAATCCAAACCAAGATCCATTGTTGCACAGTATTCCAGGACTGTTCTTAATGAAAGCCAACCCCCGCCCCCTCCAATAAACCAACTCACTTGACAAATGCTGAATTTATTTCATTCTTTTAAAGGCTCTAAAAATGGCCATAAAATCTCCCTTTCGGTAAGATATCAAGGCAGAATATTCTGATTTCCCTTTGTTTATTCTCTGCCGGTAACTCCGGCAACATAAAGAGAAGGGGACAGAATTGCTATCCACTGGAAGGCTGGAGAAAGGCCGAGTTCTCTGGCTCATTTCATGAGATGATTCTTGTATTGTCACTTGCATGATAAAAATGATTTACCTGAACCACTCTTAGTATGAAACATGTTTAGGAAGTAAAAGTTCAGTTTACTTCCCATGAGAGTGGATTATTTTTTTCTGCAGCAATCCTGGTAGAGGTTTTGCTTGTTTAACAGGCTCCATATTTGCCATTTTTTCTCCCTGTCAAAAATCTATCCTCCATATAAATTTTCTGGAGAGAAAAGGCAAAGTGACTCCATTCATGAAGACTGTCTTAGTTTATGGCTAAATATCAACAATTAGTAAGAATTTGAAGCTGCATGATACAAGGCAGGAAGTGAGGTTAATAGAGAAAACCTTCAAGAGAAATCAGAGGAATCAGGAGTCAAGAAGAACGAGAGAAAATGGCTAGAATTCATAAAATAACTGACTAAATGTACATGATTAAAGGAAATCAAGAAACTGGAAATTATTATCTGGAAATTATTAACTGGAAGTTATTAAAGCAATTGGGTAAGGTGAAACTAATTTTTTCCTTCAGTGGAAAGACCAGATATTCCTTCCTCAAAACCAGCAAAACAAAACAAAACATAGCCCAGCTCAGGTCTCCAGCTGACAGCCAAATATCTATTATCCTATTACTGCAGAGTGTTTTTGAATTTTGCATTACCTGTATTTGCCATAGCTCAGAAAAATGCACCACAGGTTTTTTAATTTTAAGTGGTATCTTTTCAATTTTAGATACAGAATCACTACAAAAGCACAAGCTGCATATTGAAACTAATGCCAAGCTGGTCTATCTGTATTAAATATCTCCACAGTTGCCAAAGTTCAAATGTAGATCTCTTACCAGTAATACTCTTGGAAATAAAATACATACAAATAAAGTTTAAATAAAAGATAAAGAGGAAGAGGTTAAATTAACTGCTTAGGTTTCACAGTGAAGTCAACAACACTGAGAAAGGAAATGAAAAAGAGCAGGTATAGATCTGTTAAAAATTCTGCCTTTTCACCACGATATTCCTTTCCCTTTAAAAACATAAGCTTGTTTTTTTTATCTTGCTAGCTAAAAGAACAGGAGTCTCTCTCCAGGGATGCCTCTTTTGAATAAGTTTTCCTATCATTTGCTTTCCAAACTCTAGAACAGTTCTAGTCTCATACAATATTTTGCTTTGGAGGTGATGGGAGGCCTTGCTGCCCCTGGCACAGCACCATTAGTTATCAGGCATATTGAGTGGAAATACAGATTTAATTAACATACTGACAAAGGAAAGGGTAACATTTGCACAGCACTGCTCTCCTCAGATACTATGTTGGCAATAGCCAGTAGTGACAGACTGCGGGCCTCAATCTGACTGTCCCAGCAAGAACCAGAAGTTTGAAGGTGGAAAGTCCCATGTCCCAAGGTCAGGTTGCTGTAAGGACAGCTTCAACTTGGAATAAGTAAGGCTGTATTTAAACATAAATAGAAACTGCTAGAAGGAGGTGGAAAAGGCAAAGCAGATCATTTCGTTAAAAGCACAGCTCCATGTTGTGGTTTGTAGTTTCTGCCGGTGGAATGGCAGCCGCAGCCCTCCCGGAGAGCGCAGCGGGGCTGCCTGCCCCACACAGTGCTCTGGTGAGCTGTCAGCTCCGCAGCACAGCGGCGGTAAAGGAGGTGAGAAGGCCCCCAGCATGGGGAGCTCAGAGGATCTTTATCCACATGGCTCTCAGAGGCAGAGAGAGCCACGTGGCGACAGGCTGGATCCCCAGGGCAGAGAGGACCAGCACAGCCGCTTCCCCCAGGCAGAGAGGCCGGCACATGGTATGGGGGTGGATTGTGTATGGGGATGAGTGGGGTGGAGAGAGCACATGGACTAATGGCGTCAGGGCACAGGGGCGGTACATGGGCTGGATTAGGGTACAGAACAAATGGGGAGAACCCGAGGGAGTGACTAGGAATAGGGGCGGGGGAGAGAGGAAAACGTGGGGAGGGCAGGCAATTTAGCAAGTAAAGGAGTGGGAAAACACAGCACCAGGCGATGAGATTCAAAAGTTCTAGGCAAAAATCTCAAATCCATCCCTTTAATTTGACGGCTACTTCAGGACAAACTGAGTATCTGGTGCCGTTCCTTTTTTGTTAAAATAGTGGAACAATAATTCCAGATAAGGATGCCACCGATAAACGATTGTTTTATTATTCTATTAAACTTGGAGACATGACGACAGAAGAGTAGTCACAGCATTACAACTATTACAGTGGCAAAAAACTGAAGGAAAGACAAGAAGGGAAAATGAGGACATTTAATGCCAGTGCACTAGCACATTATAACACAAGCATCCACAATGTACCTTACACCCAGTACTCTAATACTACAACCACCATTCAGGTATCCTTACAAAGATAATTGTATTAAATGGCAAGATGCTCCAAACTTTGGCAGCTATGAAAGATTACATGTAGAGAATCACTGTGCCACATACTAGAATAAGCAGCTTTCTAAAGAAGTTCAATTCAGAATTTGAGTATTTTGCAGTAAATAAGTATATAATTCTATCACTTACGCCACAACTTTATGGTTTTTATTTCTTTCTTCATGGCCCAGCACCTGTGTAGAAACAGTCAACCTCTTTTTCAAATCAAATACAACTCAGACTTATTTCTGTGAGGACGTTCTCCCCCATATTTCTACAAATATGGCTAGTTCAACTTAGCCTTAACTGGCTACCAGAGAATACAATTAGACTGTGGAAAGTAAAATCAGCTTTTAAAATGATGGTACAGTACATAATAGTACTGAATAAATAAATATACCAGCATTTTTCAAATTATTCATTTATATAAATGAGGGAACTTCAAAAGCCTCTCCCCAATCACTCTTCTTGTCTTTATGTGTGATCTTGTGCCAGATGAGGACTCATTTTCATGAACAAGTAGCTTTTCATTGGATGCAGGTTTTATGTGTACAATGTGCTAAAAAAGGTAAATGTCAAAATGTGTTTCTCATTCCTAATAACAATCAAAAAAAAAAAAGATTTCAGGTTGAAACCTTAATGTGAAAATAAGCTCTGGAATAAATTCGTTTTCCTGTGAACAAGAGTTTCGTTGCATATATCAGCATCACTCAAAAAAAATTCAGCTCAAGAAACATTCTATTACTAAAATTCAGATACCCAAGAAATTAAAGCTGCCAAAATACTTTAACTGCAGAGATTTTCAAACTCATGGAGGGAGGAAAGGAAACATTTAAACAGCAGGGAATTTAACATCAGAATTCAAGAAATACTCAGAACAGTGGCCAAAATATAAACAACCAAGCAGAAAATATGCCCTAGATTAGCTAATACTACTCTAGTGGTCTGTGAGCACATTCTGGAGTTTAGACACTAAGGAGACAGAAAAAACAATTTTGGAAATAACTCTTTCTTAAAATTTTAAACCCTCCATAAGTATCAGAGTGAATTACACTGGGCTTTTCTACACAGAATATACATAAATAACAGCGCCACAATTCTAAGGATAACTTCCCATCAAATCCATGTGAATAGAAACATCTAATTTCAGATCATAAGGTGTCAATATGTAGTAGACCAGAAGGGTGATTGGAAATTGTGTCCAATGCAAAGATGGGAATTCTAGTAAGTCCAGTGAACTTAGAGAAAGTGAATGGAAATTATTTAGAATGTAAATCTGAGCAGCACATGTGAAAATATGCACATTAATGTCATTTGAAACAAATGGCTCCAGGTAATTTCCTCCATGTCAATTACTGCCATGCTCTAAAACTACGACTACTTCTGATGGCATTTATTCTTCCTTACTGCAACTAAAAAACCACATATTTTCTTGCTCAAGTACAAGATTACTGAGTTCTTCAGAACAAATTGTTTCACCTGTTGCCACAGACTCCCTACTGCTTAAATCTATCTACTAATGCATTCAAAGATTTTATGTTCCTAATCCACTCCTATTTAAACATCTCTTTCTCACAGTGCTATAAAACAGATTCTAATAAAATATTATTTATCCTGGAAGACACTCCTGTACATAGTAATGGATGCCAACAGTCCTTTATTATCAGGTTGATAACAACCATTTCATGAAAGACTAATGGCAAATGGTTTCTTTGCAAATTAACAGTGGTTTACTTTAGGCAAGCTCATTATTCAGTATCAGATTTTTGCTTTAAGAACACACAGATTTTCAACTGTTCTTAATACATCTGCTAAATAAATGCTGCCAGTCAGCTACAGAGTTCCAGGCACATCTTCTTCTTAATATTCCCTTTATGGATTTTCTCAAGGAATACTCTAGGGGTAAGAAGCAAGATGAAAACTTCATTTTTGGAAAGAGGTTTTCAGATCTGATTGAAATGTATTAGTGGAGTTCCCTATAAGCTTGACATATTACCATCCGTGGTAAAGGGGTTTTTTTTAATCTGGGGAGAGACTAAATTTACATTGTATTTAGCAAGCATCTTAGTTTCTCCGGACTTAAATTTAAGCTGGTTTTCCTAAGACTATGCTGCTTTTTGTGGGCAGTTTCCATCACCACATTCATCAGTTTTCTGTCGTGAAGAGGAAGAATAAAAAAAACCAGCTAAAATACTCTTGAATATAAATCAGAAAAAGTGTCCCACAGATACTGCCATAATGGCTATGCCTATAAATGGAAGAACTGTGCTGCCCTTATCAACTCATAGTTCTAAAAACCCCATAAATGGCATCTTCAAACAAGGCTTACAGAGGCACTGACACTTAAGATTTAAACCTTTGCAACATGATACCCACTTTACATATACAGATGCTTATAGTACTGGTTTTCAGGGTCAACTGTAAGAGAAATTACACATGACAGACAATTTACCATTCATCTCTAACTATTCTACCCATTCTCCTGTCTCCTAATTCATGTTCTCAAGGATGCATACATCAACAAAAAACAGAATTGTTGAGGAGTCCTTCAATATGCAAACTCAAATACAGGAACAAAGCCAGGATAAACTAAACAAGAATGTCTGGACTCAGCTAAGACTTAGTGTTCACAAAAAGAAAGGTTAAAATTCTGAGCAAACTCAGACTTTTAATTTGTAAGTAAGCAGCAACCAAGGTGATATGAGACCCTCACATCATATTTATAACTCAAAATTACAGTGGTGATGGCAGAGACACCATGCTCCCGACAATGCTTTCCTCGTGTATTCACTGGGTAGTGAGGGCTCAGCAATGGCAGTTTGCAATGACCATACTGGTTTCCAGGTTTGGTACATAACGGGCTCCCTTAAAGATGCATGACCCTTTGATTTCTCTCCATATGCTTACAATCCACAAATGCTAAAACCTAGGACCAATTCAATAAATTATTATTATCAATAGGTATCCTAACTCCACTTCTGCTGTCAATAGTATAATATATTCCACTTCTATATTGAGTTTGCTCAAACTGTCCAGTGTCTCTTCACTATAAAATGTAGAATCCAGTGAAATGTAACTACACATTTATCCATTAAAACACATTCAAAGCAGTGCATGAATATGGAAAGCGACAGCTTCACTGACTTTTACCTTTCTGGATTTATGGCTCCAAGTGAACAGCATACAACAACTTCTCAGGTGGAAACACCTTATTTTCTTAATTTACTGGAGCTCAAAGCCCAGGACTCAGGGACACTTGCTTTCACTCACAGGGGGAAAAAAATAATTTTTATAATACTAATGTCTCTAAATTTGGTAAATACAAGGAAACCCTTAAGATAAGACAACCTCCTTTAGGTTTTAACCACTGCGGTAAATGATTTTATATTCAAAATTGCAGGCACCATCTGCCATCTACATCCCCATCCTGTATTACAGGCTGGCAGTAGGACTATCCCCAGTCTCACACAAACTGGGTCACAGAGCTTCACAGACTCCTCTTTGACCCTCTCACCTGCTCAGTGTCCTCACTCACAAGCAGTGAAGAGGATGTGCCTGCTCTAAGCCAGGCAGTACAGTTACCTTGAACTTTACAGGAAATACCACTCTAGAGATATTTTCTTTTTCTTCCCAAACCTTAAGAACAGGTAAATAACAAAAGGCAGAAGCTACTTGCAAAAGGTTTACAAAGATGTAGTATACGGAGAGATTTTTACTTTTTTCAGAGACAGTTTCTTCCTAAAATAGTGTAACAAAACCAACATTTGGTTTAAACATGAAAATTACATATATAAAACTGTAAGAAATGGTTAACTATACGGGTATATATGGTAACTAAGGTATATATTTAGGCTACAGGGATATATTTTGGGTATCATCTTGTAAATTTCATTGAATTTTCAAGTAACTAATCTGTAATAATTTTCATAATGCTGTATTTTTTTCCTAAAAGTAGATGAAGCATCAGAGTCTGCCTTGATTTCCATTTTAGCCATGAACAACACCACATTCCAGCAACATTCTGAAATGCAACTCTCCTATTTTTAGAGCCCAAAATCCAAAAACTTATTTTAGGTAAAATTTACTACTCAACATTTTTAGATCCATTTTCCTAATGTGGTCATGAATTAATTTAGGGTGGAAAAACCCCACTCTGTTTGCTGGCATTACCAATATACTGAAACAGCTCATAAAATCATAAAGAAAAAATTTATTGGACATTGTACCACTACTGAATGTTATCACCAGAAACCTTATTCAATCAACTGCTGTATAATTTCAAGTATAAACAAGCTGTTTGCACAAATCAAAAGCTGTTAATGTTGTGGAACACACTTGCACTTCTATTACTTCAAGGACTGTATAGCTATATGCTCCATTACTGTTTCCTGTAAGTATTACTTCAAGGCTTCAAACCTATTCCTAAATCTTATATATTTCCGCACTGGCTCTTCACTCAGTTATTGAGTCCTTCTGTTGGTAATTTGATCACTCTGAATACTTTGCTGGTGTGATTGCTACTTTTCTCTGGAACTGCAATAAATATGCACATTTATTCTTGCCCTCTGAAAGAACTGTGCACAAAAAAAAAAAAGTCTTGAGAAATGTAATAATGCTTTTAGAGAATTTTTTTCACTGCCATATACAAAGAATAATGTTTTGTAACTTCACCTTTTTTTTCCATCGTACTGTTTAAAAGCATTGTGTCAAAATGAAAGGAAGCATTTAGGCTGTGTGATTCTGCCTGTATCAAACTTACAGTTCACATCAGGATGGGACTTTTACAATAAAAACCAGCACCATACTTTAGTCTGCACTGTGGAGCAGTCTCAGAGTGCATAAAACCGATGCTTTTTTTTGATTAAACAACTGGAGCAGCACTCGAACTGCTAATGAGTTCCAGCTCATAGGACCAGACCAGAGTCGCCTCAAAGGAAAAAGCCCCAAAGACTCATTGTGTAAGCACTGGGTCCCCAGCACCACTTTTGTGGCAGTGAGCTTGACAGAATACACATAGCCAAGTAATAAAGACATAACTTCACAAAAAAAAGAAAAAAGCAAAGAGCTGTGCTTCATCAGGAATTACTATATGTTTCAGAGCTTGCTAAATAAAGCTTTGGAACTGGTGCTCTTTAGCAAATGAAGGAGTATATAGCTGTTTTCCTATAAATTCAACCAACTGAAATTACATTTGAGTTACCAAGAAAGTTCATTTCAACTTTTAAGTCTATGCTGATGATATTCAGATCAGTTTCAACAGGCCTACAGAAACTCATATATTGGTTTTAGCTCTGCTTCCCCAACAATCACAGCAATTCAATTCACTGAACAGATTAATGTTAAAATTAGATAATGAGGATTGAAAAATCAGTTCAGATTAGAGAAACTCCAAGCTACTTGCTTTTAAAAGAAAAGCTTATCTGCTAAAAAACCCCAAGCATACACTACACATCAAACAATGCCCCTCTGTGAAAAAAATTACTAATGATCTCACTACTGTCAGTTTTCTAGTAAAGAGAATAGACAATCAACCTAAAACTCCAGGATCTATATTTATTTTTCTCCTTCAGGAAAAGGTCAAAAACTCTCCCTGTTTAGAAATAAGAGGGAAATATATCCAGCTGTCTGGAGCCAACACCTTAGCCCATGCATCCCTGTCAGTGGGGGGCAAGTCCCAGCGTAGCTGATAAGCTTCATGCAGGCTGCTGTCTTTTGGCCCCAAAAGAGGACACTGCACCTTCAGAATCTGTAGATTCCCAGAGGAATCTACACTGCACACGATCCAACAAGTGAGCACAGTGCACTTAGCCAGCTCTAGGCTAACTTGTATGAAGTCACTAAGCATTTTCAGCAGGCCCTTTTCACATTCATCCCCAAATGACCTGCAATGGAACTGAACACAAGGAGTATCTTGTGAGGGACAGACAACACCAGGCAAAATTAATCATTATCCTTTCTGCACTGAGCATGAGAGAGGATGGGGCAATGGGAGCAAAGGGATTCACAGTGGAGTGATCCAGATACGCACATGGTGTTATCTGTTCTATGTTCTTTGTTAATCATCATACATCTGAAGAGATTCAGTCAGAGCTTTAGGTCACCATTAGTGATCTCAGACACCCAAATAAGGCTACCAAAGCAGAGTTTCTTTAACTTTACACCAGGCACAAATACCCACATGCAAATCTAGGGACATAAGTAAATTTAGCTTATGGTAAAGGTTTCTGGCTCTTGGTTTTAAACCACGGAAGTATTTTTCCTAATTTCATCATCCTATCTTCTAATGGTTGGAGTACAACAACAAGAAGTAAAGAACTATACCCTTATTATTTTGTCAATATTTAACTGCCTAAATATTGCCTGTAGCAAATTTACTATTAAAAACACCATGGGAGACAGAGAAGAGCACATTTCACAGTAATAGGCACACCATTTAAAATGTACATCACAACTGACCAGTTTTTTAAAGCAGATTCACCGAGATACACACACTCACCCACAGCCAATGCCATTGTACTACTGAACTTGAGAACCAATCTTTGGTCTAATAAAAAAAAAAGCCACTTTTCCCTCATTTTAAAAGAAATAAGAATGTGTTACATAAAAACCAGTTATAACAGCTTTTGTGTCATCATCATAAGGTAAATTTGGATAAACTGAAATATGACCCATAATTTTACTTTGTAAAGTGTTCTGTCTACCTTACCTGAATTAACTAGTCTTACACTTTCAGCTAACAGCTCAAACTCACCTTCCATTCCTAAAGGGAGGGAGGGACAAGTATACCATGGAAGAGACACATAGCAGAATATTCCAGAGGGAATTTAATAGAATAAAACTCTTGAAACACTCCTGAAATATTTAGACATCTGTAATACAGAAATAATTTCTGATACCAGGCCCAATTGTAACTTCCTCTTATCACTGCCATGATTTTACCATCTGACCCATCAGTACAATTTAAGAAGAAATAGCTTAGCAGTTTCTTCAGTAAAGAGGAGAGGTGGACAACAGGTCAAGTTGTTCAATCCTACAAAGATAATGGGTACGTTGGTTTATTTGAAGTATTAGTATCTCCCCGAAATCCCATGAATTATGAACAAAATCGATTAAATCAGGATACAGAATCCTGGCATACAGGGAAGTAATAGAAATCCCGAGAGAATTACAGCATGAAGAGAAATGTAAAAGCTTTGCAGCCTTCAATAGTAAAAGAGTTCCTGGCACAAGCTTCTTCCTAACTTCTATAACACAAAATCATGAGTCACAGTTGGCCCAAATCTTAAACTGCTGCTTATAAAGACATTGCCATGATAATGCAGAGAAAAAGTTCACCTCTAACTGTTTCTAAGTACCACATTTTATGACCTGCTATTCACAGAATGGCAGGCAGCCAGTGAAATTCTCAGTAGAACTCTACATCCTCACATAGCTTGCAAGTCATCTCATTTTCTATCTCTGAACAGCACAATGCATTGTAAAATTAGTTTCTCCCTTGCTTCAGCTGGCAATTTATTACGACAATCTTCTTAAATGTTTAAAATTAACATGAAAGTCCTTATTCAGATTGTTTTAAATGAAAGGTAAGCACACACAGCATTGTTTCAAAATAATGGAGTTATTCATATATCTATTTTCAATGGCTGCATTTGGAACAAAAGCAGCTTGAATACAGAATATATTCAAAAGTTACACAGAATCAGGTGCAACATTAGAGATGTATCTTTCCTCTTTCAACACTATACAACAAAAAAAGGCAAAATGATAGTATCACATGAAACTTAGCAGGGAGATGCTCAATAAAGAATTTTGACTTATTAAATGCAAGCAACACCATTGCCACATGACACCCTTTGATTTACATTGCTTTTAATTCACAGCTAGGAATGAAGTTTATCAGTTCCTTTTTGGCCCAGGTCATAATGGATATAGATTTTAGATGGCATGGAATGAAGAACACCCCTACACTGCTGTCTAACTTCACAGGAGAAGGCAAAACAAAACTGCAACTGAAATGTAATGTCCCAATGATTAAGAGAGATTCTGTAGAACAGATAGCTAAAGGCAGAAGAAGTACATTGGAAGTAAGAAGCTCATGAGATTGAGAGGCTTGCTGACCTAGTGCAGGTCTCAAAAAGGACTCAAAGGTAAAGATCTCTCAGAAAGACTAACCAATTTCTTAAGCTTCAGGGTATGCTGAAGAATTATTTACCCAAGACATACACTTGTGAGGTGAAGAGGAAATACTGTCAGGTCGCAGTGTCAACAGAGGACATGCTGGAACAATGTGATCACTAGAACAGCAAGTCAGCAGCACCAGATGGTAACAATCTGACAGAATTTTAATACAGTGGAAAGTTAGAATGACTGCATCTTAACAATTCAGGCACCTGATTCTTGACAGCCAGAGGGCAGAAAACATTGCCAGAAGCACTACAGGTGATTTGGGGAATCACAAACAGAACACCTTTATTTCCAGCTTAGGATTTCATAAAAATTATGCCACAATGAAATATACACAGGAATGCAGCTTCCCTGCAGCTAACCAAACAGTACTTGGTTGATTAAAGCATCAGAAAGTGCTATAATCTCTGTGATTGACTCATTGCATTAATAAGTAATAGTTGTGACTGAGCTTTAAGAAACAAATTGTTGCTGCAAATATAAATTGTAGTTCCTATTGTAACAACACCCAAGGACAAAATACATTGTGCTGCTGTAAGATAAAAATTGCTTGTGTTTCATTTAATCCTGGGATATATCTACATAGATATATATACATGCAAGCAGATACATATATACCTATTGCTTCTTATGGTGTGTATGAAGGAAACAGGATATTACATGGAAAGGTTGTATATCTTTGCAAGTACTTCTACTTTTAGATTACATTCTGCAATAAAAAACCACTGCCAAATAACATTTTATGCAAACAGGAGTTCTATTGTAAGTTATTTTATTAATTTCTGGACTGAAAAAAATATGCAGTGAATAAAATTCACCTGTGTTCAGCATCTCTTTCCATCATATAATTCCTAACCTAGAGAAAAACATAAACATGAGACCAGCATAGATTTCTGCATTCTGCATGCAATTCTGTGCATTCCCTTTACTAATAATCAATTAAGGTGCATAATACACTGACATCAAACAACTTGAGAATACAGTTTGCCACTGAATTTTGTAATTCTCCATCTCTCTTCTTAAAGAGGATCAGATTCCAATGAATGTGCTTCAACAAGAAACTGTGCACCTCACTGTTTGCCAAGGAGCACTGACATGCTGGAGACTTGTACTTGCAATGAATTTCATAAGCAAAAACTTGAGCAGAAATCTACAACAAAGAAGTTGAAACACACCAGACTGCACTTAACTGATTAGACTTTGAATTAATTTGAATACCAGTACTTTAGCTCAACTTCACTATCACTGCAACATATGGACACTTCCTTAAAAGAGCCATGAATTAATCCTCCACCACCTTTTGCAGGTCAAAGGATTTCCTTGCAAATGGCCTGATACCACTTAAGTGGCAAAAAGCTTATTTTACACAAACTGCCCCCCCGCCCCCCCCTTTTTTTTTCCTGTCTTCTTTATGGCAGATATTTGGCCTATTTTGCAGCTACTTTACCTTGAATCTAGTCTACTTTTACATTACTACATGACATACACAACTGTGGATGCTCAGAACTGTATTTCTGGAAAAATAAACATAACCATTGACCAACGAGTAACACAGCAATGGGAATGTTGATGTGTTTTATGGATAAATTCAAAGTCTCTTAAAAACTTTGTCCAGAATCTTGCTTCTGGTAAATATCTGGAAAATTACAACCTCATGATCTGTCATTGAAAAATATGCTAACAGAACTATTCTCTGTATAAAACATATTGTCCCATACTGTGCACCACTGTCCTACATGCACGTAAATATAACCACTTTCAATAAAAGTTACAGTAATCATACATGACTCTTGGCTAGGATATTTTTGCCATTAATTAAAAAGCAACATGAATTAATACTACAATATAGTCCAGACGAATCTATGAGAAGTAGATGCCATCCTAGTGCACAGTGTTTTTTCAAGGGGAAACTCAATTTCAAAAGTTGCAGTTCAGAAAAAAGTAGGAAGCTTTTGTTCTGCTGGATAGTGCTACACTCCACTTAAAAAAGGAGCTGTAAATACAAGTGAGTTTGTATAATTAGGTCTGTAAATCAACAATACTTTGACTATTGAGTATTCTTCCTGCCTAACCACAACTAACTTTACAGAAGTTATTCTGAAATACTTGCTAAACACCTTTCACTGTAAACAACGGCTTTATTTTCCCCTTTTCTGCTATTCAGTCAGATTCAAACACAAATCAGTACTGGAAGAAAACTGTGTCTACAGTATTATACCCCTGCAAAGAGCAAAGGAGAAGCAGGAAGAGAGCAGAAGCAGATGCAACAATAACAGTGTTCTTGTGACTGTAGGCATGGACATAAAAAATTCAGGCTTACCTTACACAGTCCACCTCAGATAGTATTTCAATGTCTAAAAAGCAATTTATTATTACATTCAAACATCATGGGGTAATGGACTTAGTAACCTGTGAAAGTGAGAACAATCGCCTTGTGTGTTTCTGGTTTGTTTCTACTTGGCTTCATTCTATTTTTTAATTTAATAACAAATTTCTGAACAAACCTGATTTTCCTGTCAAATTCACAGTGTTTTTCTTGTTTTTCTTTTGGCTCGATGTACCATACCCTGACTGTATTTTCTGCAAAGCTCACTGTTAGTATTGGTGGTTATTACTCAAAACTAAAAACAACCATTTTCCTCTGAGAATCAATATAAAAATTCAAGCTGGCTTTGGAATAGTTTCTTTTATCTTGTTATAGATTTTTATCTCCAAGTGAGTTTATTGCAGCTTTTTCTACCGAAAAGAAATTTGGTGGCAAATTGCTGTTGAAAACCAGTATCACATTTCAAAGTAACAGGTAACAACTTCAGGAGATGAGAGAAAGAATCATTTGGGCAACTGCAGGAACCCCCAAAATGATACAGAGCATAAGAGAATACTGCAGAACACTTTTAACACAAAGATGGCAACTTGCATGTACAAACATGGATAGAAGAAATGGCGAAAACTACACAAACATTTTTTGCATAAGAATTCTGACAGGATAACGGTGCCATCTATCTGCATTTCTGTACAGGGAAGAGAAGTTACAGGTCTTTAACTGGTGAGCTACTATTTCACATGCAGATTTATCGCTTTTGCCATTCCTGTGTTGCTAATATATTTCCAAACAAGAATACTTGTGAATTTCTAATTTTTTGTGAGAATATATCATATAGAAGTACTTATTATCCAGAGAAGTCATACCTGCTGCCAAGAATTGGCTCCCCAGAGGCTCCCAAAGCAGAATAGTCCATGCCATAGAAATTCAGTCCTAAAAGTATTTTATTCCTCCATTTTGAATCAGGATCCAGCACTTCAACACAAGCTCGTACCCAGGGAAGGGGGGAGTTTGGACCAGGTCTGTTAAGTTAGCAAAAATCAAACAGGTTGTCAGCAAAAGTACATGTTAATACTCAGCCTTCTCTTTTTGACCAGTGTAATTGTAAAAAGCAAGTTATGGCACACAAAAATCAGTGAAGATGAACCTACAATTCTATCAAGGTTAAATGCACATCTGGTGTAATGAGTCTGTGCCTGATGCCCAACAGGGAGGCTGGAGGAGAAATAAAGATGAAATGAACACCCATAAAGGATCGTGTCCCTGATTCCTCCATGGGCCAAAGCTGTCTTCAGAAGCTGCACCGGACTGCAACACACATTCTTCAGTAGCTTGAAGTGCTGATACACAAAACATGCTTGCCCCACTCTTGACTTTTTGATTCAATCCTAAGGTGAAGGGACATAAAGCTCCTTTTAGTGGGTGAGAAAAGATTTCCCCCTAGCCCATTGTCATTGGGCCTTGCACAATGCCTACACTGTAATTCCAAACTCTGTATGACTTCATTTGCTTTCCAATACCATCCTCAATGTTTTTACTGCAAACTGGCAAAATATACTGGGACAAAATCCATCATTTACTTACAGAAGGAACTATAAAATTAGTGACTGGTAAGCAAGACAAGTTTCAGATTGTATAGCACTTATTTACGGGGAAAAACCCTAAAAAGGCAATTACCAAACAAAAAACAACCTGAAGAAAAGGAGAACAGCCTTAATACACAGAGTAATTAAATTGTCATGTATGTAGCATCAGGATATTGCCCTCATTCCATTTCTCCCTCACTGGAGAGGAGGGCAGGCTTTCCCTCAAACACTAACACAACAAAAGGCACTCACTAGCATGGTACCAGGAGAAGTATATCCTAGTCTTACAAATATCAACATCTGCTACTCCCTACTCCCTACTTCCTCAAAGCCTTCGTGATACCTGTGCCATTAAAACTCAACAAGCTAATACAGCAGAGCAATGTTGCTGGGAACTGCAGTCATATTTAAAGGCAAATGAAGTATCAACTGTTTAAAGCTAATTTGTTCATCAATGTTATTATTAGTAGATTATTAGTGTACCTATCTTGCAGAACTGTGCTAAATAGCTCAAAACAAAAGAACCTGGCCTGGAAAAGAGTGTCAGGTTATCCTTTTAAAAGGATGCCTTTTTAGGCTGAGTACAAAGTCTTCCATAATATCCAAACCCCAGATACACACTGCTGTTAAAAATGTACTGAGTTAGCAGCTTGTTGAAAAATCAGCTATTTTAATTACTAATCCAGAACTATCGTATCTGATAAACTTACAATACACTATCCACTTAACGAGAAAAAAAAAAGAACTTGTACTGTAGATTTAACAGACTTAAGTAGGAATCAGCTCCTTCAATGATCTTTTTGATATCCAGTGAAGTCTTACCGATGTGGTGCTGAATAATCGTATGTCATGAGACTGAAGCTGTCTACTGCTGAGGCCAACTGATCAAATTCTTTCTTTGTGAACATTCCTGGCTGGTTCGTCCTTTCAAAACAAAGCAAAACAGAAACAGGAAGAAATAAATTACTTCAATAACCAGGCTTATTCTCTCCTTTGGGTTTCATACCATTTGATCACATAGGAAAAATCTTTCATTCTCAGGTGGCAAAAAAAAATATATTTCAGTGCCAATTTTGTAATAAACATCTAAGAAAAAAAATAAATTCAATGATATGTAGGTTGCCAGTGGGAAGAATCATACTTCCACAGCATACTTACCATTAAGCACTTCCAGCATGGCTGCAATAGTGATTATAAGGGCTGTGGACTAATCAAATTGCCTTAGGTAGCAATCAATTGAACTCTAAAAGCTTTTACAAAACCTTTAATTGCTTGGGCTGTTGAACTGGTTTTGACACTTACAAAACCAAGTTCTCTGAGGCATACTTAAATAAATGAATGGGTGCAGCTATTAATAGAAAAATATAAACCAAAGATAATTTTTTTTATTAACCTCAAAAAGAACAATTTCAGTTTATGCCATACTTAAGAAAGACTAAAGAAAGAAAACCTGTTTTCTTTAGACAAAAACAGATCCATTTCTTTCTTTGGGTGCGAGAGAGGAAAGAAGAAATCCATTCTATGGCCTTCTATAGACAAAAGTCTAGTTATGCCTTCAGCATATCTTGGTATGAAATACGGAACACCATTCTTACTTCCTCTTTTTTTTGTTTACTCTTTATTTACAAAATACAGAACTGGATTAATATCTACCTTATTTTCATGGGTGAAGGGGTGTATATTTTGTCTGTTTTGGACTCAGAGAGGTATTGACTTCCCTCAATCATTCAAGATGGAAACAATTAATTCACACAAGCTGCCTGAAAACACTGAATCTGTTTCAAAGAGAATTAGTAATTTCAACATAGCAGTGCAAATAGCACAGCAGACAACATAAGGCAACCTTAATCACATTGCAAAGATGGGACTGGACTAAAATGGAGAAGCTACGGCCAGAAGAACCCTGTCCTCATCCAGAGGGCTCTGAAGCATGTTAACATGAGAGAAACACATAGAGAAACAGCATATTGTCCCAAATAATCTGGGACAGCAGTGTTCATAGGGGAACATTGCAAAACAAGAGAAAAGGAGAAAAAAAATATAATTTAACAGCTACAAACTCAGTGGTACATCTCTGCCATTTAAGAGGCAGACGTAGAGGATTGTACAAGATTCCTCTAGCGAGCAGAGGAGAGAGACTGGAGAATACAGACCCTCACAATAATACCAGAAACTGCTACTTGATCTACAAACTAGAAGCCAACCCTTGTCTAGGCAAGATACGCTTTTAAAACCACTCACGTTCAATCTTAAACGTAAAAAACAAAAAGATGTTCAGTGACAGATGCAAGTAATAAACAGAAAAATCACATATTTTGACCTTTATCCCTTTTGGATCAGTGGGCAAATTCTACATCCAACAATATGTGCTGCGTGGATCACCAGAGCATAACCATGTTCATTTATCAGTTCACAAGGACACTCTGTGTTCCACTGAGTAAGGAAAGAGGTGAATAAAATGCAGGTTACAAAGTGGGGCAGATTAAATCACATAGCATCCCTGTCATGTTATAAGAGAGCAAAGCATGAGTGAGATGTGCAAGTCAGTAACCTGTATGAAGCACAGTGGTGTTGTGGAAGTCTCAAATTTTCAGAACCAGTGATATACTGGTCATAGGAAGGAGAAATCCCCTTCCTTTCCTACAAGGGTTGTAGCAAATTAAAACAAATCCTCACTCCTGGAACCTACTGGTGGACCTCAGGTTTTTTTATAGTCATCTGCTTGTCATGTATTGCAATGGCAAACTACAGTTGTTCTACAAGAATTAAAATAATAAATACATCTTTGAAACAATGTCATGGCAACTTGGATGTCTGTAGGCAAAGCAATTTCCTGATGCAAACTCCAGCAAAACACATTTTCAGTAAATTGATTGTGATTACTCCTGAAGGGAAAACCATAAAAAGTAATTATAATGTGTATTAGATATTAGGGCAAGTTGGATTGCTTTATAGATTAAGCCAGGTAGTAACTTTAATGAAATTTGCATGTGTAACTTAAGAAGAAACCCACAGGTTAAAATGGATATTGTCATAATTTTCTTCAAAGCAATTTTGTAACTCAACTACTTCTGTTACAAAGGAATGCCATCTGAGTGGCAAGGGCATAAATTTCCAACTTGGAACAAACCCAGCAGCAATGAATATACTTTGTCCATTAATGTATAGTGTTAAAACAGGAGCACTCTTCAAAAAAACAAGCACCACATAGCAGTTCAATGAGTACCACCAGTCAACTCTGCTCTAGTCAAGCACTTTGGGAAAATGTCCACTGGAACAAAACCAGGACTATTTGATTCATGTCTTTAGAATTGTTCTGAGTCAAGAAAACTGGCACTCAAATCTAAGTATTTTTTAACAGCTATTATACTTCAAATTTGAAGCTTTCCAATCATTCTGATATTTATGTAAACTTAACTCAAGGGCAGGTATGTTCTACTGACTAGTTAGTTGAGAAACCCAGCACAGATAGTCAGGAGACTTGGCACAGAATATGCAAAGTCCATGAAAGTAATACTTTCCAAGTCTAAGTCAAAAGCCTGTCATTCTTCTAAACTCTGAATACTATTTCCAAAATAGTCAGTGAAGTGGCAGAATCATCATTTATTAGCTCTGTAAAATATACATAGAACCATAGAATCATCAAATATGCTAAGTGGGAAGGGATCCACAAGGATCATCAAGTCCAGCTCCTAGCCCTGCACAGGACCGTGCCGACAATCTCCCTATATACCTGAGAGCATTGCTCAAACACGCCTTGAACTCTGTCAGTGCTGTGACCACTTCCCTGGTGAGCCTGTTCCAGTGCCCAACCATCCTCTGGGTAAAGAACCTTTTTCCTAAGGTTCCAACCTAAACCTCCATAAAGACCAAAAAAAGAGCCTGGATTTACAGTTACCTTAGTTTGCTAAAACACTCACTGTCTTTGGAGAGAATTTGGCGTAACTTAACCAGTTTGCTGAATATTTCTAGTCTGCTAAACTGGGACAGACTTCACTCTCACTTGGGATTATTTTTTTAACATGGCTTGTTACATTTTAAAACTTTATGAAGAAAATTAAGAGATATTGCAGAAGGAGAGGTGAGAGTAACAATTGAGTTTGCTCTGCAAATCTGCTTTTAAAACTTCCACTGGTCTTGAGCAAGCCAGGGCTCCTCTCAGGCCCTTTGCAAAACCAAACCCAAACTCTTCTCGCAAGATCCTGAAACCCTCCCAGAGCTGGGAGAAGGAGGATGATGCAGGAGGAGTGAAGAAGGAGTGAAGATGAGATGGAGAAAAGATGTCGCAGGTGGCACACCCAGTGCCCCCGGTCCCAGCCCTGGAGCTCCAGCCCCTGGGATTGTCCCCAAACCAGGACTTGCTCCCTGGGGCAGCATTGTTCCACGCTGGTGGAGGGGGACTGGGAAGGCCACAGGAGCAATAGGCCTGGTGACACCACCCTGACCCAACTGGAATACAGGGCACGAGGATGAAACCAGTTTCAGCTCACGGATATTCTCAAAGAGTTAAAATTCCCAGGCATTCCTGCTAGTATCAACGATTCCTATTCAGCATCCATGGGGGTTTTCAGTAACTTGGATTGAACAAAATACATGAATGTGAATTATAATCAACTGAAAAACTGAACTATATAAATTGAACCTTCAACCAAGCCTGCTCCTTGTGCGTCCCCCAACGAAACAGACATTTGGAAGAAAGGAAAGAGAAAAGGATAAGACTGATTCTTCTGGGATTGCTGAAAACCATTGCCTTACACTATAAACAAGAATAAATTTTATTTTTTTTTTAAATCTGAGATACTTGAGGTTTTTTTACCATTAAATTAGTCTTAAACTTGTTCAGGCAACATCTCATAGTCTCATTGGTTTGCACTACTATTGAGAAAGCACTGGCGCTTTTAGATCCTTTCAAGGCAGTTTCAGTGTGACAGTGCAATATTATGTCTCAACCTATGCAACCAGGAGTTATATTGCATTTTTATGTCTTCTTTACCCAATATGCTTTCCCTGTTTCCATGAAAGAGCTTCTCTGGCAGTGAAAAATGCTCTTGTGAAAAGCAGATGCAAAGCTAGTAAGTGTTCAGACTTGAATCATCACTCAACCTACTTTTCTGATTGACAATTCAGGATCCAAAAATTCATCTTACACTTCATGGTCTACTTTCAGTACAGGGTATGAGGTTTATTCGCCTGGCAAGCACATTTCAGGGAGGGAAAGTACCTAAGCAAGACTATACCAATGCAAAGTATGAAGTGCATAAACAAATCTCCATAAGAAGAGACATCAAAAGTGTGACAGGTATCAGTTGTGTCACTTAAAGAGTGACTTGAAAATGCTCAGACACTGGTGATGAGGATGATATAAAATTCCACAGTTAACAGAAAATCAAATTGTATCCTCTGTCTTATACAAATAATATTTTAAACTAACACTTTGTGGTAAATATGTGTTACTCTTGAAAAGGAAAAGAATCCCTCAAAGAAATGAAGCTTTATTTTTTCTTCTTTCTGGTTTGAAACAACTGTTAAACTGGAATGATATTGATCCCATATTTTTCAATTTTCTGTTTTCTCGAAAAATCTGTAGGATTATATTTCTAAAATACCAGCCAAATGGAAACACTCACTTAAATTCCTTGGACCAACAAGATTTCCTAATGGATACAGTATCTATTCTTTATAGTATTTTAAAATATTTCTTAAAATGTGTAAGAAATATGGACTTAGCCCTGTAAAAATACATATCTGGAATTAATATAAAAAGTGTCTGTCACTTCTGTTTAACATTTAAGGGATAAAGCACCATACATCAGGAATTCAGAGAGCTGGCTTTCTACAAAAGCAAGTAGAAATTATCAGTTCAGGGGAATTATTAACACTAAGGATAGAAAACAGGGCATGGGACTGCTGGGTGTGCAGAAAGAGGGTGGAAGAACAAAAACACTGCAGAGAGAAAATCAGAGTTTTACTTTCCAGTTCATTGCTTTTTTACCTAAAGTGGACACATAAAGTGGACATTTTTTATTCTGTGACATATTTTTCTTTTAAAAAATAGTGAAGAAGCTGCCTTAAACAACATCCACAGAAATCCTTCCTGTAAAAAGCCTCGGGAATACAACATAATCTTTACAAGTTCTCCTCCTCAAGTAAGAGAGCAACGGAAACCTGGCAGAATTCACAGAACAACGACTCCCCTGAGAGCATAAGTCTTATTTGCACATATTCCTGAGAATTTGTCAACATTTCCCAACGGCACACTGCCACATGTGTATAAAAAACCCCCTACTATTGGGACAACATCACAGACTTAGAAGAAACCACCTGTTTTCTTCAGTATTTCCATTTACACAGCTTAGAATTCCACAGTCTCTTTATACTAGTCTATCTTTTCATGTCTAAAATAACTGCAGGGGAGTTCGTTTCACAGCCTAGAAGGTTTATTACCCAAATCTTCCAAATTACATACAGTCATATCTACTAAAATTCCCATTAATGCTTCACTGGTAAGTATTTCTGCAAGGTCTTGAGTTTGTAGTCTTTCATAATGAAAGACTGGAAAAATGCTTCAACAATGCAAGCTGCTTTCATTTACTTTCAAATGAATCTACATTCTCAATTACTTCTTGTCTCACTACAATTACTCTCAAGATGAAATAAGGAGAAAAAAGGTCTTTTCACTGACTGCTCTTCCCTGCAAGTTCAAACTGCATTCTTGTCGGGTTACCTCACCTTCACCCTCCTTTACAAAACAGAAGTTTCCTGTATCCTCACATCTCTGAATAGCCTTCATAAAGGAAAACTGATTGATTTTCTGTTTCCACTATGATTCTATTTCAGAAGTCAGCCTCATAGTAATGACTTACTTTTCTTGTCATGTATAATTTTCTGTAAAGCAACTGTTTGCAGATTTTTCTTCACCATGAGATATTATTGGTTTTCACATTTCGTTGCAGATAGGAGCATTACAGTATAACGCTACTGCATTTTATGAACATAGATCACTGAATTCAGCTAATGCATAATCACTGAATAAAAATTCACTGTTTCTTCCTGCATGAAGTCTGTTCTATAGAAAATGGAAGAAAAAGCTACATGTCTACCCTGCTCATCACACAATTATAGGCATTGATAATGAAATAGTCAAATAGTCAAACTTGTTTACACAAGTTCAATCTGAAACCATTTCCTTCTCAGAAAAAATCCTCTTGACAGTTTTGTAACTACCCTTTCTCATTTTAGGTTTTTCAAAACTCTCAGGATGACAGCTCACTGAAGTAATTTTCCACTATCAGTACTTAGAAAACAAGTCTACATGGATCCTGGTTTCCATGGATGTTTCGCACCTAGATTTTCTGGTGTCCTATAGATGCCCTCCTACAGCTGGGTCCTAGGGAAATAAAAGGGATGTTATCTTCACCTGTCCAGCTGCATATTTTCATGAGGTAACAGGGACCTGACTATTAAAATTCTATGCCTATGTCAATTTGGCTTGAAACTGGTCAAATGCCAAAGAAGCTTTCATGGAGAGATGAAAAATGTAAGAGAGAAAGCTTACAGACACCTTGTTACCTCAGAAATCAGGCTAAAAACAGAATTAGGGTGTCCACAACAGCTTTGTATGAAGCAGCCAAGTCAACAACAGGACCTTGAAACAATACTGCTGTTCAAAGCCATGAACAATAATTACAGATCTAATCCCTGCTGTCAAAAGAACACGACCATACCGAATGTTTAACCAACAGAAGAGAGATCCTCAGGTAGACAAAAACAGATATATTACATAGTGGGGGATGAGTTCCATGCAGCTGGATGCAGACTGCAAAAAGCACAGCATGTTCTCCATCTCTGACCTCTCTCCCTCAGTGAGCACATCCTCACAGACAACAAATGTAGGCTCTTGCAGAGATGCACGTTACTCAGGCATTTCAGAAAACGCACATGCTTACCGCAAATTCAAATATTTCACCAGCCTTCAAAACACAGATTTCTTTTTCTCTAATTCCTTTCTAAGGACAAAATGTTGCAAGAGGTGAAGCATGATCCAAACACAGTATCTGATCTTGCGGCCTACAAACTCAGATCAATATGACACATCAGGGACTGTACATTTCAAAACCAGAACTGTCCATTGAACCACAGTGTTAAGGTCAGTCCCTTTCAGGAGAAACAAATAACACAAATGCCAAGTTAGTATAAATTTCTCCTCCTTGCTTTTTTATTTTTTTGCACCTTTCTGTACAAAAATCTTATTCCTCTTAAAACAGAAATAAAAGTCAAACTAAAAGGAACTCCATAAAACCAGTGCAATCACGTCTGGTCACATACACTCTTCCAGTCATGGTTTTTCATCTGATTCTACTCAGAGAACACTCTCCCATTTTCACATACTAAGTATTGGAACTGATGAATTTGGAGACAAAACCAAGGAGTTCCTTCCCCTCCCCAAAAAAGCCCATCCTCGTAACATCTCCAAATCCCATTCTGCCTACGTAACATGAAAGGATACCTTATTTTTAATACGTCAGAGAAACATCAACCCGAGAGATACAAATTATAAAAGAATGAGCAAATGAAAAAGGAGAATTTTAATGTAAACACAATGGTTTAGTAGCTCGTTTGTAATGAGTCTGAATATTCCAAGATAATTATTTTAGCAAACCTGGGCTGGGCATTAGAAAGAACCTTCTAAAGGTGAAGGTAGTCTGGGAGAACAGTTCTGACATCCATTCGTTTGTAGATTTTAAGAGCTTGTTGGATAAACTTCTAGTAAAAGTAATGTAGCTATACTTTTTTTGACTTTTTTTTTTTTTGCACCTTCCAATACTACGCTATTCTGAATAGTAGCCTAAATTCAGAAATAAAAACCTGCAACTCCACTTGTGCACTGTCTTTGTCTGGTTATTTCATGATAGGAATGGTGACACTCAGATGCCTTCAGAACATAAGGGCTATCTGTCCCTTGCCCACAGAAAAGATCACAACTTAAAATAAACAAACATCTCTACTGAAAAACACAAACCACACTACTGACTGTGTTCAAATTTTCTCAATGGCCAAAATCTCTTTACCAAATTCTCAGATAGGAAATATTAAGATGGGTATTTTAAAACCAACAAAATCTAGATAGCTCAATGAGCAAGAAAATTGTAACTGAGAGCTACAGATTTACAACACAAAGGCCCTGGGAGTGGTTCCTTCATACAATCCAAGTGTTTCCTGTCACTAGGGGATTATGAATTATAACAGGCTGACAAGTGAAAACTTGCTATATTTTTATCAGGAATCAGAATGGTATCTCTGTACCTAATGAATTTTTTGCAGAACATTAAGGGCTGGCACTCTTCTTTAATACACACATCCCATCCCAGCTGTTGCCTTCGCAGTCCTTGCTCTCCAAACAGGGAGAAGCACAGGATCCTGTTCCTGCTGTGGAGTAGCCCACACAGTTTTCATGAAGCCAAACTAATTACCTGTGGCCCATCTGGTTTAAACCAGTAACAGAAGTCAAGAAGGGGAAACATGCCAACCAATATACATCCTGAAAAGAAAGCATGAAATCTCAGCAGACGGCTAAGGGCAAATAAGCCTGAAAACTGCTGTCCTCAGAGCTGAGGCGTGTTGGCAGACCAGTCACTTACAAATTCTTAAGTTACTGGAAAAATACAGTGTATCTGAAACTCTTAAGTCAACATAAGAAATACACATTTCTTATGTGCATGACAAAACCAGACAATCTGACTACCAAAGAAGAAAAAATTCATTTTGATACTTGTATTTACCAGTTCCATTTTTGGGAAGGTCAACTGTTCTCCTCTAAAGCTGTTTCTGTTATGTTGCTTCAGCCTCTTCATAGGAGCCATTTAAGAAGGACTATGCACAAATGAACATCCACTGTGCCACCATTTGCTTCTCCTAATTTCCAAATTATTCCAGTGCCTTTCATGCCAGGGCTTAATGCCCAGGCAAGCCATGCTCCAATAGCAGAACATCACTCTAAACAAGCTTGTACTCTGGAGCATATGAGCCTAATTTAAAAACTCTAACACACCAAATGTAGCCTTAATTTCTCCTTGCATAAAGGGCTCACCATTTTTCTTCTCTTTGTTTTTTGGAAAGTTTTCCAACTTACTACTGAAACTTATGTAGTAATTGCTCTACACCAGCTGGCTTAGAATTGGTAGAGCTACAGATATGCGGAGAAATACATTCCACCCTTTCTTCTCTTTGACTGTTGTTAGCTGACCTACAGATTATTTTAATGATCCTCCCTAGTGGGAATTCAAAACCAGATGTGTGCACTTGCTTCAGAATATGTCAGTAGACTCAGATCTTCATTGCATTGATTTTATATTGTAAGGTATAGTCTTTAAAAGAGTGAGTTCTAAGAATAGATTTGTTCCTCTTGAGTCCTTTCTGAATCTATGCAAAATGCATGGAACCTCTCACGGCTGCAGAGAGAGCCATGCTGTACTGAGCTGGCAGCCCAACAAACAGCAGCAAAACCAGGGAAGTCATCAGCGAGGGAAGCAGATGTAGTTTAGAGCCATTAACAAGCATCCAGATTTACTGTAGCTAACAGAATTCACTTCAAAAAGAAATGTCATTGACAGACCTATATTTTGAGCCTTTATACAGGGAAAAAACATGAGGCCAGTAGCAGGACTCTGAGTATGATTTCATAGTATTACCATAATTTGAAGACATTATTAAACTTTCTCCAGTAACTGTTACTCAGAAGTAGTCAGTAATAATTTCCTACTGAGTTTTCTGTTTCCCTTAGTATAAACTCATATCTCAAGCTATATCTTGTGATCCAAATCAAACATATTATACAGGTTCTCTAGCATGCAATAAAAATGATTAAGCCAGTCAGTTAGCCTAGACAGCCTTCTTAAGAGTCATTTCTATGCTTTCTTGAGTGCTGAATTTCATGCACAGGGCCCAGTTACAAATTAGTCTCCACGTTCCTGACAGTCCGTTTTTTTTTTTTAGGATACTCACAGGAAGATTGACAACTATGGGAACAATGGAGGGCAAAGTGTTATTACCAACTAGGCACAACAAATATGACACTGTGCATAGTTAGCTTTCAGATTTTCCCTCCCATGTCCCATTTTCTGTATACTGATTGTCCAAAGAGATTGTCTTCCAGCATCAAACTTCCCTATCAGCAACAGTAAGCATGCAGAGCATATTTGGTATATACTTACTAACTCTACAATAAATAAACACTTATCATTTTTAGAATTGCTTGCTTTTCTGTGACCTCATTTGCCAAATTGGAAGGAAAAGTAAGAAAGACTAGACATGTAGAAAGCTCAGAAAAATTTAGCAACAGTATTAGTGATTCCAACATAATAAGATTATTATGACCAGGTTTCTCACAAATATTTTAACCTTTCATAATTTTAAGTGTATGTATTGGTAAAGCAGAATCCTACTTAATGAACAGTAGTCTACAAAGTTGGTTTTCTAATATACTGTTATTTGACATAAACTGATAATTGGAAACTTTATCTGAAAAAAGCAATATGTTTCCTGCTGGTTTGATCCCTGGCTTTCACTTACCAAAATTTCAAGGCTCTACATTCTGTCCCACATAGTTCTGCCTGAGAATGATGTTAAAAGTAAGTGACAGTTTCCATTTCACTCCAAAACAGACACATGTTAGAAGCTGCTTATAATTTCATTGAATTTGTTTACCATATATTATCATAAAAATTACCCTGCTGTTTGCTTGCATATTCTACATCAGAATTTCTACTTGCTAGAAATCCTTCTAAGGAAACAAGTGTGTATATATACACTGGAATAGTAAACCAACAAATAAATTATTCTGTATACACAAAGTTATGGCAAGGCAATTGAATCTGCAGCAGCTTCTAAAGATGACAGATTACTGATATAAAACAAAAATATAATTACAAGTATCTGTTCCTAATCAGTTTCTGAAAGACCAAAACACCTATTTCCTTTATCACATTTGCAAAACACCAGTCAATTGTGGCATACATTAGGCTGAGCAAGTGTGAGGTCAATGAGCAGTTATTCACTGTGTGCTCTTCCTACATTCAAATATGTATGTATATTTACAGGAAAGGCAGAAAAGAGCATGACAGCACAAAGTAAGAGAAGGGACGAGATGTCTACCCTCCTGCCAATCTTTCCCAAGAGGCACAGTGGCAAAATTAAGCTGGTATTGACTGCTACTGGATAGCAGCAGTAATGAAAACTGCATAGATTCTGGTAATTTTCGTTGCACAGCAGCTCTAGAAAGAAAAAGCTGAAGACACTTAAGACAGTACTTCACATCCACAATGTTTTTGCAGCAAGAACAAAGAATGAACTGAGTAGCTAAAATGCTGATTTTGAAGAAGTGGCAGTTTAGTGGTGGGAAATACTGACAATACATACCTAGAGAAGTTTTAAGTAGAAGGAAGAGAAGGTGAAGATTTTTTTTTTCTTACATATGCAAATATGAAATCCAAAGCTAGGGATTGCTTGCTGTATTTTGATGAGACAAGAACATACATTATGTTCAAATACTTGAAAAGAGAAAGTGGTTTGGGTTCCTGCAGCTTTAAAATGAAAGCAGCTGCACTACAGCTGTGCATCTCAAGAAGTCAATAAAGACAGAATTTTTTCTAGAAGCTGTGAGGTTAAGTGTGCCTTTTATCAGGAAGAAACATGTTCGGTTTTAATTTAAATACTGCTTTGATATATGCTATCAGAAACTAGCCAGGAGATAACAAATTATTCTAGCTAAACTGTGTGCAATTTACCAATAGCAGTATTTCTGGAGAAAGTCACAAGGACAGCGATAGCTCCGGTGGTTTGTTTACAGTGTGCTTCCCTCTTAGCATTAATCCCAAGCACCATGTCCCACAAGGTTAACTGAAACCATCCTGCCCACTGACCTCTGCTTTGCACTGGCAGGCATGTTATTAAAACACAGCTAACAACAGCATCTGTTTTGCATACAATTACTTAAATCAAAGTTCAAGGTTTAACATATCTAGTTATTATTGTGCTAGACTTGATAAAATTGCTAAAGTATAAAGCTACTTTGTGTTACCTGAGGCTTCTTATACAATTAGAAACAATCTCTTTCTAACACTGTCTTCTGTGCATTTTAATTATGATTGATACATACAAAGCTCCAAAGTTTTAGAGATTTTTCAGCAGATTTTTGATATTTTTCTTGGAAATGCAGCAATAGCTACATCTGTAATTCTAAAACTCTTAATAGTGACAAAGTGGGGAAGGTAGGGAAGTGACAGAGGAGATGCAACTGCTGCAACAGGCAGCATTTCATGTCACCATTGCCCCCTATCCCTTAAGTCACACATTCAGTCAGGTGGAAAGATGACAGGGAATCTTCTGTGTCATGTGCCCTGTTTGCCTAACAGGCCTCTACCAGAGAAGGTAGGGTGCTATTCCTGTAATCTGTTTCTCTCTTGGATTCCCAGATACTCCTCAATTCATTCATCTCCTCGTGGAGTTTCCTGAGGTCTTCCCAGTTCCCAGAAACCCCCCTGGGTAGCACGCTAGAGTGCTCCACCACACATCATGCTGACAGTGCAGCCTTTCACCTAAGCACCTGAGTTTACTAATTTACTTCACAGTTTACTTTCTCTCATTTACGGATTCTGTACAACATCAAGAGATAAAGAATCATCTGTTATTCCAGGAGCAGATACTGTCTTGTAGCCTGAAGACAGGAGTGTTAAAAGGATATCCATCACACAGGACAAACTGCCTGGTGCACATCCTAACCATCAAAATGTCAATAAAGAGTATAGGATCATATTATGAACTGACACAACCAATGCCATTTTTATTTCTATTTTGTCCAAAAGATTATACTTCAGGGGACGATAAAAGTCCAAGGAAAGCGACCACTAACAACCTAAATACAGAGTTATTTAACACTGTGTTTAACAAAACTAACAGCTTTTAATGACTGCATACAGATACTTAACATATTTATATCATATGTCTGAAGTCTGTAATAAACTACAAATGCCAGGAAGGCAATGGTTATGCAACCAGGGATAGATTGAGAACCCCTGTGAAGACAACACTGCACCTACAGCTTCCAAGAACTTTTTGTCTTTGCTCTTTCTCAGGACAGCAAGAAACAGGAACATTACTGGTGCTCCTTCCAATGATGGCTTATGTAAATAAACTTGATCTTCTTTGCTCATTGTTTTTTTTACAGTAATTGGGAAACACAATGGATAAAATGGTTGCTGAATCTGGACAAAACATGCAATAATCTAGTCAGATGAAATTCAATTTACTTGCAGACAAAAAAGAGTTACTATAAAAAGTCTCAGTTTTTGCTTTGAAAATGCATCCCTAATATTATAAAGAATTTAAGTACAGAGAAACAAAATAACCAACCTAATGCCTATGACTCATAAGAACAGGTGCAACCAAATTTCAAGGTCCATTTGCCATATTTTTTTCCCCCAAACATAGTTATGCATGTGCATATTTAGACATAAAGATAGTTCACTCCAGCACAGCTACCCTATTTGGAAAGAGGCTTGTGAAATCAGTATAAAAACATTCACACAGCTTTCCCCAGTATAATTTCTGCAGCACAATAAAACACTGAAGTGCATATATTTAAGGCAGGAATTTAATCAAGCCCAGGATTAGTAGGATCAATGGAGTTACTCACCATCAGCAATAGACAGAAAATGCATGGCTACCCACTGACCTTTTAGAAATGGTACTCACAGTTTATATGTATATCAATGTCCATGAATGTCAAAAACAGTAAAATTCTAACTTTTTTAGACCACCTATTGAAAGACAGGGTGGAAGTCTGCAGCAAACCATCTGCTCTAGCAACCACTTACACATCACTGCAATCCGTGCATGTCTCTTCAGACATCTGCGACTGCAAGACTCCAATCACAAGGAGAATTACACACAAACACATTTTGTAAAGAACAGCTTTGGCTCCTGCTGTTCCTCTCTCTTGTAAATCACTTACATTTGTAGAAAGATCATGCAATTCCTGGACATCAGGTGGATGAAGACGCTATCTCTGTCTTCCACTACAGGAGCTCTACATGCATTCTGTGTGACAGTAAAGCTTGCTAGAGAGATTCCTGCCTCCTAATCAGCATCCAAACATATTCCCAACTCTTGATTACTCTTGATTACGCCAGCACAACTGCCTCTGGTTAATGTTGTGAAAAGCTATAAAATGTGTGAATTAAAAAACAAAACAAAACAAAAAGAGTGCAGTTTTCTTTTAGTCCAGAACATTTTACAAGCAAACCAAAATCCAAAGGCACCACTGGAACGTTTAGTTACCAAAGCAAGGTTCAGTAGAGGATCAGTCTCACTTAGTTTTTGTTGCAAAAGTTGAACTTGAGAAGTTAAACAGATGACCCAACATGTTTTCTTTCTGCATCCCACACTCAATCTCATGTGCAGTGCTGCATTTTCCAGACAGATTTTCCCTCAGCAAACTAGTATTTTTAGCTCTTAAGTGTCTCCTTTCAGATAGCATTTGCTGACAGACCACTTTGATCTTAATGCATATCAAAAGAGTCTAAATTGCAAATTCCTAAATAAACTGCTTACATTTGACTATGCTCTCTTTAAATTTTAATCAGGGTAGAACACAAAAGGGACAATGTTTCAGCTCCTAGCGTCCCAGTTGGTAAGGGCATTCCACATACAGCTCATGTCTCCTTTATCAGTCTATTGCCAGCTGCTGAACTCTGATACATTATTGGATTCTTGATGGTACTTATTTCCATGCCTTTTGCTGTATTTTTGATTAACAGTCTACAATGATTCCAAAAACTAAAGAATGTAAGATGCATTAAAGCACACTTTCAACCACGTGTAAGTGTTAAAACCCAAAGTGAATTTCAAAACACAAGGTATTTAATACACAGTAGGAGGCACTTTTCAGTTCAAGCATTGCATCCTAGTGATCAAATATTTTCACGTACAACTGCTATCCAAATAGTCAAGTAAGGTAGAAAGAAAATTTCAGGGTTCTGACTATGGATATCATTAAATCCAAAGTATTTCTAAGCTTTAATTTATGTGTGGACATCGTGAATATTTTAAGATGTCTCTGTAAGTTATGAATGTATTTGCACAACCTGTTTACGCAAAAACTTAAAGTGTATTTTCTAGTTAATGCAACAAGAACACATACATGGAAAACACAAACAGGTAGCTTATGTAAGATTATTGATTCAAAAGAATGTGACTAATGAATTCTCCTGGGCAATAAAGTTTTATAGATATATCCCAAAACTTCTAGGAATGCATAAAGATATCTATAATTGGTTTAGAGGAAGGAGACACTCAGATTCTTTTATATAAACTACAGCTGTTATTCCTCACAGCTGAGAAATACTTCCCTACTCCTCTACAACAAGCCATTTAGGGACAGGCATGTAACATTTATTTCAGGTTAAAAATTGCACTTTAGATAGGCGTCTCTTCCCAGCTCTAATAGGGCATCCCTAAATCCCAGTTCAGAAAGGTTTCAGAACTGTAAACTCACTAGTATGTCAATATGCAGGACAGCAGGAGGCAGTAGTGGCAACACAAGATCCAAACCTCAGTGTGGTGTTCAACAGAGAAACAGCCCTGCAAGACAGTTACCTTAAAAATGCAAATTCTGGTCAAGGCAAAACACGTTTAAGAATCCAGAGGTTTTAGAGTGGCTCCAAATCTTGTTTATGGATTTAGAAAAAATACACTGTAGAGCCCCATGTGACTTACAGAAACAAAACAGATTTAGGTCCCTCTGGCTGACCTTGGTAACATCAATAAGTATCACAATGAACAGGAATGTTGAGGTTTGTACTGTTCTCTACTTTCGCTCTACTACCAAAAGTACAAATGCATTTCAAATGTGAACCCCGTTTATAGCAACTACTTAAATTCTACCAGAGCATGCATTAGTATTTTAAAAAGCATCTGTGTGATGCAGTGACTGATAAGGCATTTTAGAAAAATGTTTTAAAATGTTCTCCTTTGCTTTACCTGTAATAAACCAAAATTATAGCAACAGAAAATTACTTTAAAAAGTAACTATCAATTGGGATGAAATGTAGGACATAAGAGGGCATCATGAAAGATTGGAATAAATGACAGACAGGAGATAAGACATAATAATTTCTCATTATTTTTGATTTAACCAAATCAGAAGAAACTCAAAGTACTTGTTAACACCACTGAAAATCCATGTGATGCAAAGGCACACCAGCCCACAATTTTCCAGAGAATTCTGCAAGAAATTAGAGGAATAATGATCCAGAACCAAGGTAAAAGAAAAGGTGCTTGAGGGATAGGAAGGAATCTCCTCAAATGCAGCTGGGCCTTCAGTCCTTTAAGTAAAGGGCTCTGCACAGCTATTATTTTACAAAACTATCTATTTTACCAATTTACATGGAATTTATTGGGTTTTTTTGTCACAGTCTTCAACACATTGTTTCTCTCTCTCTGCCTATCAAAATTTGGTGGCCAGCCCCACATGGAAGCAAAGTGATTTTTGCATTAAACTAGCAATTTCTTGTAAGGATACAAATCAGTTATAGCATGCAACCAAGGAAAATATAAAGAAACAATAAATATCCTCAATTACATAGTTTTACAAAAAATAAACTGCAATCAGATTTCAGGCAGCTCTTGAAGAACAAAATTAGGTAGATATTGTTTTGGACTTACAGTTTAAGATGGTAGGAAGTACATATATTCAGGAATTGGTTTGGATGGAGTTATATTACTAACTTACGGAAGAGGTGACACCACAGTTATAGGGCAGATGCTAACTGATCTCAGCACACAGACAACCTTTTAGTCACCTACTACTGGATCCCTGAATCTTTTCAGCCAGATGCATTTAAGTCTGCACAGATAGCTGTAGGCAGAAATGCTTGATTTCCCCTCACATGCTATAGAATCTCCTCATAAAACTCAACAAAAACTTGAGGTCATTGCAGAGAAAAGTCCAGACACAGAAGCAACATTTACCAAACTGCTCAGGCGTTCAATTTTCTCAGCCTTTTTGGCACTTTGAAAATGAATGTACACTGAAAGATGTGACAGCCTACAAGAAATTTAGGAGGCTGTACAACACTGTCCTGAAACTGTGCTGTTAAACTGTCATAATCCGTATTGGCTGTGAGCCTATCCATACTGCTATACAGCCCAAGGTAAGAAAAATAAGAAATTGTCATATTTTTCTTTAGCTGTCCACTGATTCTCATTTGAAAAAGTACCTAATAATGCCTCTCTGTTTGACTTACGTGACTGAGTTTTCATATGCAGGCATAAGGCTGCTGAACAGCTTAAAGGAAAAAAGGGAAATCTGGGGGGAAAAAAATAATCTTGTATTGCCAACTATGCAATTGGCAGCCAACTGTGCACTTGCAGCCAGGAAAGCCACCCACATCGTGGGCTGCACCAAGGGAAGTGTGGCCAGCAGGTCAAGGGAGGGTATTCTGCCCCTCTACTCAGTTCTCATGACACTCTGCCTGGAGTGTGGGGGAGAACAAGGTCCAGCACAAGGTCCAGCACAGCACTTCTCCTTGTTGCTCCTCTACCACATCAAAATTTAAGAAGTATATACGAATGCCTATAGTTACCAAGACTATTCAGTGCAACATGCATGGAGAAAGGACAACCCATCAAACCCAAATACTTTCTTATTCTTTTCAACTGCACAGCTTTAAACAAAGCTTTGAACTTACCATTTATCAGACAAGGAAGTATTTCTCATCTGGAACCTGCCATCTAAATACGAATACTCACCCTGCTGCAACTGCAGGAGGGATGACCAGTAGGAGTTTAAGTTGTGCTTCATGCAGAGCTTCAGAAAGGTGAGTGAGCAAGTGAACCAACTCCCTGAAATATAAATATACTGTTAGAGGGAAAGGCAGGAAAACTGCTGCTATGTATTCACAAGAACAAGTAACAGTAGTAATAATTGAAAAGATGCAGCTGGCAAGAGAGACAAACACAATTTGTTGCAAATGATCATAGTAGAAAAAAACAATTAGGAAGACTGATTAGGTTTACCTTCTTTAAGGACTACAAACACTGCACTGCTCGAGAAAGTCTTAGTTTTATTGGAACTCGTGATCACCTTAGGGTTTAAGTTTTTCTTAGTTTTATTTTAATCTAACTATGCATTGTCAGCATGTAAAACAAGCCAGTAAATCTTATCAGAGCAGGTCACTCCTTGAGGTCACTTCTGGTGAAAAGAATTAGATCAATAGAAGAACTAAAAGCTGTTCTGAAGAAGCAGCTGCTGAAGAGATTAAAGTTGTCACTGTGTTGCTACACACAAGAATTTGGGAAGATACTTTCACAGTAAAACATGCAATCCTCAAGGGATATTCCTGAGGCCTGTGTTTAGAAACATTTCTTCAGGTGTTTTTTCCCCTATAATCCTTTTGTTTCTCAATACCTACGAAATACATGTTTGACCATGTCATATCTGGAAATAGCATCTTCTGTATGCATCATTTAAATAAAGACTTCCACAAAAGCTGATTTTCATATCCACATTCTAAGTGTTTGAATAGGAAAATAAACTTTAAAATTCTTGGGCAAACTGTTTTTAGCACTCCTGACTAGAAGGGTGATGTTAACAGAAAACCCTTCAGTCTGCAGAAACAAAGGTTAATGTCATCTTAAAAAGGACTCAATATTACCTTAAATCGGCACTTCAAAAATGGCCCTTCTGAGTGCCTTTCTTAAGTCATTTGATTTTTCAGAACAAAGTTAACTTTCCTATTTTTCTACTGGCCAGGAGGATCCACAAACACAGTCAGATGATATTAGTACAGAACTCTAGACCTATTTAGGACTGTGCTTAAACCAGAACCAAATGAAAAGCAACTTCACCTCCCATTCCAGGAGGCTAAAAGTGCTTAAGCAGGAAAGGCAGAATAGACAAAAGCCATCATCCAAGCTGTTTGTTCCACTTAAACTGGATTAGACCTGAACTCTCAGAAACAACATCTTGGTACTGTCATGCCTTTCAAGGCAGTATAATCCTAGAGATATTCTTCTGAAATTATTGCTCTTCCAATATAATTATCCATCGCAGTGCTTGTGCTTGATTTGCACAATGTAGATACTACCCAAAGGAAACCAAATATTTTCATTTTCCTGAAATGGTTTGATGCCTGATGAAAATTTCCTAGGGCCTACAAAAGCCATTACTCTCAAAATCCTGGCAAACAAACAAAGCACGTTTTATCACTTTCCCAATACCAGCAATATTTTGTGCTTACAATTTGAGAGCTGGCTGTGCTGAACAGCCCTTAACAATGAACTATCACACTGCCACCTATATTTCTCTTCTAGGGGAAGACATGGGATTACAGGAATCAGCTTTTGGTCTGTCTGCATCACGTACTTCTACCATTCTTGCTCTGGGAAACCAACAGCTTTCCCTCCTGTTACTTTCCCACATGCATTCCACATTAGGAGTGTCACTATTCAGACAAAAGCAATTACAGCATAGAAGAATCCTTTTCCAACGGAACACATGAAAAAATTACAACACTAAGCTAAACAGACATTTATTGACACAAACATACACATCTATCACAACTCCCACATGACATCATCTTATCAAAAACTATAATCAGTATTAAACCTAGGTAAGCAAGCTTTCCCATGGATTTGTATCTTGTGGCTTAGTGACCTTTTTAACTAATTATGCCCAAACTACTAAAGGCAGTGGTTTGAGTATAGATAACCTTTATTAGATGTCAGAGATGCTACATATAAGATAAATTTGACCAAAGTATCAACTCCTCTAGCCTTGAGATTATTCTACAGTGCTCAACAGCAGAGATCTCTCTTCTCTGCCTGCCTGCCTTTGCTAGCTGTAGGAGCTCTGAGAACTCTACACCATGCAAAACATTTGCTGACTTTAACTATTTAGAAGATGAGGGGATAAAAAGAAGGGTAGGATAGGACAAAAGAACCTAGCAAAGGTACTGAACAAGATAACATCTTTTTCATTTAGAAACAAGGTAAACATCCTCACTCCCATTCTGTAGAGGGAAAACCTGATCCACAAAGGCAGTGACAGCCACAAAAACAGTGACTGCACAAAAGAAATCATATGTTGAAACGTATAGTATAGAACCAAAACCTACAACTGTAAACACAGGACAGAGATTTGTGGCTTGAAAAAGGATCAGGAATGCAGTTTGGATTGTTGGTGCACTCAGGACTCTAAAATAGGCTACATCTAAACAGCCACTTCCTACCCTCCCCCCACCAAATTCAATCAGTATTGATCTGGCTGAAAAATAATTACCTTCAACTTGAAGGAGGTCAAGAAAGAAAGGGACAGCTGGACAACTGCAGATTTTTGCTCAAGAAACCCAGATTAATATCTACTCACTAACCTGTCAAGCCATGTTTTTGGGCTTTGAAAACTTTCTGGCAAATCAGGCAGGATTAATGGCTAAAGATTTAATTCAGCCTCACTTCCATGTGCTGGCCAGGACAGATTAAGTAAATCAAATGTGTTCTCTTCCTTATCCCCCAAAGGGCAATATCAGAATGTTCATTTATTGTGCTATAAATTAAAACTTTACTGTGTCCCACCAGTGCTTTCCAGTGTTTTAAACGCAATATTCTCCAGTGTTACCATTGGCAATTTTGAAAGAAAACCTACTGACATTTTAAACATTATAATAAGGTACAGGAAAGTAGGAATAGAATCAATCTTTCTAAAGAAGCTTCATTAAATATTTACCAGACACTTCACTGTAGTCAAGTTTAACTTCAGAGTAGTACTAAAATATTGGCAGCTTTAAAATTCTATCTTGAGCTAAGTAATGCCTACTTCATTCATACTATTTCAGGCCTTCTACCACTACTATTTGATAGGTCAATTTTCCAAGTGTTTATGATTTCAAAGTACCTCATCCCCTATAAAGTATGCAGACCTCCAAATTTTCATCACCCAAAGTTTGTGGCAAGCTTATTTTTGCAGAAATTGCTTTTTCCAGAATTTCTGGTCTACTGTGTTTTGGACACCTTGTAGAACACTTTACTTCAGTGCACAAGAGTGGGATGTAGATGCATTTGAAAAGCCTCGCAAAAGACATGAAAGGTTGTCATATCCTTCCCTTCAGTCACATCACCCTTCAGAGCTCTGCAACTTTCCAACTTCAGTCACCTTTTTGCACAAATTGGGAGTCACTTCTCCCTAAAATTTATGCCTTGTCAAGAAAATTGGACAAAATAAAGCTGTCTATTTGAAAAAGAAATTGCCCTTTTCTGCCATTTCATTGCCCAGTTAATACCAAGAAACTGGAGTGAATTATGGCAAATCTTTGATTAATAGATTAATTTTTCAGGGACTAACATGAAGGATACAACTGCTGAAAGAGCTTTCTCCTCCTATACTCCTACCAACATTAAGATGCCTGAAGAGTCACTCTGCATAGAGTGACAAAAAAAAAATCACGTTTTTCAGATTGATTCTGTGTGATGGTAGTGCCATCTGTCAAGTAATGCTGGACTGATCAGAATAATGTGTGCATTTTTATGTAGCCTGTGAAAGTCTTATATTATGCCTTTTTCACAACATACCCAGATCTCTGGAGAAAAATAAACCCACCCGGTAAACCCACAATTGAGATTAGTAAGTGAGACATGGTCTTGTCTAGCTGTTAGCTAAATAAGCAGGAGAACGTCTGCTTGCTCTGGTCTCTCAATATTTCTGCCATGTACATTTCTACACTTAAATGCCATGGGATTAATAACGTGGAATATTTTATTGCAAAATCAGGCAAGGAAGTTTCATTAAAAAAAAAAAAGACAGTTATTTAAGAAGTAGATTTAAACTATAAGAAGCAGCAAAACAGATTAGAATTGAGGTATCATCTGCACAGGATATCTCAGCTCATTTAGATTTCTATTAGGAGACTACCTTCCTATGCGTTAGGGTAAAAGGTGGGTAGCTGAACCCTTTTTCACTGTGGAATGACTGCCAGCATGAAAGGAAGCAGCATCAGTTACATGGGGTCTTTCATCTCACATTGAATTTGATGTCACTGTGATTTGTATATTAATAATTCTACTCCCAGAAAACACAGAAAAGAAGTAGGTACCAGTGCTATAGAGGGTACTTCAAAGCATCTGTATCAGACATCTGCAAGAGCCTGAAGTGGTCAGTATAAAGCCCCCAGCACAGATCCACGCACATGTATCAAGACAATTCAGGTTCTTCAGATGGAACAGGTGCTATTTCTAAAATTAAGAACCCAAACAGAAGAACCTAATGTCATTTTATACATGTGAAAGTACACAAAGCATGCATACAGCATTGCTGTGTAAGACTCGAGGCACCAAGGCTCCTGCATGAACAGCCAGAGAAGAGGCTGCTCAGGATATCTAACATGAAAGCAGGCAAATATATTTAGGCACATAATTCTCTTATAAAAATTGACAATATTGATAAAATCAACATTAAATGAATATGAAAAATAAAGAAGAACAAAGTATTTATATGATTTAGGACTTTAGTCTGCTAAGCATTATAGAACAATTTTATAACCCCGAACCAGAATGACTGGAAAATTTTTTGTTCCTGAAAAAAATCCAAACTAGTTTGAGTTAGTTTTCCTTAAGAAGACATAAATCAGAAGATACTTAATGAGCCTGATGCCAGCAACATAACTTCTTAGTAGCATTTCATCTCATCTGTGATGCCAGCTAGAATAAACAGGAAACTGAAGACTGTTCTTAGATAACTCCTTGGACGTTGAAGGAAAAATTTTCACTCATTTCTAAAGTTGAATTGAGTACCCCCCCCCAAAAAAAAGGTTTTCTAGAAACATGCAAAAGGCTGACAGAGGGGTCTAAGTCTACCTAATTTTAAAAGAGCTCAGTGATAACAGGTTTTTAAAGAGTCCGGTAACAGGATTTATGTGTTACAGAAGAGCTAGCACTGATACCTTGTTACATGAAGATTATTACAGAATTTAATCATCACAAAGTTTTTAGGCAATTTTCAAGCCCCAACATCAAGACACGAGGGACAGCATATGTTATGAAAACGTCCATCCAACATGCAGGTTCATACTGAAAAAAGGTATCTCATGGGGACACTTGCTCAGCTGATGTCAACTGAGAAGAGACCTCTGAGGCCAACTGAGAAGAGCTGCAATTATTCCAGCTTTCCAGTACATTAAGTAGTTTTTAAATCATAGCCCTGTTTATTGATCAGTTAGGATACCAATTTGCAGGTTTTCAGATTCTTTTGCAGACTCACCTGCTTCTAGGTGCACTCTGCTAGAAAGTATCACTGCACATTTTCTTTAGAGAGTGGATACTGATTTTGTAGCTGAAACATTGTATCAGACACAAATATTCATAAGCAAATCCTCCTGTAGTCGTTTTAAACTGGATAAAGACATCCGTGCTATATCAAGCATTCCTGCAACACTAAGGCAGTGCATTGGACAAGATCACAGATCTTTTCCATAACGCAGTTAAAAACATCACAGGAATAATTTCCATAGCTTTCCCCTCAACACAGATATATGAAATATATCGAATAATTGAGTGCCATTTATTAATTTAATAGCTAGGTACCCACTTCATTTAGGTTTTGAAAAATGAAAACCATAATGATTCTCCGTAAAATATTTTTCCCTAGATCGACACCATTGCTCTAACATGTCATAAGGCAAGCTGGCAGCTGCAGCATATTCCCATATATTTTTATGCACCTGTGTTGAGTTTCAACAAATTGTTAATAACTGCTTACGTGAGACTATTTCTTGTATGTCAGAAAAAAAAAGGGATTTTTAAAATTCATTTTTAAACTAAAACATGTTCACTTTAAATAACATGAATAAACTGTATCAGCTAGCCAGATCTCCTTGTGTTGTCAGACTGCTCTGAAAGTAGTTTGAAGGCAAAGTATCTGTTCCCAGGAGCATCATTATGATCTTTTGTCCCATTCAGCTACTTCCAGGTGTTGGACCTTGAAGGATCTGAATCAGGAAAGCCAACACTGCACCCAACAGCTAAGACAGATGCTTTATTTGGAGCACACACAAATACTGTCCTACATACACTTCACCTCTCCGAAGGATTAGGGTTCATCTCTGTGCTGACATCTCCTGTAAACTAAGACCCACCTTTCGAAGGTGAAGAACGTGCTTTACTAGCGGTGTTTGTAACTTTGAAAAGGCACAATCTGAAGGGCGAGCAGGTGTGAATCACGTTATAATACTGCCACGCTGTGGGCTAAAGGAGGCATTGCTCTGCTCCAACTCTTGCGACAGGAACAAGCGAAGCAGAAGAGCACCCATGCTTACCCATTTATCAGAAAAAACTGCACTGCTACTCGAAAGGAAATTAACTGATCCTAAAGTAACAGCAATCAAAGTGTAATAGAAATACAGGCTTTCCAAGGTAATAAATTCACTTAATTTTTCCCCTTAAGATCTGTTCAAAGAAGCTGTTCACTACAAAAAACATCATTAGGGGAAACTCCTGGGGCACTGGATAGTCAAGCCATCGAGTTTCAAAGCAAGTGATAGGCAATCTCCAAATGAAGACACCAGTCCCACAGCTTAGAAGCATCATGAGACAAAATTTCCATGTAATGATGTGTTTCCTACATTCACAAAACAGCTGTTACTGCACACTGAGCCCAGCACCAGCTTTCTGTCTAAATTGGCATAATTCAGAATGCTGCAAGCTCAGCCCAAAGCATTGTGCAACTTAAACACCCTAGGCATTTCTAGGGAAGCGGCAATAAAAGGAGGAAAAACCCACTGATGAGTTTCCAGTGAAGCACTTAGATCGGATCAACTCTTGAAATGGAGGAAAATCTGCAGTTCCTAACTTCTGTTTCTATTTATGTTTTTGTGACAAACAATCCTGCATTTTAAGTTAGGATAATCCTAAAGTGTTGTTCACAGGTGGCCACATATGATCAAACATTACCAACTCAGAGAAAAGGATCCAGTTACCATTACACTGTGTGAGAATAACCCTTTCCTTTTCAGAAGTTATGGAAAATGCTTCCCACTCCTTTCTATCAATAAAAGACAGACAGTGAATGTGGAAGTGTTGCTTCACCTAAATAACCGGTAATTGAAGGCTAAGGCAACTAAATAGCAGTACCTCCTCTAGTACAAACAGTTTTTATCACATCTGCCTCTCAGTGTCCTTCTGGACAAAATGTCCGGTACACGGCTAGATAAACCATGCTGTGGAAAGGGACCTGGGGGTCCTGGTCACTGGCAAGTTGAATCTGAGTCAGCAGTGCCCTGGCAGCCAGGAGGGCCAACCCTGTCCTGGGGGGCATCAGGCACAGCATCGACAGCTGGGCAAGGGAGGGGACTGTCCCACTCTGCTCTGCACTGAGGCAACCTCACCTCGAGTGCTGGGGGCAGTTGTGGGTGCCACAATAAAAAAGGGACATAAAGCTATTAGAGAGTGTCCAAGGGAGGGCCACGAGGATGGTGAAGGGCCTTGAGGGGAAGCCACATGAGGAGCAGCTGAGATCACTTGGTCTGGTCAGCCCGGAGGAGACTGAGCAGTTACAACTTCCTCATGAGGGGAAGAGGAGGGGCAGACATTTATCTCCTCTCTCCAGTGAGAGAACCTGAGGGAACAGCTTGAAGTTGTGTCAGGGGAGGTTTAGGTTGGAACCTTAGGAAAAGGTTCTTCACCCAGAGGGTGGTCCGGCACCGGAACAGGCTCCCCAGCGAAGTAACCAAGCCTTATAGAATTAAACAAGCGTTTGGACAACACACTTGGGCACATGGTGTGACTCTCGGGGATGGTGCTGTGCAGGCATGGGAGTTGGACTTGATGATCCTTGCGGGTCCCTTCCAACTCAGCTCTGTGATTCTGTGAAAAAACACTATTTTAAACCAACATAACTCCTGGCAGAGGGCAATATTTTTTACCATACCACAAATAAACTCACCCTGGAGCTAACAGAAAAGTATGCTTTGCTCGTGTGTTTCATTTGCAACACAGCACTTTCATGCCAGTGTGTTTAAAATGATCTTCAGTGAGTCTTACAATGACATCTACACAGTCTGTCTTACATCCATGTTAAGTTAACTAATAGGAAAAACATCAATTTTACTTAAATACAGTAAGCAGAGTAAATAAAATTACCACTACCACCCACTTCTGATTGGCAGTTACTAATTGCTTCAGTCACCTTCTTGGCTGACTTATTAAGACACTGCACTAGGTTCAGAGCTAAGGATACAGATCAGCTCCTAGGAACAACCTGGCAAATTACCTAATTATGAGCAAGAGCATATAGCTTAAGGATTATTCATTGTAGGGTAACTGGTAGAGCCCTTGACAAAGCTACAAAGATTCTGCAGTTTCAAGTTTTTGTTCCCAAGTGTTAATTTTACAGGGAAAAGGTAGGACTGCTAATAGTACATTCAGTTCAAGAAGTAGCTAGTATATGCCATCAGTCAGCACCATTTGCCCTAAACAGAATAACCTGAAGTAACCATTTTTTGAAAGGTGAAAGCCTTCCATAATGAACTCTACATTCTGTGCAGTTTTCTTGAAGCTATTTTCCCCCAGACATTTTAGGCAACAGAGATCTGGAAGAAATACTGTGCTTTAGGGAAATGGATGCCTGAATTTCCTTAGAAACTAACACAAAATCTTCAGATTCCTGCACTGAATCATTAATTTCACCACCATATTCTACCTTTTCCTCGTGAAGCAGAAGTTTGGTGTTTGCCTTAGGTCTTGAAAGCATCTTGAAAGACTGTTCCAAGCCTCAGCCAGTAACCCAAACCAAACAATGTTATGATAAAGGCCAGTGCCAACACGTGAGTGTGCAACTGAGGTACTCTCTTCATCCTTGTACAACAGTAACATCATGCAAAACTCAAGTATGAAAGACTAATGTGACCTGCTAAACCCACTATGCAGACTATTATGTGATCTTTGATCTCATGTAGAGTGAGGTAAACCCTTCTACTTCATTGCAAGACAAGCAGAACAGCATTTAGTTGTTCTAGAATGAAGTTACAATATTTATAAAGACATATTCAAATCAACATGGACAAATTAAAAGGATGCTTTAAAGGAACTAATTTTTAGGAATTGCATCCTAGAGATTTATACTTACGTTTGCTTTTGATTTCCCAGCTGACTCCAAACTTCAACTACAAAACCATCAAAGTTTTCATTCTAAATAAAGAGAATTGTCAACAATACACAGTTAATGACCATGCAGTTATTCTTCTTGTACTATTACAAATTGAACATGCTTTGTATTCTTATACCAGCTTCATCTTTAACATAACATTTCTTGGAGAAGTCCAAGAGAAGCTTAAATAATTTAACAAATATGCAAAAGTTGAAAATCTGTATTATTTATCCATGATGTCTACTCTTACAGAATAAACTATTAGGAAAATTCAGACACTAATGAAAGATGGTTGTTAAGCAAATAATTTGACACACTTTCACTAGTACATTGGGGAAGAAAACTCATTATCCCCTGAGTCTAAAGATGTAAATGTTAATTCAGCACAGACGTGATTCCAAATATCTCCCACAATTAGTCTCTCTTTTGATAATTTATTCTCGGCATGATCAAGGATACCGTTGTATTTGAGTTGACCTCAAGAGGTCAACTGTTACTGAGGACCTAAAATTGATGTATCAGTTACAAATTTTAAGAAATTACTCAGTTTAACTCTACATCCAACTTCCTCTAGAGCACTGTAAGATTTCTGTACATTATGTAGCAAATGGCAATAATTAAGCAGGTTGCCATGAAACAACCACTAATGCTGAATGTCTTTTGGGTGCAACTTGTCTAGTCCCACAGATGCATAGCTCTAAAGCCATTAGATAAGCAGTTGGCCAGAAACCTTAGAAAAATCCCTCTTCTCCTCTCCTCAGTCTCTTAAAATTTTGAGGAAACTGGTTGATCAGGCCTGAGCAAAACTGTGCAGTAACACATATCCAGTGAGTTATTCTTGGTATTAAAAGTGGCTCCTTAGCTCTACCACACTGAGCCCGAATGTATTCCTGTACAGAAAACAGCACTCATTGCATCCATGACCCTTTTTCTGCCTATCAGAAAATACCACTAAGCAGTTTAGCCACTGCTCAATAATTATATTCTTAATAGAAATGTAAAAGAAATTTAAAGCAGGCAAAAGTCATGGGTGCAGCTGCCAATGACAACAAGGCTATGTTGATCAGACTGATGTAGTGTCACATTAGACTCGTGGTCACTTGCACTGAAGTGTTGCTACACTTCATATTCAAAAGAATTGGACACGTAGTAAGACACTATTAAGAATCCTGCCTTATTATTGTTTTGAGCAAATTTTGTTTTGTAGAATACAAAATCACTAGCAATGAGAAAACATCTATTACAAGACGAATCAAGTATCATCTCACACTATTTTATAAGCATCATAAATAGTTTTTTTTACCTTGGCTAGCAGAACCATGTTCTTGGAAAGCTCCTCTATCTCATCTTCACTGCCAAAAATACTCTCAAAGTCTTGGTAAGTCCAGCCATCAAACAAAATTCGAGGCACTATCAGGTAAAGTTGTCAATCAGTAGCGAAAATTAAGAATTTATTATCTACACTGGAATGTTTCTGCAGAAACAGAATACAGCAGATACAAGCTGAGATGCCACTAAAAATCATATCCCTCTGACTGAGATAATTGGTTTTTCACTCTGACCAACTTCAGCAGATAAGTTGGCACTGTAGAACATTCTTCTTCATTTTAGGTTTAGTTAATGTTCAGCACTGATGCCAGTTTTAAGAGAAGATATCTTCATTTGATTGAATGATCTTAATTGAACTACCACTTAGGGCCTCAAGTAGTCTTAAAACAGCAACAACACAAGACAGCAACCTTTAAGTTGTGTATCTCTTCTACCCCACTAATGAGGTAGAAAAGTCCACCTCAAACTCTTATTTACTCCACACACAGCCCTATATTACTTCACTCTTCTACTCAACTCGAGGCCCTAAGACAAATTTTTAGTTTTGGAAAGCATAGGCATTTGAGCTTGTGTAATTTCTTTTTTCTAAAAACACAAAAAATTAAAAACATAGACAGGAAAACTGCTGTTGAAACAGTTGACAATCATACCCATAGGAAAAGCCAACAAGCTTTATGGAGCTATGTCTAAGCCCTTACTAACTACCAAGGTTGTAAAAGAATGTTTTAGAAGAGTATAGAGAGATTTCAAAAGCTTTATCCTCTGGCTGCTGAAGTACGTTAAAATATCTGACTGAGCATTCAATTTTTCTAATGCATTTCGAATTTCATACTCCCTTCTGAATCAAGAAGCACTTCACAGTTCCACAGAATTCTTGCTATAGACAAAGGTAAGAAGTCTAGCACAGTAGAATCTCTACAGCAGTTTGCCATTTTCCCTAAAGACACACACTGTACCACATGCCACGAGTTCCCAACTTCAAGGGGAGAAGAGACAAAGCAGGATTTTTCCACTATCATGCAGGAAAGTCTGACTGACTGACTCAGATTTGGATTTTTTTTTTTTTCTTTTTACCTACACAGAAACCCAAGCAACAAGTTTGAAGAGTTCTTTCCCCAGGGAGGCATACAGCGTTATATACTAGTATCCCTCCAGGGAGGGCACTATAACCCAAGATTTATTCAGAGACAAGAAGCTGAGGTAAAACATTAAGCATCAAGAGGGTCAACACTTCAGTTACTCAAATATCTACACTTAACTGCTTTAATTTTTCTTCTCAGACATCTTCCTTCTTACAACTGTGCTAAAGTAATCTCCCTTCCTCCCATACAGACCTGGAAGAAAGCCTTCCTTTCCTCTCCTAGCAGCTACAGAAGATAAAAAGCAAGCAAACCAACCAGACTCACCTATTTTGATGTTTTTGGAGGTTTTTCTGACATCTTTCATCCAGCCTGTCAAACAGTATCAAGTTAGACAACTGATAAAATATAAATGATGTTGACAATGACAACATATTTTCAAGCATTCTTCAAATGATGTAGCATCATTTCATTATACATATCTTCCTGCCACAGACTACCAGTGCATAATCCACCCAGAGAGAACATCCTGTGATGCACAGAATCTGAAGCCATGAACCTGCACCACAGCATAGCCAGCATTCACTACAGTCTTACAATAGTTTCCACCCAGCCCCTCCCTGCTTAGTTCTGCCTCACTGTGGAAACTACCCGAGTGCCTACTCAGAACAACACTTCTGCAGCCACCAGGCACCACCTGGGAGGAATGTCTGACTATTTCAGCTGGTCCTTTAGAGTGTCCCATCCACTCCTCTTGGCAGTCATGGCTCTAGGATGAATTTGTTAGTAGGCACTAATATGGTAAGAATTATAGCTGTTTCAAATGAAATTCCACATTCAATCAACTTCAAAACCGTGAACTAGTACATACTAGCTGAAATTTAAACTTGCTGCCATTTTCCTCACAATGAAGGGAAAAAGTTATCTTCAAATTAAATTTATCTTCCTTTTCTAAAACAAATTCACCTAAAGTTTTTTGCAAAGAAGTAAAACAAAACCCACAACAGGTAAACAACTGCACAGTGCAACACCAAAGACTGTGTTTCCCTGTAAAGGATCTTTGCCCTTTCCTTTTTTTAAGAGGGGCTTTGTGGACAGCATGGTGGAAAAACCAATCTTCCTACTTACATTTTTTGACAAATAAACTATGTACACATGTGGAAGCAGGTGAGGACAGAAAGAAGTTCACTCTAAGAAAACCCCAAAAAGATTGAATGGATGAAAGTACTTCACCATGAGGCAGAGCCAGCAAAACCCATCCAGTATGCCAAAGCTACCTAGTCTGTAACAATATTGCAATTCATATGAAAAGAAAAAGAAAAGAACACCTTGATCAGCATCATGGAGCCCAGTGAACTGGAACCTTTCCTTCCCTCTCCTTTTCACTTGTAACCAAACTGGTGAGATTAGTGTAAATTTGTTTCCAAATATTTTAGCAATGTCATAGCCATGGTTGTTCCACTTGAAAAACAAAGGAGAGAAAAAAGTGAGATATCCAGAAGCAAGATATACAGTTCACTTTACTTTTGACCAATATAAACTCTTTAACAGAAATGTAATCATCTCTATTCGTTTATTTGAGGAAACCTTCTGGGATATTGCTTTTATTTAAATAAGAAAGCACTCTGGGAACTCTGACAGCTATATAAAAGGCAATCTTCAAATTTTGCTAATTCACCTGAACTACAGGAACTTGCTTGTAGATTCTAACACAGTTTTGAATGTATAGACTCCAAATTTATTTTCAAGAGAACTTGAGAAAGGTGGAAATTTATACGACACCTATTTGTCTTTTAAGCAGTGTAAGACTAAAACAAGTGAAAAGTATCCTCTAAAAAAAAAAGGATGAAACCTTTATAATTCAAGAAAGAAAGCTTTGAAGGAGGCAGGATAGCAGAAGACATCAGTTTGACAGCAGCATACAATTGTTACTGTTGATTTAGCAGGTTTAAGTCACAGCCCTCCTGTTCTGACTTCACTGCAACTTCACCTGGCTGACCACTGACAGGAGAATACTATCATACCTCTTACAACCAGTGCTAAGGAAGCTTCCCTGTCTGACCATCCAGGAGCCACTCTGTCAGTCACACTTCCACCACTCCAAACTTTCACTGCTGCAACCAAGGCCCCTTCAGAATGGGTGGCTCCAGTGCCCCATGGGTGCCCCTCTTGGTCCCTGCACACCCCACACTCACAGTCAGACAGGGTTTCCTTACCAGCTCAGGCCTGAGTTTCCCACAGCAGAGTCCCAGATGTCTGGATCCTTAAAGTAATTTAATCATGGTGCAGTAATGCAGAAACAGCTCAAGCTGGTGCCTCTAGGGACGGACCCTCAACAAAGGAATCCCCAGATTTTGTATCCTCTGTGCCTGTGATAGTCTGGGGTCTTCCTGCGGAACCTTTGGCTCCTGCTGTGTCCAAGTCCCCGCTCACCTGGCCGGTGCCACAGGTCCCTGTGCCCTTTGTGGTGCAAAGGGTCAGCACCAGGTCACGGCCCCTTGCCTGGGGCTCCCACCATGTCCCCCACCCAGGGCACAGCCTGCAGCTCCCACTGCAGCTGCACACCCAGCTACCTCTGCTCAGTGTATTGCTCAACACCAGGGAGAAGAAAAACAGTATGACCTAGATATCCTCCAAGAGAGAGATGGGAGAACAAGGGCTTGAACCCCAAGACAGGTCTCAAATAGTTCTCTGGCTATTTGACCATATTTGACCAGCAATTCCCATTACTGTTAAAATACTTTTAAAGCAGGGATGCAAGCTTGCAGGTTAGCACAGTCTGCTGCATATTCATTCAATGCACAAATTTTATTTATTGTATTAACTTACAGGAGTAATATATCCCAGAACATCTCCTGAGAAATGTCTTTCCTTCATCTTCTTGGAGCAATAACTTTTATGTTCCAGTATAATATCCTTTGCTTTTGGATCCACAACTACCAATCCCCGGTCCTGTACATTTTTATCAGAATGGAGCTTCTGTGGAGAGAAGACAGTTATTAGAACCAGTTATATGAAACAGCCACTTTCAATGGCAACAGACTTTAAAAACAACAAGAAAACAAATCACTTCATTAAACTCTGAGCACTCCTTTTAAATGATGCAGAGCACTTTGATTTAAAACTGAAACACAGAAGTACTCAGAAATGATTTGTCATCATCAGTACACTTACTTTGTTTGGAAGGTAAAAAGCATATAAACAAAAAACAAAATCCAAGATATTATAAGAGTAAAAAACATCATTTATGACAGTTGATGGTGCTCTGCTTTCTAATCAACTCTTTCATGTTACCCCCAAAAGAATAAAAAGGGGTTACGAGTTCTTAACCAAGAATTTGAAGACAACTTTTAAACCAGATATATTTTAGTCTGAGAATGGTGCATTGTGGTTGCTGAAGGTCAAGATTTTAAACACTCTTCTTTAGGGAAGATGCTTCAACTGAACCAGCAGATGAAAACAGAATGAGAAGACCTAATAAGGTGTGCATGGTGAGTACGCAGAAGCCACCTACTGATTCAGTGTAAGGAATTTAGGGATATGGTCTGCCTTAATACCTTGTATTATTCTCACTACCTGCAGATAAGATTTGCTTCCTGGTAGATGTTGAGCAAGTAACACAAACAATGACAGATGTATATTCATAATGACAGGAAACAATAACATGCTCAGCAAATGAAGAGAGACTTCAGCATGCTGGCTCTGCTTGCTCTGATTATTGTGGGACTCTGAATCATTTCTGCCTGCAAAAGAACTACTGCTTGGAAGGCTCTTCAAACTCTTTCATCAGGATACAGCCTTCCCATTGGCAAGGCTCCATTCCACCAGTAAATGACCTAGAGCTCTTGGCCCAAACTACTCTTCCCCACCCTGCTTTCCAAATGGATACAAGTGTGTTCCCTGAGGGGACAAAAACTTCCTTCTGCTTCTGCAGCCTGCATGGAAGATAAAGCTCCAGAAGTCTACATCATACGTTTCAAGAAGTGAACCATTTGCGACACACAGAAAAACTCAAGGACAGTTTGAAGTTTTATCTGTGAGCATAAGCTGGAGCAGAAATGCATTAACACTGTTTTAACAGAGGTAGAGGCCATTTACCAAAGTTTAATTAATTCACTGCACATCTTAGATAAGACAAGAATTTCAGTTATTTCCCTTACCTTTTCCTCCAGCTTTTTTGTAGCACCTTTCTTTGCATCTGTTTTTGACAGGGTACCTTCAGCTAGCCAGCAAATCATGGTAAGAGAAAGTAAAGCACAGAGAAACCTCATGGTGTTTTTCCCCATGTCAAGTTTCTCTTCTCCTGAAAACATAAAGGTTCAAATCTCTGTGAACAGAGGAATATAACAGTTTCACTCAGTTTTTCTTGTCTAAAAAAAGTCAAGCAATTTTCTTATCTCCCATCTAGAATCAGACTTATTAAGGCAGTACTGTTTTAACAGTGCTTTTGCTCTGGCAACAAAAGCAGAGGATTTAAAGAGATTACTCCTAGTCTCAAACATCTTTTTTTGTCCCTTGTTTTAATAGCTGTATCCCAGATGAAGTGGGTTGGACCCTTGCAGCTTCCTTTTCAAAGAATCCCCTGAAGAAGTACAACTGCTTAGAGCTGAAACTGAGATAAACGTCTGCTGCACAGAACAATTATTGTACCATCTTACCTTTTCTCTAGTAAAGAGATAACTTTTTTTTTCTGCTCCTACCTAGCCTGGTCAGTGTGCCATAAATTAATTAACTGATATAAAGAATTATAGCTATATGCTTACAGCTATGTGCCTTTACTGTAAGAGGTGAGACCTTTGCTTTCAATTCCTTGCCAAGTCACTGATACAGAAATTGAATTTTAAAAAGGGGGGGCATGTCCTTCTTGTCTAGAAGAATGACTTTGACAGCTTGTCCTAGCTCCAGATAAAGGAATAGAGAATTAGTAGACAACAGTTCTGTTATGTGTTCATCTATCTTACCTTGTATATGTAGGAAGACTTTAAAAAAAATCAAATACAGACAGAGTTTGTTTTTCAACCCCTCCCCATTTAAAAGTTGTACTGGTTTCCCAGCCCAGCTCCCAAGAATGAATAAGAAAACAGAGAAAAAAATACTTGGCATTAGGGGAACTGGGGCTCTAGATATATATCAAGCTGCCTCTCATAAATATGAGATCCTGATGGAGGGCAAAATAGGTTCTTTCCCACAATATTCTGAATTTTTGTTAAACTTAAAAAATTGTCTTGCTTTCTATATTACTCTACCACTCACTTTAAAGACTTACAAGCTCGTTTCTACAAGTCATATTTACAAGACTTTTTCTACTGACACTGATAACGCTCAAAGTTATCAGTGCCAGTAGAAAGTCGCTGCTCAAAGTTTGAGTACTTTGTTTCTGTACAAAACATCAGGTGAGGGATCCCACAACAGCAGACTGAGCCTCTGAGTACTGTGGCAGAAGGAAACTTAAAGCTTCAATGGAAATGTGCTCAATGAAACAGACATGAAATCAACAATCCAATAAACTTGCTTGTATTTGGATGTGTCTGGCTTAGCAGTGAGATTTTAAAAACCAGAGATATTTATTGTAGGATTTAAGGATTCTGCAGGAAAAGAGAGGAATATGTGATTAGGCAACAAATTAGAGGATGATGGCAGAAGTGCTTGAAAAAAAAAACAATGCCAGTGTCACCAAAGAACATAGAGCATCAAAAACCTCATGTACAAAATTATTTGAAGATTTTAGTCAAGTCTTTTATAAACTGCAAAATAAAAGCAGAAAGCCTTCTAATATTCCTTGGATACAGAGAGTGTGGTAAAAGCTACATTGCTATACAGCTTGAAAATCACTATTATGAATAATTAAGGTCTTATGCTTCTACTTTGACTTCAAGGTCACTTGTAACCCTCTTGTTATGTTTTCCACATTCTAAAAAAATGAGACAAAGCAGGCTGCTTTTGATAGTATCTCCTGTGTTCCATCTAGCTTGGCAAGACCTATAAACTATTGCAGAGAGGAACAATTGAGAGCCTGAATAGTCAATACAAGTCTTAACTATTTGGACAGGATATCAATTCACCCAGAAGCTCGTATATATCGATTTGGAGGTGTTTGATTTCACTTTCAGAAACAATTAGCAATAGCATCCACTTCCCTGAAAAGAAGATAACATCTAACAGTTGAAGAACAGAAGTTTAAAAAACCATCACTGAACTCTAATTAGACATCAAAATGTGCTCATTTCCTTAACAGGATTGTATTCATCTGTCAATTATTGTAAGTCAACATTCACTCCTAGATTTATGGGAGGCACTGAGCCTGTGGCAAAATGGTTTCTGCTACTGACAGTCCAGTATCAACTCTTGGTTGGAAACTTATTTTAATAGTTTGTTCTTTAACAACATTAGTGAAAATTAAGTAGATGGCATCACTGTAACCTAGAAAATTAATTGGTCCAACTTTAAATGCTCTATATGGAAACTATAAGCATGCATTTTGCAAGCTTTACAAAGCCAAATCCTCATCAAGTTTTTATTCTATGAACTCTCTGCCATTTTTTAACTTTTCTCAAATTAGCTGAACTCAGTAGAACCATCTGAGCTTAGCACTCCTTGTTTATTTCTTTTATCACTGCAAAATGCAACCAGAATTGAAGATAGCCTCTGTCTATGTCCTTGCCCAACTGATACTATGGACAATTTAAAGCTTAAAACATCATTTGTCAAACAGATCTGAAGCCCAGGTTCCTCTCTTAGCCAGGTCACAAACATTGCTTAACCCCAGCCGCCACCTCAGGTAACATACTTTTAGTCGGCTGTTTTAAATTTATATTCATTTTAAAAACCGAGTAAAGCTAGCACAGCTATAGGCTGTCCAAAATAAGCAAGCAAAGAAACTAAATGGATGCTGCACAACAATGACTTAATGTTTATAGTTTATTTATAAAGAAAAAACTAGATTCTAACTACATTTGCAGAAAGAGCCTGCATCACTTAGTAAAGGAAGATCAGGAAACATGCTGCTGATGCATCTTTAAATGAAATCAATAAAAGCTATACTAGGGAGTGAAGAGTGGGAATAAATCCGTTTCTAACCTGTGTAAACATTAAACCCTTCCCTCCTGCAAGGTGTTCCACTGACGTTCAGAATTCCCTCCCACACTCGCCTGGCAAAGCTTGCCAGGGAGCCTGCACGCCTGCTATGGCAGCACTGCCTCAGCGCCAGCCCCGCCTCGGCCTCCCCCGAGCTCGGACCCCGCGGGGGGAGCCCCGGCCTCCTCCGGCTGCCGCGTCACCCCCACCGCGGCACGGCCAGGCCCCCGCCCCACCGGAGCGCTGCCTCCCCGCCGCCTTTTCCCCCTCCCCTCCCCCGGGCAGCCCCGGCGGCCCGCGGACNCGGGCCGGCCCAGCGGCGGCACATCCCGGCCGAGTCCCATGGGCAGAGCTGCGGTGCTTTGGGGCTCATCGGTAGCTGAAGAAAAGGAAATGCTAATAATGGTGATATTCTAAATTCCCATAAACAGCCTCTTGGTTTAGGCCAAGCTGTAGCGAATTTTTACTGCTCCAGGTCTAGCCTGGAGAGGAGGAGTCTCAGATGTGACCTTATCGCTCAGTGCAATTGCCAGAAAATAGGCTGTAGCCAGGTTGGGATCAGCCTCTTCTCACAGGCAACCATCAACAGGACGAGGAAATGGCCTTAAGCTACGCCAGGGTAGGTTCAGGTTGGACATTAGGAGGAATTCCTTCACAGAAGGTGATTAGACATTGGAAGGGGCTGCTCAGGGAGGTGGTGGAGTCACCATCCCTGGAGGTGCCTAAAGAAAGACTGGGCTTAGAGCCATGGTCTAGCTGACATGGTGATGTTTGATCACAAATTGGACTCGATGATCTCCAAGGTCTTTTCAAAACTAATTGTTTCTGTGATTCTGAGAAATAGTGTAGGTAAATCAGGAGCTTGGGCTAAAACACACACAACTGACCTGAAGGCAAAATGATCATATAGGCAAGGCTGCAGAAAGTCTGCAAGCAATACTGCTGACTCAGGGTGTGCAGAAAGGAGGGGTCAAATCTCAAGACGGCTTTAACAGGCTCTAAAATAAAAGATTATGTTTTAAATTGAGTTTTTTATTTTCTTCTGGTTTGACCTTCTACAGTTTGTTTTTGCGTGCAGCATGGTGGTGCTACTGCTATTTTTACTGCAGCAGAAGTTGTGGTATAACCCTGTTATTTCACAGGCTGCTTGCAGGGACTAAGTATCATACAAAAAGATTTGATAAAAAAAGGATGTGTTATATCATGATGTAGTGGCAAGGCCAGCATATCCTAGCCATGAGCTTCCCAACAGAAGCTTTCCTGTGACCTCCTTTCTGTCTTGGTTACAGTTTGGTGCAACCTCTTAGGAGCTGAACTGGAGGGTTGCCTTATTCTGCTGAACTGCCCTCTTTTTTCATTCCCTTTTGAGTGATGAAGATCTTCATGAGCATTTTTTCAGCTCATGAAAAGAAAAATAGAAATATTTTTCCCCTGAACAAAAGTCTTGTCAGTGAAGCAGGTGCATGGTCTTCTACAACCAGATCCATACCAAATTTCTGTAATTTAGAGTTTCATGATAATGATATTATCCTAACTTGTTGTTTTCTTGTGTTGAAAGCAGCACATCTGATACTCTGGCACAGCAGAAGGCATTGTGCTCTCTGTAAATGGATAATGAAATGTTAGATGTCAAGTACAGAAACATGGTTGAGTTTACGCATGGTGGATCCACCAATTCTGTTTTCTCCTGAGCTCTTTTTGCTTCCAGTAATGGCTGGAATGATCATGAGGAGCAGAAGAAAACAATAACTGGTGAGATAAATCTGGCAGAAGTAACAAAGGGAAAGGAACAATTCCCTTTTTGTAGTTCCCACAACTGGATCCTCACCAGCTGAAAACACTCAGATGAATGGTAATAGTTTTATGAAGGTCAGTGCAATTATTAAATCCTTTATACCAAAGTGCAGTGAAATCCTGAAAAAATTTAAAAGTAATTCCCATATAAAATGGGAAGGAAGTGACAAACACTGTGGATTTGTTGACAAACAAATGTGATGCAAACTATTTTGTGTAAGAGGAAAAGATTTCTTGGTACTATTTCCCCTTTAATGTTGATTTTACAGTAATTATAAATATCTTACATAATCATAACATCTTGGGATGGATAGAACCAATTAAGTTTGATTTTAGGCAGCCTGGTGTTTTATAGCTGTTAGGCTCAAACCAAAACGTTTTCCAGAATCAGCAACTCAGTGTGTTTGCAAAGGGTTGTGCCTGGTGTGACCTCTGTGCTGAGTAACAGCTAAGTTCACATTACAATGTTTCTTTCAGCCAGGATGCATCTAGAGACCATTGCAGACTCTCTTTCCTCTAGCTAACTGTTTATTCACAAAAAATTTGTACCTTGTCCTTACCAAGACTATCTGAAATGCACTAATAAGTTCTAAATTATGAGGCAGTAAGGACAGACATGCCTACACATTTGTCCTGATTGCACAAGCCTTTGTTGAGGCAAAAAGACAGGGAGCAAGGTGAATATAAGTGAAGCCTCAAAATCAGTCAAAGGAGGTTGACATAAAATATTCAGGGTATGTGTACTGCATACTGAGCCCCTTCAAATGAAACGTTTAGCTGTATAGTTACAAAACTAGAGACATCCACATGTGTTAAGCACTTGGATATTTTCCCACTTCTCAAGAAGAATTTGCAGCTCATGCTTAGCTTGGTACTGCCACAGCTATTGTGTTGGCAGTATTTAAGCCACCACTGAAAAGGCAGTTGGATACCTGCATGACTTGCAGTATTGACAGGAATACAGCCAGACAGGGCTGATGGACTGAGCCTTTAGGTGTCACTGTGCTCTTAAGAGTAGAAATTAGCTCAACATTTTGGCTAGCTCAAAAAAGATTTTTTTTTCTGATCACAGAAAAAGCTTCATTTGGTGACATAGGAAGTTTTCATCTTCAAAGGTACATGGAAATTGTTATTAAGCATCAAAGTCTATTTGTAAAGCTGTGAAAAAGGAGAGTGTTCTTCATGAAAGCCTACAAATAATCTGAGTTGAATAATAGACTAGTTGTGCACGACTGCCTGTAGTTGCACTTGGTCTACAATATGGATCCAGGGACAAAGGGATAACTGCCTGACTACCACATGCTGTCATCCTGCCTTTCTCAGAGATACTTGCACAACTTAAAAGCACTCATGTAACAATGTATCCTGAAAACACCCAAAATAGACCCTTGAGAGGTGACCTAACTAAGGTGTACAGCCACTATCAGACAGAGGGTATCAAGTATTATGTAGATCTTTATGAGAGAAAAGTGTATCACTAAATTAAAGGCACTGGAGCTTGGTGAATCTGAACAAGATCCCCTAAACAAGGAGCATTAACCATGGGAGCAAACTATCCAGGGAAACAGTGAATTTGATTGTGTCAAAGCAAGACTGAGTGCCTTTCTGGAAGACAGACTGTACCTAAAGCTAGATACTGGGCTCAATTCACTGGGGAAAAAAAGCCCTAGATGAAATGAAATGGCTTGAAGTATACTGAAAAAGAGGTGAAATGACTGATTGATCCCCAGTAGCCCTAAGCCCCATGATTCTACAAGTCATTATTCTCCACTAAGCATACTAATCACTTGCACCATGACTGAAGCCCCAAGCATACTTCTGGTTAGGCGGACTAGGCCACTTCTGGGACCATTTAAGCCTATTTTCAGCTGAAGATATTTAATGCTCTGCACAGTCCCACCTCTTTGGCATGTTTAAGACAGTTTAACCTTGAAATGTTTTCATTCTCGGGAGTAGATGTGGTGTGGGACTGTGCCACTCTGCATGTTCACAGCCTTCAGGAGGAACGTGTGGCCCTGGGTTTGCACGCCCGCGTGCCCAGGGAGTTAGGGAGTGGGAATCTCCACATGAGCACTGAGCAACTGCGCCACTCACACAAGCGATGGCAGGCTCACAAGGGGGATGTGCCTAAGGATGGAGCTGCACACAGGAGCCTCCGGGCTTGTCAGTGCTCACAGTGACTATGCAGGGTACGTGCAGTAGATCCCGTGCACTGTTTTGGGGTCACTTTTTGAGGAGGAGGACCATGGCACAGCCTCCTGCCGTCCGCCCTGTGGAAAGCATGTTCTTACGGACTGAACCACTTTGAGTCTGTACCTTGATCTTCACATTTTAGAAGTAAGATTCCAGATCAATAGTCTGCTGAAAGCTTAGCGATGAAATGAAATTTTCCAGTAACTTGATCGGCCGTCCCTCTCCTTCTCCCTCAGCAGTTACATCCTCCGAGGCGCCTGCGAAGCCCGGTATTTCACCTTCAAAAATCATCGAACTCCTCGGCCACTAGGGTCACGGGGAGAGGAAGGGACTAGGTTGTTCCCGAGCAGGGAGCGTGCAGTGAATTCACCCACGGACACAGGGACTGACGCCATCCCGCCGCTCCTCACCTCGGCCCGGGCCCGTTTGCCCTCACGAGGGGTGACTGGTAATTGCGTCCCAGCAGCGGCACGGCCGATCTCCGGGGCCCGGCCTCCAGCCAGCCAGCCCTCTCGGGCCGCAGGGTCGCACGGGGGATGCCCGGGAGCGGGGTCACATCCCGGGGGACAGGCGGGGACCGCGCCCGGGGCGGCTGCGGCACAGGGAGACGCAGGGGGCCCGGCGCACCCGCGGCGCTCCCGCCTCCGCACGGCAGGTGGCGCCCGAGCAGCGCCCGCCCGGCGGCTG
>VYXC01009494.1:1154649-1206214 GCA_013397175.1 Platysteira castanea
GCTCTTTCCAGATCCCTGAGCGGCTCTCGGTTTATCACGTCACTGATGGAAAACAGGCCTCTGTAGGCGCCTGAGAGCAGGGCCCTCAGTGCGTATGCCTGGGCTTGGCTTAAATTGGCTTTAAGATTCTGCTTTGACGGAAATCAGGGCTTGGGATCAGTGTAATTAAAAATGGGATGGAGGGAGGTGCGAGTAAGAGCCCCCCCCCGCCGCCCCTCCGAGGGAAGTGGGGGGAGCGCGTCTGTGAGTGTGCAGCGGGAGTGGAGGAGTACAAATCTGCTGGTGCTTGGTGTGGAGGGAAGGGATATGTGTGGGAACACACCTCAGTGCTTCCTTTTTGTCCGAGAATTGCATACGATAGTTTAATATTAATCAGAGTTAGAGATCTAAGTGTATGATGTGGCAGGAGTTGCCTGGGGAAGGGCTAAGGTCGCTGTGGTTGGTGTGATGAAACAGCTCTATTTTGTCCACCTGTGTGTCTCTGTAGATCACTTGAGGCTATTTTAAAAGCAATGGAGCAATGGCAGTAAGGTCTTCTCTCTAAAGATATAAATAGATTTGGTGAATTTTTAAATGCAAATTATATTGTTCTAACTGGGCTTGTATTGGGATTATTTAAGCACATTGGCTTGGGAAACTTTATATTGATGAATTCTGATATGAAAAACCTGGGGAAGAATTATACTGGTAAAATGAGACCATTTAAATGCAGTGTCTTTAAAATCAGGTGATTTGGACTTCCAGACATGTGAACAGAGGCTTTATATGTAAAATTCAAGGTTGATAATCTTCCTTAGAGCAGAAGCTGTTTGAATGGGTTGGTTTTTAATTTTCAAAACAGAGTTGCAGATCCTTATGTTGCTTTAGACTTCACTCTTGTGTGTGTAGAAGGTGGCTTATAAAATGTGTAGCATAGCAGTTCAAGGTTACTGGAATGCTCTTGTGCTTTGTCTGGTTGGCCTTGCTATTTAGCGAGCATTTTCCAGTGCCCTGGTGTTCTGTGCAGGCTACATGTGTAATATAGTTCCACTTGGTGTCATAGCATTTAAGACTTGTTATTGTATCTACCCAACACAATTCACAATGATTTTTTCAATCATTGTTTTTATTGATATAGCTAGAAGTACGACTTGATTCATCAGTGTCTCATGTCTTGCAGTTGGTTAGCGCATTTGTCTGCTCTTGTTTTCAATGGAATTTGCTAGAAATAAATACAAAAGAAACGTTCAAGCTCTTAGGTTTGTAACCTGTGTTCAGGGATGTGGAATAACAAAATTTAAGGTTGTAGGATATAACAAAATAGGTACTTATTTCCCCACAAGGCAATATGGGAACAGAGCTGAAGCTACCTCGGTCCAGATGGGACAACAAACCTTTCATGCTCTCCTTATCTGCAGGAGACACAAAAATGTAACTTACTGGTGATACAAATAAAATGTTAACACTTTGACTGTTTAAACAAATAGTGGTATATCTCAAATATTTTGTCTCTGTCCAGACAGCTGTTTGGGAGCTGTAATTGCTTGTGTATTTTTCTTACCTTCATAATGAAAAAAGTAACAGCATCTTCTAAACAGCTGCAAAAGAGCTGGTATTCCCACTAGTAGTTGATCTATGCAGCTTCCAAATAGCTGTGAATGGCATTTGAGCCTTTCCTTTAGCGGAGCTCTGAGTGCTGCCAGCTAACCACGGGCTAGTGTATACTGACTAAGATTCACAAAAATACTTCCTGGAGTATTCACAAAAGTACTCTCTGGAGATTCTCTGCTTTGCAGGCACTGCTATTGGCTAAAGCTCCCTCTTTGCCTCTTCAGTGAGGAGCAAGATGTTGTCAAGAACAAAAAGTAACAGCTGTTTAGGTGAACAGCATCTTTTCTGTTGCATCTAAGCAAAGAAAGCAAGCATTCCTTTCTGAAATGGGAGGGAAGCTAGACACCAGTGCAGCTCTTGACCTCTGTTTCTAGCCTTAAAATTGGACTAAATATCTGACAGTTGCAGTGACGCACAAAGTTCTTACAGACATTCTTAATTTAAATCCAAATTTTGGCTTTGTTGGACTCTAGTATCTATTTTTAATACTGCCACAAAGGCCTGGCACTTCTAGTTTGCCAATAACCTTTCCAGATTATGAGTAGTGGTGAAACATGGTGTGTATGGAGAGTGTTCTGAAAGATTTTGCACAGATAAGAATTCGGCATCATAGATCTTGCTGAAAAATGAAAATTCAGTCGTGTGCTGACTGTGCTCAGGTGGATGCACAACATGTGATTTCAAATTAATCAAGTAACCTAAACTTCTGGGGGGTACTCATGTAGATTTTGACTGTCTACCTTTTGAAATGCTTGATCTCCTTACATCAAGATTTATTTCTTGGACATTTGTATCTGCAATGTCTGCAGCACTAAATAATGCAGGATTCTCTTACAGTTTTGATATGTTGCTGATTTGGGAGTGATGCCTGTCTTGCCTATCTTTATACCAGTCTGTTACAGGCTTCTCAGAAGTTCTACTTGATAGCAGTTTTCAGTGTTTACAACTGTAGTTGATTGTGAATAAGCAGCTCGCACTACTAGGCTGCCTTTAATACTTAAATGCTTGGTTGTCACTTCTGTGTTGTTTAGACATATTTTTGGCGCTTGTTTTATCTATTAAACTTCTTGATTTTTGTCTTTAATGCTTCTATGCCACATGTAATTTTTAAAGCAGACTGTTTTAAAGTACGCTGATTTCTCAAAAGCCTGTGATGTTTTTCACTAACGAAAGTTGGCATACTACTTGTAGCAGCAGTTGTAAAATATTTCAAGGCTAAGAGAGGCTTCTTAGCACTTTGACTTTGCTCTAGTCTCTGTGAAGTTGTCATATTGAGTGTCTTTTTTCAAAATGAAATGTTCTTTATTCATACAAAGATCAAGTGAATTTTCAAAATATGATAATACAAGAAAACGAATTATCTTTCAGTTCCCCATAGCTTTCTGGAATTTTGTTTCAGGGCAGCTTCTTACTGTGGACCCTGCATTTTGCATATGGAGGTCCTAGTGCAGATGGCAATGTTTTTTAGAAAATAACCCTTTTGGATGTCTGTCAATTTGCCAGTAGATGTATGGGCTTTTCTAGGGACTTGCTCATTTGGATTGTTTTGTAACATATATGGATTGCTACAGTAAGTAGGTTTTTAGCTTATCTTTCATATACACCAGAGAAGAGACAAGAAAACTACAGGTTGAAAGCCAAACTGCAGTACTTGATTAGGGTAGCCCAGTTAATTAGTGCTTGGTTGGTGTGACTGAGAAAATAGTTAGGTGTGGCTATGCTGTACAAAAGATTGTGATGGAGTGGAGCTGAAAGCTCTGAACCCTGTGGTTTGGTGAAGTGCTATCCCAATTTAGGAGTTCAGGTCAGGAGGAGTCCTTGTCACTGCATGGATTATGTGCCTTATGAACTAAAACCTAACAAGATCTGCATGTGTTATAAGCATATGGACCCCTGCAAGAAATATTTATTCATAAATAGTATGTTAAGTCTTTTCTTGTGTATGTACTGCAGAGCTGCTGAAGGAATTTGGCTTATGCAAGATGGTGCTCTATAAACTCTCCAGCTGTCTTAGCTGACAGATACATCATCAGGAGTCTGTTTTCATTTTTTTTGAGTACAGCTTTATGCTTATCTCACAATGAAATACTTTTAAAGTCATTTGTCACTCAACCTATTCTGCTGCATCAACAGTGCTATCTACTACTCACCCCAAAAACCAGGAAAGCTTGCTTTTCTCCTTTCATTTGCAGGCAGTCATGTAGTAGTTTCTATATACAGTATTAAGTGTAGTACTGGTAGCCTCCTGCTCCACAGTAAAATTGGGAAGCCATCTCCTCTTAGGTTGATGAAGTGTGTTGAGGCAGAGGCAAAAGCTGCTTTTGTCACAGGTTTGAAGGACAAGACAGTTCTTAATTTCCCTCACTACTTTAGATAACTGTCTTACCTTTTCAGTGTTGCCCCAGAAGTTGGACAGATGGAGGAAAGATTCCTTAGTTTGTTCTTCAGATGTTTCTTTGTATGTTTTCTTCCAAGTTACATTTCTTTTTTCTCAGGCCATGTTTTTTCCTTGAATAAAATCCAACAAATATAATAAACAAAGGTCTATCTCTTCTGGCAGAACTTAATGCATTAAATTTTCATTGTACTGGATAAGGGATAGCCCCCCAAAGCTGAACCTCCCAAAATGTATCTTTGCTTCACTGTACTGGGACTGATGCATCAGGTTACAGAGCAGCAAGTGGGGATTGAAAAACATTGGTTCATTAAATTCTTGATGATCACTTGTTTGAATGGATGGTGGGTTACAGAGTGCATTACAGGTGTAGGTGGGAGGGGAATGTACGTGGATTAAATAACTACATGGGTATGTATAGAGTTATTTGTTCTCTGTAAGAACAGCCACTCAGGGAAACAAACTTGACAAGAGCGTGTTGAGCACATACAGCTTGGTTTGGTTACCTGTCAGTAATTATTATATATCAGTAATAAGCTTTCAGTGTGTAGGCAAAAGATACTGCATTGCTCCTCTGAGGAGTGTGTTCTTGTTTGCATTGTGTGTAGTGTTAAAGTAGAACTTGACATACTTTTCTAGACAGTCAATGACTTTTCTTTACATGTATTCTTAGATTACTTACCTTTTTGAAGAAATTGGAAGGCAAGGCATCTTGGTTTGCTCTTCTATTTCTTTTGCAAGGCTGTGGCAGCCCATCTAATATGGTCAGTTTCTGGCCTGAAAAAACAGTCCTAAGAACGTGCTGCTTAGAGCTATAATAAGCACTAAGTCTTGCATCACTTGCTACTATTTGCAGGAGAGTGATTTAAGGAAAACACAATTAGCATGAGATTAGTCTGTGGAGGATCTCTAAAACAAAACTGGTATTCTTCCCATGGCTTCTCTGTCTTGGCTTGCTCCTGCTCATTTCGTAGAGCTCTGAGGGAATGGGAATTTTTTTTTTTTTCTATTTTTGTTTAGGTTTTTTTTAATGCTTATTTAACTTGTGCATGGTTGGTTTAGGGGAGAGTAATGGATGAGAGATAGTAAAGAGCTAGAATTTTTCATGTGACATCCTGCCTCTCCATTAGATACCCTGGAAAATGGGATACCTGCTTGATTTGAAATCCTTTGGATAAAGACTGCCTATCAGGACTGATAAGAGGAAATTAGGGACTGTTGCAGAGACTATTACATATCTGAATTAATTGATGAGCTCAAAAGGATTTTCAAGGCCCCGAAACAGTAGTTTAGAAGTGACAGCTAAACTAGAATAGGCTTCAAACTGTTCTGCTGTTTGAACATGAACTAAGATAGACGAGAGTCCACAGTGACTTGTAGTAAATCAGTGCAAATACGGCCTTACCTTGTTGAAGGCAGTGTAACTCTACAGTGTGAAAAGACTGCTCAAGGAAATGACTGCTTGGATGCTGCTCAGTCAAGGAAGGAGGAAGAGCTGCTTTATGTAGAAACCTAACCCTGCACTTACTGTTTGCATATCTTCTTGGCTTAAAGCTTCTCTTTTGATAGGACTCAATGTTGTTTTGCCAACTAAACTTCCAGACAGATGTTCTGTATGTCTCAAAGTCACTTGGATATGAACTTCCAGTAAGCTTTCAGTTGTTTCGGGGAAAGATCTGGTCTTAAGATAGACCCTATTACCTGGTTACTTCTCAAATTTTTCTTAAATTGTGGTGCTTAGTTAGAAAAAACCAGCCATGGTAAGCATATAAAATCATTAAACTTGTATTAAATTGTTGCAATTTAATACATCTGGGTTGGAAAGCTGCTTTTGTGCTCTTACTTCTCTTCTTTTATGAGGACAAGGAGTTAATGGATTAGTGGATTACAGTAAAGCCTGTGACTCCCTGCTGTTTCCTGGGAAGTGTTGTTACAGGGGCAAATCTCTAGTGGCATAGTGGCGGAAGAAGTCAGTTCTGTGCACTTACTGTGCAGAATATTAGAAAATGTACTCTACAAAGTTCTTAAGTATGATCAGTAGGTCACTGCTCTCGGTCTTCAGGTATCTTATCACTGCAGGATGTCTGTCCCAAGACACAACAATCTCCAACTGCCTTTGTGCCATTCATGATCTTCAACATGACAGACAGGCACTTCTTTCTTCTGATCAAATGCATCTTGTGAAAGGACAGCATGCATTCCTATTTTTGTTCATAATGGGATGTTAGCACATCAGTAAACAAAAAGCATCTTGTTCTGCAGCCTTGAACAGATTGATTTGTGAACAAAAGTGAACAGGTTGATTTGTGAACAAAAGTGAAGCCGTACTAACATTTTGTAAAGGTGGTCAGTATTTTATTGTAGTCTGTTTGGATTAGTTGTGTAGTGAGTTTGTAAACAGTAGCACCAACATGCTCCTTCAGACATACTCAGGTGGAGCTGGAGCTTGCGCCTCTTTTGTAGCACTCTAGATAGTTTAACCAAATGAAGGATTTTCTGTAGACAGACTGATAATGTAAGGATGGGCAAACAGACCACTCTAATGTATTGCTGTGCAACCTGTCTGCCTTCCTTTTGCCCTCTTCCCTGCTGTGCTGAAGAGCCAGCTGAGAGATTAGGGAGAGTTGGAGGATGGATTTGGTGTTTTACTTCATGAAGATCATGATTTGCATAGCAAATGGCTAATCTGTCCTCCAGAGCTGTAACATAAGTATCTGTCCTGCTGGCAGGTAAAAGTAGTGGTTTAATTTACTGATACGAATAAGTGTTATAAGTACTATAAAAGCTTTTTCAGAAAGGCAAGAATGGAGGTACTGATTACCTTTACATGCATGTTTTCCTCTGCCATTTTTACAGTAGAGATACTAGTACTTGTTTTGATTTTCCCTGTCTTTCAACCAGTTTCTTTCTCTGTTCCTGACAGCAGGGTTCAAGAATGTAGTGTTGTCTTTGCATGATGCTTGCAGGCTGTTTTAGCAATAGGAAAGGCAAGTGGGTCATTTGATTGCTTTATGCAAACTAAAGCATGTTTAGAGTACCTGGTCATGTCTTCTGGCACTTCTAGTAAAGCTGGCATGACTTACCCTTTGGATAAACCCATCTTGCTTTTGGCTGTTTGGCTCCCTAACTGACCTGCAGCAATACAAGGTAGTAGCAGGAAATGTGTATGCCAGGATGAGAGCAGTGTTTAGGAACTGTCTGTAGCTGTCTCTTAAGAAGCATAGCCTTGAATCAAACTGACTCTGAAACTATCAATATTTTGCTGAAGGGAAGCTGAGTAACAGTTCGGCTGTGCTCTCTCTCCCACCGAAGTGGCTGATCAGCTTGGATGTTCTTAATGTAGAGGCTAAGGAAAACATAACCAACCAGAAAAATTCCTGTGTTTGGAAAACAATGACTCACAGCTCTCAGGGAAGATGTCTAACATCACCTTTAAAATTGAGAATTTATCTTTTGTGTAAGAACTGTGTTCTTTCCGAGTAAGTGTTCCTAGCCGTTAAGGAATTCAGAGAAGTTCCTGCTCTTAACCTTGGTGGTATTTGTATTCTCTCTGCTAAACAGAAAAGTAGACTTGTCCTCTCTCTTCAAGGCCTGTTTGATAATTGAATGTGAACAGAATTCATGTTAATGTTAGACTTATTGTAGTGCCACATAGTCACTTACAGTGCTACTGGCTTTCAAGAAGCATGACAGAGTTGTGGCGGGCTTTTTCTTGTGCTAACAGAGCCTCCTATCCTCTGCTTTATAGTTGTTCATGCTAGCAGTGGTGCATCTGTAATCGTAAATTGTCAGATGGCCATAGGGCAGGTCAGGCTAAGAGGTAACACAGTGTAGCAGTTCTCACTCGTATATACATTCAAAACAAAAGAATTATTGGCTGGGCTCAATTACACTGACTACTGACCATAAGCATATTGGAGCTGGATGAGTACTGGGAACATCCAAACTTTTGTGAAGTGATTTATTTATTACTTTAAATTGTTGACAATATGCCTGTGTCTCAAGGCCTTGCCTGCAGAAATCTGCTCTGCTCAGTATTTGTGTAGCTGCCGATAGAAAAAACACTTCTCCGTTCCTTTGGGAAATAAATACGTAGGCTTGGTCAGAAGTGTATCAAGTGATGTGTATGAAATTTAAGAACTAGTAGCAGTTCTAGTTAGCACAGGTGGGTTGTGTGCCTCAAACTTGTCTTAAGCAGTCTGCAGTTAGTATAGCAACAAGTTAATCCTGATGGAGCAGGTCACTGTCTGAGTGAGACACAAGGAACTCACTAATTCTAACCTTGAAGCACTTGCTTTATCTTGCAACCCTGCTGCCAAGTTACTATTAAGATATGTCAGGTGTTCTTTTCAAATGAATGAACTCAACAAACCCCTTTCCTGTAACTTCTGTTTTCTCATTCTTTAGAGTGTAATGCAGAGCTCCAGAGGTATGGAGGTGTATTTATGCAGTACTGCAGTGCTGACTGTAGCCTGGATTACTGGGAAATACAAGAATAGTAGTTGGTTCTTTGATGAGCTGTATGACTTACAATGTTCCCTACTCTATCTTTGTTAAACAAGATGGTAATTAAAGATAATACTGCTCTGCAGACTGAATTTACCTTACCTAATGAAGACAGTAGGCAGCATGATGGAGTCTGAAGCCTGACAGACTGCCAAATGTGAAGTAATCACCCATAAGCACCTTGGACTGTGTTGTGGCTGGGTACCTCTGTGCTCAGTACTCATCTTGGAGAAGATGAGCGGCATTTGTACACTAGGGCTGTAAGGCTATAAACACTACATGTCTTTTCAGCAAAACAGCAACCCACAGCTTATTGACTTGCAATCACCCCTTTTAATAACTTACACGGATATTTAATCATAGTCAGTTAAAATGGTAGAAGTCTGAATGAGTGAAAGTGAGAAGGATGTGGCCTGAACTCAAATGGAACATAATCTTCTTTTGTTCTGGCTTAACTACTGTCCTACCCATCAGTCTGTAGACGTGACATGACCTTTATTAAGGCCTCTCCAAGTTTAATGGCATGGTTACAGAACATTTTGTTGGTGTACATCTCTGATAATTTCATGAGAGTGGGAGCGGGGTCACAGCCTGAAAGTGTGGCAGAGCAGTTGCCTTTGTTAGCTCTGAAATGTAAGCCTCTATTCCTGCAGCGTAGCACTCCTTTAGCTATCATCCTCTTCCTTTTTACTGTCTTAAAGGCTACTTGAGTGTGTCTAGTGATGGCAAAAATAAAATATGCATGTGGAAATTATTCAGTGAGTGTTGGCAAGTCAGGAAAATGTGATGAAAAGTTCTCCATTAATCAGACACATTTTAACAGTGCCCTCCCTTTCACACTTAGTGGGACAGAAGATCTAGCTAGAAATTGGTCCTTGGTTTTTGATACTTCTCTTTTCTTTTGTCCTTTACAGTGGAAGCCGCCTTCCACTGTGAGATTTTGTTTTGCTTTGTCATCCTCTAATATGAGCAGTTAATCATATTTGAAGAAGGTTACCCTACAGTATAACTGCTGGAGTTGAGGAAATCTGGGGTAAGATACTTCAGCCTGGTTTTAACTCGTGAGTTGTCCTCAGCATTGTTATGTGATTGTCCTCAGTAACATTTAACACTTGGTGTGCTGGTGCTGTTCTTTAAAACTACAATTGCAGGCTTGCATAGACTGTAATTAGTAATAAGGTGAAAACTTAATCATTCAATGTGATTTCCAATATATGGAGTTAAGCTTTTATCACCAGCTGATTGCTATGCTGTTTGTTTGGTCACAGTCTGGGTGCAATCATATACTGCCTTCAAAATAGAACAGCCTGAAGGAACTATTCGAAATAGGCTTTTGTTCATATGCTAAGCAAGATTTAAAACTTGAGAAAATAAACCTTCAGATGTGACTATGGGTGTTCCTGTCATCTCGCTGCTACAGCTGTGTGCATGGGGGTGGGATTTCCATGTTTGTGTTGCTGAGCCTGCAGACTATTTCTACCAAAGGTGCTGACTTCACAAATTCCTGAAGTATTTTAGTCAGGCTTTGCTTAATGCTCTGTTGCTTGCTTAGGACACAAAGAACCCAATTTCTAGCAGTAACTGGTAGTCTGTGAGTATAGCAGGTAAATAATGCTGCTTGAAAGGTTTGCCAAGAGGTTTTGGTGGTTTTAAAAAGTAAAAGATGGCCTTGATTTCATCTTGGGATAAGAAAAGCTGGCTGATAGATATTACTGTTTCCTTTTCCTCACCCCATTTTTAACATTTTAAAATTGTGATTATTACCACACTTGCTGAGGTTAAAGAAACAATTGCTAATCATTCAAAGTAAATATTGCAATTCACTTGCCTTATAAGTTAAAGACACAGAGCAAAGACCTAGTTTCTAAATTTAAATAACTAAATATCCTATTCAGGCTAGCAGTGTCCCAGACTGAGGTCTATATTCTCTGCCCTATTGATGTAATTGAAGTACAAAATCTCCAGACTCAGTGGTTATGTCTTAATGAGATATGCTCTTCCCATGGTAAAAGAGAAAATAAGTTAATAGCTTTAGGAAATTAAAATTTTCATCAGGAGCAGATGAATGGCTGAAAATGAGGGAAGTGTTTTGAGGTCTTTAAAAAGAAATAACTTACAAAATTGGAGTGTTGTTTATTTACATAAGCAGTTGCACCCTTTTGGTGGATGTTACTGTGGCCCTCTGTTCTCAGAGGATGGACGCCAGAGCAAATGCCTTGCTTCAGTCTAGTAATGAACTCCTAATGCTGGCAAGTGCCCTAGAAGCATACACTTGAGTATCTCTGCTGTGTGCACAGGACAAGTAATCCAATTAAGACAAATCTAAAATCTATAAAGGAAGACACTTCAAGTCTTAGACTGTACAACTTGCTGCTCATTAACACCATAAATAGTATTACTGCTTTAAAACCAACATTCTTTAGGTTGACAAGTTAAATTAGAACAAAACTCATTATGTGTTGCATTATTAGTGATATATTAGTGAAAACTGGTTAAACTTCGTGATTCTAACAGGTGCTTCTTTATAAGCTGAGGGAACTATACTGTATTCTCTACTTTTGTCATTCTAGAAGAAGTTAATTGGAATTTCTAGGTCAAATTAAAACTATGGACATTATCTTCTGCTTTATCTGGAAATCAAGGTAGCAACTACAATTTATGTTTCAGAAGAGGTATTGTAAGTTATTGAGCTCTGAAGTTGTGGGTTGTTTTTTCGCCCTGTGGAGTGCCTTCCAAGGCACTCTGCACTTCAGTCTTTTGAGCAGTGGCCCTTACAAAACACTGTTGTAGAATGGAAGAAATCAGTTTTAAGCAAATATGTGGGGTCTGTAGGTATTTTGTTAAAATGACAAGGCAAACTGAAGTAGTTGCTTCTATTTTGGGCCTAACATTTCCGTTTGTACAGTGTGCTGTGGCTGCTCCCGGTCTGTTCTCTAGTGGTCATTGTTAGAGGCAGATTAATACAAACCCATTCTCTTTGTCTTATGCAGTTGGTTTCAGAAGTGCGTAATTTCGGTTTATTTTTTTTGAGTTTAAGTCAAGGAATTACAAAATCTGGATTCATTTGTACTTGGCAAGGGATTACCTTACACTTTGCTTTTTAACTATCCTAAGGCACTTGTTTCCTTGAGTTACTTAATCACCTTTCATGGGGCCTGCTGTAAGATCCCCTTTGGAATCGTAAAGGGGGGGTTAACAGTCATAGGGTGACACAGGCTTTGGACGTGAAAATGTAGTGGAATATTTAAATGCTGTGAGATGTGTCTGTTGAAGAAAGGGATGAGATTGCAGGTGCTTTGGAATGCTGGTCATGATCTGCTCTTCAAGCCTTGTCGCATCCCATACATGCACATTCATGGCTGTAGCTGTGATCCCAGTGGTGTGGGGAAATGTGTGCTGTGAATGCAGGGCATGTGATCCCCACTACTCATAAGGCTGGACCATTTTGAACCAGGGCTAGGAGACTTCTACTCATAACCTTGTAGCCAAATATATGTGATGAAGAGGGAGAGAAGCTGTCATTTTCTGCTGCTAGTTGATGTATTGGAACACTTGGAACTGCTTGAAACTTTTGGAAAACGGACAAAAGTTTTAGAGTTCTTGAAAGTTTGAGTAGGTGCATATCTGAATTAACAACAGAACTAAATAGCCAGTTCTGCATTGCTCAAGTGCACTTCACTTGTTTCCTTCAAATGACAAGCAACTGATTACAGTGCCTGAGCTGGTTGTTTTACTCTTCCGTGCTCCTACTCATGTAGGACAATGGGCCCAGACCTCTGAAGAATCTCAGTCACCAAAAACTAAAATGCTAAAGGGTAACAAGCTGCTTTGGTTTGGACAATGCAAATATTACTTGAATAAGTTTGCATTATCAGAATTTAAACTGCAGCTGTTTCTGTATGTAACTTGAATTGGTGCTAGGAATCCCAATATCTATTCTTGAAATCAAAAGTTGATAGGAAATACTGGTGGTGTTGAGAAGTATAAGGTTGCAAAGTCATCTAATTAAATGAGAATTTTAAGTATTTCTGGTTTTCAAATGACTTTCATGAGGTACATTGGAAATCTGAACTTGTATCTTATGAGTTTACTGTTTACCTTGTGAGTTTACTGCTTTTCCTCTTCAGTCTATTAAGAATGTTTTTAAAGCTGTTGAATGACTGTTCAATAGAGAAACAATACATTGGCCTGCCCTTAAGGTGAGGAATAACATGAGCTGCCTCTTTATAAGATTGTGCATAGGAGACTCACTCCTCCAAAGCACTGTCAACTTAGTAATCACATAGGAAGTAAAATTCACTTTTCTCTGGGCAGTTCAGGAACAGAGAAACTGAAGTGTTTATGAAAGTCAGTAGCAGTGGCATCTCAGGTTATATGCAAGTGACACTGTCTAATGTCTGCAAAGCATCCTGAAACAGGGAGGTCCTTAGAGCTTCTCGAATTCCCCTATAAAGCGATGCTTAAGTTACCTCTGTTTGCCTTTGGTTCCAGTGGTGGAAATGGAGAGTAGTAACTCCTCCTGATGTGTGTTTGTTCACAAATGTATGTTTGTGTTTGGGTGAAAAGATGCTTAAGGTAGCAGAGGGATGTGCAAAGAACCGTCCCCTGATACATTTTCTTTTCATTTCAGGCAAAAGTAAAGAAGCAGAAATAAAGAGGATAAATAAAGAACTAGCAAACATTCGGTCAAAATTTAAAGGTAAGTGACTTGGTCATACTAGACTATATATATTTCCATATGACATTCTTTTATGGGGTTTTGTTTTTCCATGTTTGGACTTCTTTTGTCAACTTCTGACTCAAGCAAAATGCTAGAGCAGTCTGTTAGAATAACTGTTGAAAATGTTCTCTTAACTACAGAACCTTCTGACAGTCCTGTGGTTCTTGGCCATAACAGAAGCAAGCTCCCTCCTCTATCAGAGAATTGGGCTACTGGTCACAAACTATTTCTAATACTTTGCCTCCTAACCACGTGACTGCTCAGCTTGTTTGCTTCCAGAAGGCTGTGCGGCTGTGAATAGTTTGAAGAAACATGGGTGGACATGATTATTTCCAGTAAAACAGAATCTGTTTAAAATTTTCTTCTTCTCCCTCTTCAGCCCTCACCCCTTTATGGAAGTAATGAGTTAGGCGGTCTTCTTGCAGAATAGAGATTAAAATGTGTAGTTGCTGAAGCTATACATCTTGACCACAAGCAACAGCAGTACAAATTATTCATATGAAACAAAGGAAATGCAGTAACTAATTCCAAGAGGTAGCAATTAACTTTTAAACAACACAAGGTAAAACTCATGCTGTTAGCTATATTCAAGTTCTGAGGGGTAGTTGGGATGTTTTTAAATGGAGTTATAACAGTAGTGGCTGTGGCAAGTTCTCTTGAAATAGTTATGGGACAGTGTGTATAGTTTGATAAGGCATTGTAATGTGGAGGTCGTGTATGTGCCTTCAGAATCTGCTGGATTTGTAGTAAATTTGTTTACCTTAGTTGGCTAGCCTGTCTCAGAGTAGCATATCTGTTTGGAATACTCGATGCATTAACAAATGACTTTCCTGAACTTTGTATGATCTGTTGCTACATTTTAGGTGGTATGTCTGTTAAAGCTGTGTGAAGATCTTTAAAAACCTGAGTGTATAATCAACATAGAGGGAAAAGTTAATCACAGTTCAAGACACTCAAGTTAAGAAATTCTTCTAAATTAGAAGCCTTCACATGCCTCTGTGTTTACATTTTTCTCTTAGAAAAACAGGTAAAAGTACATGAACAGTTAATTCTTCTCTGCTTACTCGTGAAGTAGGGGAGAAATTATAGGAATCTCTGGCTGTGTAGAACCATAGATCAGGCAATGATCAGAGAATAGAGGTGCTTTCAGCAAAGTAGTGTAATAACTTTAGCCTCCATACCTTGTGTAGCATCCTTTAAGCACTATTTAAATAGTTTTGAATAAAGGTCAGTATATGCTCATTCAGTAGCTTGAGTGGAAGATGACTAAACCTTCTTGTAGCTGATCTTCATTATGGTTACTTTATTACTAAACCTGTATGGATTTTGGTTGGAAAATTTTAATTACCTGAAGACAATAACTTGATGAAGCCTGAGCAAAAATATAAATGTTACAATTTGGGAAGAGTTGAGTTTAGACAACTTGTGTAACTACTTGAGACCTTGAGACTGTGAGGAGCTGATACCTGTGTTATCTTTCTGCTGCAGGAGCCCCACATGAACTTCATACTGTGTGGTTCTTCCTTGCCAGAAGGGCAATATAAAAATTAAGAGATCTTCATATGCATTTTATTCTTGGTTTAAGTGGAGATTACTCAGTTTAGCCCAGTTTCTTTTCATGTAGCTCTGACCTTAAAATATTTTTAAATAGTTTGGATTAAGACAAATGTGTGGATGTGAACTTAAGATGAAATCCCTTGCATGACTGTGGTGGATACTGGTGCCCTAAGTTACTGGCCCTACCTATCCAAAGATGCAGCTTTTGGACTGGCTGCATGTCTGTAACCAGGGAAAGGTCTGACTGAAAAATAAGACCTCTTAACAGAGAAGTTCTTGCTTGACACTAGTGTAAGAGCCTGGTCTACCTGGGCCTTCATATGCACACGGACCCCTATCCCATGTAACTTGCAAGGTGTATTCATGTACTGTTACAGAGTCTCCGTATTGCTACTTCCATTCTATCCTGCAAGTAGCTGTCAAGCCTGTGTACCTGCCTTACGTTTGGGTAACCTGCTGTTTAAAATAATTCCCTTGTATTTAACAGGCTGGGATAAGGTTTCACATCTCTGGACAAGCAATATTTTCCATGAACTGATGGAGCTTGTGCTATGACTTTGGGTTCTGATCCAGCTTTTGTGCGCCAAGCTCAGCAGGAATTTAAGATCTCTGTACTTAAGGTGACCATGTCTCTTGTCTAAGCATGAGGAAGCTCCATTGCTGAGGTCACTGTGTCCTTGACAGTTGCTTTAAATACTTCTGCATTAACTGAGATAAGGAGAATGTAGTAGAGAGAAACTACACCCATGTGATAAAGGAGAAGTTGTAGGAGTTAAGCGTGGAGAGATACTGTTACATTTGTTTTACATGTTCAGACTGTAAGCTCATTTTGCTCCCATACTTGAACCAAACTGAAAGTTTCACTGTCAGAGCAGTAACTGCTTTGGGAGTGAAAAAATACCCGGTTTATTAAATCATTGTATCACTTTGATCTCTCAGACTAGAATTCATGTATTAATGAAGCTGCCCACAAATCTATAAGCTGTGTCCACGGTCAGAGGAACTTTGTTCTCTGCTTGATTCAGACTTGTTCATTTTTTTTCCTGCTCTGGTATTAGAATTTAGTTTTGTTGTGATTGCTTAGTAGGGTTTGTGTTATGAGTGGCTACTAGATTTCAGACGTGCTTGTGTATCTTCTTTTTGGCTAGTGCAGAAGTACCCCAATGTCGCTTGTTAATCGCTGCTTTCTTTTTCCATTTTTTTCTTCAGCTGCCTTGGTTTTCTATATTCAAACAAATCTTCTCTATTGTCCCAAAATACACGGTAATCCTTTGGAGGAAGTTAAGATGAGGCTCTAAATACCTGTTTTAAACTAAAACCGTGTAACACTAAATTCAGTAAATTGCTTTCGTGGCAGGCCGTGGAAGCGTAGGCTTTATATTTTAAGATAGGCCTGCTTAGTCACACTGTCTTCTGATCATGTGTGAAGGCAATCACAAAATGTCTTCAGTGACAAACTCAATTGTTGGAAGTAAAATCAGGCTTCAAATATGATCTGAGTTGTAGGGGTGATCTAGCAATACTTTGTTCTGATGCTAATAGTATGGTAACTAAACACTAGTTTGTGGATTTGTATGGGTTATTTGGCACAAATATTCAATATTTGATGTAGAGGGCTTGGACTGTCTCTCCTACAGAAATACAGATCTTGTCTCAAAGTGTAGCTACGTTCATAAAAATCAAATTCACTTTTCTTAGCCTCTAAGCTAGAAGTGGTCTTCTGATACAGTATATCTCTGGATTGCTGCCAACTGCGTGAACAGAGGTCAGTGTCAGCCTAGGAAGGAAGCAAAGAAACAGTGTTGTCCATTCTGTTTTGCAAAAGCCATTACCGTGGTTTTAAATGCGAAGATATTAAGGTAGCAATCAGCCATATGAAAGCTAGTAAGATTAGACTTGTCAGGCTTCCTTATCTACCCCCAGTGAACATCCCAAGGTCTAAACTGCTTTCCTGACCCCTCTGGCTGGTAGCAGGCTCAGTAACAGTGCAGCACACTGGCTTTTAAGTTCACTGAGTTAGATTGAAAAGCAGGTGCTGTTTTTTAACTAATGTTCCAAACTAGAGCTGGAAGCTGCTGCCTGAGAACCGAAGGGTCTTAAAATACTTTCTTGCCTTGTTTCTTCCTTTTCAGAGAGTTGTGTGCAAGGTATGTATGAGCAATGAAAACCAAAACTTCTATGTTGAAATGCTAGGGAAGTGATACACAGAAATATGGTAGTAGTTATTTCTTAATAGTACTCATTGTTGATCAGCTGTTAATAATTTCTTTCTTAGCAAAATAACTAATAGATTTTTCAGGGAAAGCAAGTAGTTTTTGAAATGCCCACTGTGCTCAAAACCTGCTGACATGTATTGTGAATCCTTCCTGTTTCTGCTGACTTGATTTGCAGCACTTGCAAATGTTCCCAAAAGCATTTGAAAATGAGCTGAGTTAAAAGAAATGATTGTGTATTGCAATAAAGATAACAGAACATGTGACATTTCCTTCTCCTCTTGTTCGGATGTGTGCTTGGGACTGGGGGAAGCTGTACTATTTTAGCACATACTTAAGCAATGAGACTTGTTATTAATGTTTAAAATAGGACCTTCAGAACTCTTTGTAAATGCGACATGGAAGGGAGAGGAATAGTTAAAATTTCAATTAGAATCTGAGTCACAGGCTTCTTCAAAACGCAGCTGGAGTTAGACAACTACTGTGAGACCTTTAACTGAAGTGCTCTTTTTTCAAATTGCTCAGATCATTAAATAATAATTTTTTTTAAAACCTCCAATATTCTGTTATTACTGGGAACTAATAAGACTTCGAAGAACAGCTGTAGTAACTCTAACTTGGCCTAGTTTATAAGCTTGCCTGAGAACTGTTACACTGCCTTCAATTCTGTATACAAGGAACAGGAGGTTTTGAAAGCAGTCACTGTAGCATTGTTTTGTCTTCAGAAAAGGTGTTTCAGGTACTGATTTTAAAATATTTTTCTTTGATACCACATGGTGGAGAAGGAAGCTGCTTGTTAGTAGGATGGTGATATGTTTTGTGCTTGATTGCATGGCATAGCTTCTATCAAAAATTCTTCAAATACCCTGAGATCCAAGGACCTTGCTAATCTGAGCTCTTAAAATACTGGTATCTTGGAAGGATATAATGTTTTAAATAGCTGGGTCCAAAGCCTAAAAAAGGAATTGCCAAACCATGAAAAATAGTTTGTTGTGAAAGTTGATGTGGTTCAAAGTATGCATATTTTCATCTGCTTATGTTCTTCGCTAAGTGGTTGGGTTGCAGCATTCTGTACTCCCTCTTCCTTTCTGGTATCACAAAGTCAACACCAGCATCATTTGAGAATATAAGAGATTAGATTTAATGCTTCAGTATATTGCTGATGGATTGTATATTAACAGGCAGCAGCAGTTCAGCCTCTTGGCCTGCTGGGAATTTGGTCTTGGAGACTGGCTGGGGTGTCTTCACTTCTGATAAAGTTCATGTGAAAGCTACTTTCTGATGTCTTTTGGTGTATCTGAATCTCACAGAAATAACTAATGATATTAATGCTATCCAATACCATAGTAAGTCCTCCATTATGTAGAGCTTGGCCACTAGAGTATGACTGACTAAAATGTATTCAGCTTATTTAGTGCCCCTTTCTGTGAGTTATAATAGTATCTGTTAATGGTATTGAGCATCATGTGTTCCTTTCAAGAGTCATCTAGCAATAAATACTGGTTTGTCAGGAGTTGGAATGGTTTTTGTTGCTAAATAATGTAAAGGCCCACTGATTTATTTGCTGATTATTTCTTTTCCTTCTGGATCTCATGTAGATGGCTAATTAAAATCCAGTCTTAAGAGTTTATAGAAACACTTCCTAAGCAGCTGAAAAAATATTAGAAAACTAAAGCTATCGCTCTGCCTTTTCCTGTGTTTTGTTTTTGGAGTTTTTTCCTTGCCTGTCCTAAGGAAAGGTATCTTTGATCTGCATCTCCCTGCTATGGTGGGATAGGAAGAAACTTCTGCTCTTGAGTGCCATTTTATTGGGAAAATAGTATAACAGGAAGTATTTATGCAGAATACTCTGTTGCTGCTTAAGCCATAGTTTGAAGGTCACAGCAGATGGGCAGACATGGTTGAATATCTTCTTCTTCCTCTGGCCATATTGATTCCAAAGAAGGGGAAAAAAATTCCCACTGGATGTTTCACTCTGATTCTTCTAACAGTAATTCTGATGTCTAGGAAAGCAAAATTCCCTACATTTGTTTGCTGACTCAGCAGGAAAAGAGCCTTATGGCAGCAAACTGTAAAAGTGGCTTGAAGAAAACGTCTTTGGGCAGCTTTCTGCAGAGCTGGCTATTGTCAGAGGATGTTGACAGGATCCAGTATAGCAGGATTTCACTGTCATGGCTATCTTCAGTAGTGCTGCTTCCTGTATTGAAGTAAAATGTGACATATATTGGCTCCTTTAGTATGGACCTGAAGACAGCTCCTCTTCGCACAACATAAAAATAGCTTTAAGGTGAAGCTTTTTGCTGGCAGCTGATGCACTGTCTGTGCCAGTTTAAAAAAATCAATGGGTGCCTAAAAACCCAGATTAGAAGGGTATCATTGTCTGCATTAAAATAGCAGTGGTTTGCTTAAATTTATCTCAGTTGATGTAAGACTAAATAAAAGAAGCTTTTAGGGTCAAAATAGAAAGCAACCCCCAAAATGCATAGTTGCAGCCTGTAGACATCACCTTTTAGCATTGTGTACTTGCATGGGCTAGTATGCTTTCTACTGGTTCACTGTTACATGGCTTCACACATAGATGGTGGTCTTCATTCCTTCACTAACTGTAAGTTTAGGAGTGATAAGGTTTCCTTGGTTTTTATCCAGTCTGTGAATGTAGTGTGAAATCCAGCAGAGCTGTAGATTCAAGGGGTGTGGGAAATTTAACATGCCTCTATATCAGTTCATGAGAAGGAAGAAGGAGCAATTTCTGTACTATTAAGTTTCTTTTTTAACTTCAGATTTATGTAAAAGGCAGCTAAATATAAAATAAAAAGGCAGCTTAGAGCTTTTATTGGCAAGGGCAGTGAGTAAAGGATGTCTTACTGAAGCTTTAGTGTGTGCAGTTCTGTTCTGGCTGAACTTGCCCGTCACTAAGGAATACACACTTGATGTGAAAGATCAGTTATTGCAGAATGCAATAGAATGCTGAGGCAAAGGAGCTTATCTAGGCTTTTAGGTAGCAGGATACATCAGAATTTTGCTACCCTGATTAAACTATCTAGCATTCAGTCTTGCCTGATTTACTGGATACCCCTTTATTTCCTGATCTGAGGTAGGGAGAGAATGTAACACAGAAAGTGTTATGTTCATACATAGCTCTTCCCTTCAGGAAAAGCAATGGTCTCCTGATGGACTGGAAGCTGCACTGCTGCATGTCACTTTTGCAAGCTTCTAAAATCAGCAGTACTGCAACATATGGCCAAACCTATTTAGGGTGCATTTTTCTTTTAGAACTGGAGCACTTGTGAATACTGTCAGAAAAACTTTAAAGTTCTCGTAGTAATCTCATTTCATGTGTTTCTTCAAGCCTTAGGGATATACTGTTGTCACCTGATCTTTCTAAAACAACTTGCTGGGAATTTTTTGTTGCTACTGAGTTCTCTGCACTTTGAAAAGTGTGTTAACACTTTTACTGAGATAAAGGTTTGATAATTGGTTTAAGAGGAGAACATGTATGGAAGGCGAATGCTCTTAACAGAAGTGGGAAAATCAAAATGGAGCAAACATGGATGCACTGCCTCTTAGTAAGAATATGCTCTAAAGACACTGCAGGATACTTTAAGGACTAGATGATAGCATTATTTCATGACCATCCTTTAGGATATAGATAATCGTAGATGGAATTATCACTAGGTAACCAGGTATTAAGCTTAACATAGACTTAGTTGTTGTTCATTTCCTTGGTTTTCAGGTGACAAGGCTCTGGATGGTTACAGTAAGAAAAAATATGTCTGCAAACTGCTCTTCATCTTTCTGCTGGGGCATGACATTGACTTTGGTCACATGGAGGCTGTAAACCTGCTCAGTTCCAATAGATACACGGAGAAACAAATTGTGAGTAACTTGGGCTCTATAAAAGATAAGCTGGTCTGTCTAATATCCTGCCTCAGCTGTGGAGTCTGTACAGAATTTTGCTTCATTCTCCCTGCACTGGCTTAAAACCTTATTTTGGCTCTAGGAGTAATTCTGAAATCTAAACACCTTTATGCACAGAGAGTCTTGAACTAATTGCAAAAGCTAAAATGTGCACTCTGCATAAAATTATTACTCTTGTTAAGAAACTGCTTCAAGTCTTGCGTTAAAAGATAAGTAACCCTTTAATTTTTAGAATATCTGTTTCCATCTCCCTAGGTAAGGTTGCGTTTATCAGGTGCACGTAACTTATTAGTATTTGAATAATAAGCCAAAGTCTTGATTGGTCCCCATTCATCCAGAATCTTTTGAGTATATACCAAAACAGTCTGAGAAAACACTTAAAACCACGTAATTGGGGTAACGCTGAATTTACTCAGTTTTGTTAAATTTACCTAATCTTTCTAGCTTTTGCTCTATCTAAATACCCATTTCTGCCCATATGGTATTGGAGACAAGTGTATATGTCAAAGAAATCGTGTTTTCTGTTAATGCCACAATAAATGAAGTCAGGTAAAATAGATTTTCCATGTTGTGACTCCCAGGGCTATCTGTTCATCTCCGTGCTGGTGAACTCGAACAGTGAGCTCATCCGCCTGATAAACAACGCCATCAAGAACGACCTGGCCAGCCGGAACCCCACCTTCATGGGCCTTGCTCTGCACTGCATTGCCAACGTGGGCAGCCGGGAGATGGCAGAAGCGTTTGCTGGAGAAATTCCCAAAATTCTTGTGGCTGGGTAGGTATGACATGCCTCTTTCAAATACAACACCAATAAGCTTTTCAGCAACTTGGTTCCATTGCAGCAGATTATGCTTGGGCTATACAGCCCTGGCCTTGCAGTATAAATAGTGACGGTTCCAGTAGCTGCAGGTGCTTTGCCTTGCCTGAGTGTGGAGTTGCTTGTAGGAGTGTAAAACTACATGAAAATTAAGACTTTTGGTGTCTTAAATAGGCTTCTACAGCCTTGTTGTGATCTGATTTTTGTTCTGGATAAATGTGTGGTAGTGAACACCCCTGAAATGTGTATGTTTTACTTTTCTGACCTCTCCTGATGGAAAAAAAGAAATAAATGAACCTAAATAGATGTTTATACTACAAATTTTGTTACAAACTGAAGTTCTTATGTAAATGTGCTGATTTTACAAGCAACATGATAATATTGATTTGTGAGCTTTCTTGCTTCCTCTCTTAGCCGTGTAAACAGCAATTCATGTAAATGGCAAATAGTCACCACCAGCTTTCTTACTTTTGTTTAGCTGAAAGTTTCTAAACAGACCTGGCAAATGTCTGAAACTATAGTTAAGTCAGTGTAAAGTTGGACCTGTGATTGTAGGGCTAATTTATTTTGAAACTTAAAATGTCCAAGTGCAAAAAGTGCATTTAAACTCTTATGGATATGAAATGTTTTAGAATATGCATGGATCTTTTTATAACAAATAAATGTCTTACATTAATATGAAAAGTGACATGTAGTATAAGAACTGTATTAATACTCTAAATGTCAGGGCACTGCCCTTGCCAGATGCTGTTCTCCGTGGAGCATAGTGGAGACAACACTGCAGTGATGAGTCATGGGTTTTAATAAGATAACCTTAAAAAGTTCCAAAAATTTCACTTGGGGTCACTAATCGCAGACAGAGCACAGCACCTTCAGTTCAGACTTGTTTAAATTTCAAGCTGTGTTTATGTTCTGAGATCACTCTGCAGGGTCTCATTCCTTCTGCATTTTTAAGATAATTTGTGTACCCATCCTGGGCAGAATGAGCACTGTCAGTTACATTTGCAACTTTAATGTAGCTCTCTTGGCTTAAATATAAATTAGACATGGGGGAGGAATAGGCTTGTGGTTTTCTTTTGGTTTGTGTTTTTTAGCTGCAGTACAATTTGATCTCATGGAAAACTGATAAATTCATGAAGAATAGCTGGGTTGAACTTCTACCAGGGATGTAGAGGTTTCTGAACATTTAACCGAGATTGCACATTATAAGCTGTGGCAGCCCAGAATANTTACTGATAGTGCTCTGTACATTTTATAGCTGTTGTCTGTGGATCCCACAAAACGCTTAATCAACTACTTTGTGAAAAGGAGTTCACTGAACTGGAATAGTTGCATGCCACTCTTAAAACAGTCCATTTCTGTGCCAGCAGCAAGGATGGCAAGGTGAACAGATTTGTGGCTTGTGTGCTTGGTGGCAGCCAACTTGCATGCTAGCCGTAGGTGCTGAAGCTGTTGAGTAGGTCATGATTTCTGTCTGACACACAGGAGCTATCAGGAGATCCAGCTTCGGTCACATTCATAAGGTAATGTATCTGAACCGTTTGATTTCAGTCAGCCTGGGAGAAGCTTGTTCTTGTGATTAGATGAGATGAACTTTCAATTCTCATAAAAAGATGCAAAATGTCACTCCAAGTTGTAAAGAATCATGATACAGGCTACTAGGCATACGTAGTAGTTGAAAACTTGACTAATTAAACTTAGTGGAAAAATTAAGAAGAACAAATACTTGAACATAGGAAGACTTCAGTGAACTTCTGTTGGAAAGATGCAGCCTGGCCAGGGATGCTGAGTCAGTGTGAAATCTGGCATAAAGCTGTCCTGCAGGTATTGCTGTGCCTTAACCACTGTATTTTAAATCTCTATGTATGTCTTGCAGGGACACTATGGATAGTGTGAAGCAAAGTGCTGCTTTATGCTTGCTGCGTTTATACAGAACTTCTCCTGACCTTGTTCCCATGGGAGACTGGACATCTAGAGTGGTGCATCTCCTCAATGACCAGCACTTGGTAAATCAGCTTCATTATGCTTCTTGGGCCTACTGTGTACAGAGAATGATGTTACTGCTGCTGTTAAATACACAATTTATTTCTTCTTGAGTCTTTCAAGCAAGTGGGTTGCTGTTGTCTTCAGGCTGTGGGAAGAAAATGGAAGGAGTTGTCCTCTTTTAGTTGCTGTATATATTCATTTTTAATAAAGCTTTGTTTACCTTTTCACTGTAGATAGAAGAATAGTATGTACTAGTTCTTCTTGTCCTCTGGCTGTAAATAAATTAATCTTGTGCCTTGTTACACGAAGTCACATTGCATGGCCGTAATATTCATTTCCCTAGGCCTTTTAAGATTAGATCTGCACTAAAAATTCAAGACTTGGTTTGTCAGTGCTTAGACTTCCTTGTCCTGTGATGTCCATGTCATTTTTACTTTGGTGGTTAAAAAACCCTATTGCTTTAGAAAGGAGACCCTGTTTTTTCCCCTGGTCTAGTTACTTTATGAAAATAAGAGTATTAAGACCTGTGCTTCAACAGTAATAAGAGTGCTTTAGTCTGCAGTAGTAATATCTAGTGCTTGTATTATACAAAGCTCCCTCTCATGTTGGGTTGTAAGAATTCTTTCCTGGATGATCTGCTGCATTGAATTTCTTCTGCTCATGCTTCTCTTGTATAATAAGACAATTTGTGCCCAGGCTTAATTTTATTACAGCTCTCTTATTTTAGATGTACTATCCAAACATGAGACAAAGCTAATACAAAAAATAGCATTAAATGCTCTGCAAGCATGGCAGTATCATGTTGAAAATTCTGTTGGATTCTGCAGGTGTGTAATTAGTCTAGCTGCTAGCCAAATAAAAGATTTTTTAATGTAGGGCTTTACAAGGGGACAAACATACTTTTTTTGTGTATTAAAAACCAGTTGAATTGAAAGGTGTTGATGGCAGCATCATAAACTGATACAAAGTTGAATGTGGGTTTTTTTGTGTTTTGTTTGGTTTTTTCCTAGGGTGTGGTTACTGCAGCTACGAGTCTGATCACCACTTTGGCACAGAAGAACCCGGAGGAGTTTAAGACTTCAGTCTCCTTGGCAGTGTCTAGATTAAGCAGAGTGAGTCCAATGATGACCCTGATAATACTTCACTGTTGATTAATTTACTCAGCTTTCTAGATCAGGTTAGCTTCCTGCTCAGCTTTTTAGGGTCAGATTAGTTTACCGTACCATTAAATGTGAAGATGATTCAGTGTCACATCATGTAGGTGCTTCAGGTAACCTGTTTTAGTGCTTGTTGCTTACCAGAACAGAAAGCTGTATTGGCTTGCTCAAACTTTCTTGGTTTAATCCCTGCTGTTCTCCAAGTAGTAATCCTCACTTTGTAACTGTAATGCCAAATAGTTGGATCAAAGACTGATTCTACAGACTTCACACAAACCTCTCAAAAATACAGACTGTAGCTTTAACTTTATCTAAGCTTCTTACAAGATGAATTGCCTTCCTATTCTTTCTTTTGAGCTGCTGCTAAATTAATAATCATAAGCATTTGATATTCTGTAAATGGGTGTAGGGGGTTAAGCAGGGGCAGAGGGTGCAGGGAGGAGTGGAGGGACATGTCTGTAAGTTGATATTTCTGTGCTGGAAAACTGATGTGTTTTGTTTGATCCCCCCCTCCCACACCCCCCACCTCTTTTGGAAGGTGTGCAAGACAAGGGAAGCTGCTACTTTACAATGTATTTTAGAGCCAGTTTATGCAGTCTTATACCCAAATTACTTGTTGTTCACAGAAATTTTTTTTTTCAAATATGAAGATTTTTTCTAATACTTAAAAGCAAGGGAGTGCTGAGGGGAGTGAACGGCTGTTCTGTAATGGAGCAGCAAGAGTTAGGTAGAATGTTTTGGACAAAGGTAGTGCCAAACTCATGATTACCTTAGAATAAAAGGGATAAAAGAAATCTATGAAGAGGGGTAACCTAATCTAATCCTTATCACATTTCATTGTGCACATAAACCTCTTCTGTAAATGCTATCTCTTTTTTGCTTTGCTGTATGGCTATTACTGAAGGTGTTAGTTGGTCCTTCTGCTTTAGGTAGAAGATATAGGTAGATGCTATCATAGCATCTTGTACTTGAATTCCAGGCTCACCTATCAGCAGCCACCAGACTGTTGGCTGAATCTGTGAGTTGCTGCAATAAAGAATGCCAAGCCTCTGGTTAAACGTTTTGAAGTTACAAGATGGTTGTCTTCATTCTTTAAAAAAGTGAATAGGCTTTCAGGAAGAGACTTCCTAGACTACTGTATCTGCAAAACTGAATTTCTACTACCCGCATTTGCTGTGGTGTACTCACAGTATGGCAGCTTGCACCTAATTAGTCTACTGAACTAGACATTGCTAGTGACACAGTTTTTTAAGCCTCTGTCAGAGGTGACCTACAGTGTTCTTTGGGTCCTTTTCATGATTGTGAATCAATTAACTTCAGTAGCTGACATGCTGGCTGTTTGTTTTACAGATTGTAACTTCTGCATCAACAGACCTTCAGGACTACACATACTACTTTGTTCCTGCTCCCTGGCTATCTGTGAAACTTCTGAGGCTGTTACAGTGCTATCCACCTCCAGGTAATGCACAAATCACAGCAGTGGTTATCTCACTTTCACAGTACACTGCCTCCAAAGAGCTACTGCACTGCAGTGTTACCATAGCTCAGAGTGCAAGCACATTGTCTTAAGGCAAAATACTGAAGTTTGTACTCTTGCGTGTTTCTGGTAGCTCTAAGCTCTTTGGCCTTTTGAATTATGTTGTGTTTAATTTTAACAAAATGTCTAACCATTGTGCGTCTTACAAATCATTGGCAGCTGCCATTTTAAACACTCATTAGTATTATCTGCTATATTAAAGCCTTGAAATATATTGTAATGCAGATTGTGTTTGGCTTTTGTTCTCACCCAAATAGAGCTCTGGCTTGGAATTCTTTTCCCACGTGTATGTTGGGGAGTGTAAATGTTTTTAGTGTATCAGAGTACCTCTGTTTATTTAGATTCAGCCAGGGGAAAACCTAAGGTAGAGATTAGGGTGTGGAGCAAAACGAAGTTGTCCAACGGCTTGTTCTTCTCCAGAAGACCCTGCGGTACGTGGCCGTCTGACAGAATGCCTGGAAACCATCCTCAACAAAGCACAGGAGCCACCAAAGTCAAAGAAAGTGCAACACTCAAATGCGAAGAATGCTGTCCTGTTTGAGGCAATAAGCTTAATTATACATCATGACAGGTGAGCTGGGACAACACTTCGGTTATCAGAGGGGTTTTTGAAGTGAAAAACTGGAGTTTTGTCTTGAACAGGTAATCAGATTTTAATGGGGAGGGAGTGGAGAGGAAAAGGATATGAAGTTGCTCGCTAGATTGGAACACAACCACAGCAATGTAATTGAACAGTGTTAATGAACTGTGTTGCTTTGGTTTTTGCTGCTTCTTTATTTGATGTTTTGTATTGACCCCACTGCTCTAATCCAACACAGATTATTTGCTCACAGTATCTGAATTTGCATTTCACTAGCAAAGCATTCTAGCAGACACTTTGAGGCATTTTAAGAAATTTCCACTGCAGAAATAGTGTTCTGTATTGAGTGTTCTCAAACCTATTGCTTTTAACCCTTTCACTTTCTCTCCTGTTCCGTGCAGTGAGCCAAACCTACTAGTCCGTGCCTGTAACCAGCTAGGTCAGTTCTTGCAGCACCGAGAAACTAATTTGCGTTACCTAGCACTGGAAAGCATGTGCACGCTTGCCAGCTCTGAATTCTCACATGAGGCTGTGAAAACACACATAGAAACAGTTATCAATGCATTGAAGGTAAATATTGAAGTGCGTGGTCTGTTTTTGAGTGTTGTCTTCTCCCCTGCCTCAATGCCCTCTCCCCCACTGCCCCAAGCTCCCTGTTCCCAATTAAGCTAATAATACTTAGGGACCAAATGAGTTACTCGTTGAAGTCTGCTTTAGTTTTTTACCTCAATCCATCAAAATCTTGCTGTGCTGGCAATTACAGAGGTCAGCTTTTGTTGATTTCTGCACCTTGCTGGTAAATCTGATACCTATAGCTGTGTTCCTTGGAACACTTGGTATCTGCTCAAGTGTAGACCAAAGATGAATAATTGTTTAAAAATGTGGAACTTCAAAATTGACAATACTGGGAAGACAGTTTTATTACTGTCTTGCTGGTATTGGACACTGTTCCTTCACTGTAATAGCTTATGGGGAGTGTTAGAACAGATCAGCTTCCACTGCAGAATTGTAAAGACCAGAAACCAGAAAGACACGTTCCCAGGCCATGTTTATATGACAAAGCAGAAGTCAAAAGAGTAAGACTGATTGGCATGTAAATTTACTTGCACAGTTGGATGTTTAAATGCTTCTGTTTTCTTCCCAGTTTGTGCTGTAGCATATTTATACATTTGTCTAAGTTCAAAATATGTATCTGTTCTAGCTGGACTTCAGTTGTTACAAGGCATGCCCAGCACTAAACCTGCAGGTAGCTAAATGCTCATTGGCCTGGTAACAATTTAACAATTTCAGGTAGTTAGTGGTGTGTTTCTGGCCACTGGTACCAGTTACTTAGTGCATAGTGGATTACAAATTCACTTATGCTACTTTGGGTAATACCAAAGTGTTCTGTACAAACTCTTCCATTCTTTCAGCACCTGCACAGATTTGAATAAGTATGCTACAGAAACAAAACCTGATTATTTGAATTTTTGTGATATTTAAAAGCAGGAAGCTATCTGAGTCTCCACTGACCTCTTCCTAAGTGACTGAAAGTGAGAAATAGCGTAAGAAACTCATAGCTTATATAAAGGGTTTATCTGAGTTCATTCTGCATCTGAAAAATTATACAAATGCATTTGTTTTAATTTTGACTGTGGATTATACGAAGTTTCATCTCTTAAGTTGCATGTACTTTCCAAACAAAGATGAAATCATCTTGACCTTTGACTCTGTGTCTTTTTGCAGACTGAAAGAGATGTAAGTGTACGACAAAGAGCTGTAGATCTCCTGTATGCAATGTGTGACCGAAGCAATGCCCAGCAGATTGTGGCTGAAATGCTCAATTACCTGGAGACTGCTGATTATTCCATTAGAGAAGAAATTGTAAGCTATTGGTGTTTTTCGTATTTGTTTCATAGCTGGATTTGGTACCATAAGTATCATTTATTGATTGGGATGCCGCATAGTCTGTCATAGAGATTGCTTTTCATGCTGGTTTTAAAAAAAACCCCAGACAAAATGACTAAAACGAATAAACGAATCCGTAAGTTTGTAGCCTCATGGCGAAGAATTTAGGTCAAACTAATCCAGGGGGCAAGGGGAAACTTGGAAACTTAAGAATTTTAAAAGCTGGTCTTTGTCTCGGGACAGCGCATATAGAAAGCAAAGTGAATTTTATCAGTGCTTGAGCCAACACATTCTCTACATGTGAGGGTTAGGTCCTACTCTAGTCAACTGTCCAATAGCTTCAAAAATTACTGTGGCAAATGCTTATTTGCTTATTGTAAGGTAGAACTTTATACTCTATGTGCTCTGAGAATGTTCAGTCTAAGGGTTCCCAAAAACAGTACCTTATAATCAGTTAGGAGGCCTTATATCTATCTCCTTCCTACCAGTAGGATAAAAGTTGAAATGCTCAACTTAAACCTTTTTAGGGTGGTAAACAAAACTTGTACTTAACAGTAGTTATTTAGCTTAGTTAGGTGCTGAAGTTCCTTGGTTGGAGAAGTGAATGTGGAGTACAGTGTTAGTTGATTTACCTCTTGTACTGTCTGGTTGCTGTTGGCAATGTCCCCTGACTTGGCAGATAATGAGAATTTCATTCTTTTCCCTTATAATGACCTATTCTTTTAAGAGTAGTAAATGCAACAGATAATAATTTGTGTGGGGTCTCCCCTGAAGCTGATGGTTTGCTTCAGGATGCATGAATCTGAGTAGGACCTGAAAAAGTCAGCTGTGCTTTGGTTACTCTATTTGCCTCTGCTGTCTTGAGTTTCCACCTTTCACTTTTTTTGAGAGGTTTCCAGTTCCCTATTTGATCCTGTCTCAGTGATAGTTTAGATGGTGTTTTTATAGCAAACAAAAAATGTTCTATAAATTGCTCTTGATCATTTAGGTGCACAATTGAAAAGCCACAGATACAACATATTTGAATGCATTGTGGGGAAAGCAGTATGTGCCTGGCAACTGGTGTATTCTGGCACAGCATTTCAGTGTTCACCTTTCACCTTAGCTGTGGGAACAAGTGAACAAGCTTATGCATCTGAAACTGAGGCTTCTGGGCCAGTGTGGGGCATCACCAGGTGTTTACAGCTCATAGTCAGAGCCAGCCAACCTTCTGTGTTCTCTTTTGTGTGCTCAGGTTCTGAAGGTTGCAATTCTAGCTGAGAAGTATGCAGTGGATTACACCTGGTATGTGGATACAATCCTGAATCTGATTCGTATTGCCGGTGACTACGTCAGTGAAGAAGTGTGGTATCGAGTTATTCAGATTGTCATCAACAGGGATGATGTGCAAGGATATGCAGCAAAGACTGTTTTTGAGGTGAGAATAACTGTTTTCAGTTCCCTTTCAAAATGAGCTAAGAATTAAGGAAGCACCACATGATGTAACAGGGGAAACTTAAGGAGCTCTATCTGTCCTCTAAAGTCCACAGTTCTGCTAGATGGGCCTAAGAGTTCTCCTAATCAAGTCATACTCACATTAGCGTCTTCTGTGCAATCATACCACCCATCATGTTTTTCTCATAAGTGCCTAGACCCATGGTCTGCTCTTACAGGGAAGTAGATGAGAAAACTGGGAATGGAGGTGACAGAAAAGATCTTTTCTTCATACTTTGCATATCAATGATAATTAATGTGTTACAGGCCCTTCAAGCTCCAGCATGCCACGAGAATCTTGTAAAAGTAGGTGGCTACATCTTGGGAGAATTTGGAAATCTGATAGCAGGTGATCCAAGATCAAGGTAAAACACCTTCTAAAATACTGAATTAAAGTAGTAATGCTTCCTGTAAAGAATTTAATTCCTAATATTCCTAAAGGCTAGTTAACAAATGATTCCGCTCTTGTTATTAATGAATTAATAAGGATTGTCATGTCTACAAAAACTGAACAATTTATTTTTCTTCCATCTTTTAAGTCCCCTCATCCAGTTCAACTTGCTACATTCCAAGTTTCATCTGTGTAGTGTTCCTACCCGAGCTCTGCTTCTGTCTACCTACATCAAGTTTGTGAACCTGTTTCCAGAAATCAAAACTACAATTCAAGATGTTCTGCGCAGTGACAGTCAGCTAAAGAATGCTGATGTTGAGCTGCAGCAGAGAGCTGTTGAGTATTTGAGGCTCAGTACTATTGCTAGTACTGATATATTGGTAGGTATAAAGGTTTATTTTCTTTATTATGCAGTACTCTGCTGTCAACAAGTTAAACTCCACTAAACCAGATATCTCAGGGCAGGATTAAAGATTACAATGTGGTTGCTGGTTCTTTCAGTCTCCCTAATTCTGGTGTAGTCATCTTCAACTTAGAGCTAAATTCCAAGTTGTGATTGCTGTAATGGGACAAATGACTATTAAGACACCGTAATCTGGACCTGAGAAGCCAGGGAAAGCTGGCATAATAACAGGGTCCTAGAGGATTTGGATATCAAAAGGTTGGTGCTTTCTTTTGAGGACTTATGTGATGGTGGACAGGAAGAGTGTAAGTTTTTGTAATCTCTTGAAGTTCAGTGATTGAACTTGGTGCTCTCAGGTCTGAGCAGGATATTGCACATTTAGTTTTGACATCTAAGAAATGCTTAGGTCTGAGTGCTTGAGTGTTCTCTGTGGTTTAAGTCTACATCTGCCTGACTTAAGGACCCTTAGATGTGCTATGATCTAATTATTTAAGTTTTCTTTTTTTAATTTAATACCACTGTTTCAGAGAAGTGATACACTCCTGTTCTCTTAACCAAGTGCTTTGGAAGGACTTCAGAAAGTTCTAAAGAATTTTTTCTTTCAAGAAAGCAGTCAATCCCTCACTACAATAAACTGCATAATCATTTTCTGTGTGGGTAACTACTTCTGCTTTTGCTTTATGCAATCTATAAGGGTGTGTCGCTTCAAAGACTCAGAAGCTGGTTTGGCTTTTTCTCTGAAGTTTAACTAATACTTTTTTTTTTCCTGTGGTAAGGCTACAGTGTTGGAGGAAATGCCTCCCTTTCCAGAGAGGGAATCTTCTATTTTGGCTAAACTGAAGAAGAAGAAAGGCCCAGGCACAGTCACTGACCTGGAAGAGATCAAAAAGGAGAGGAGCTCTGATATGAATGGAAGTGCTGAACCTGCCTCTGTCAATGCCAGTGCTGTTGTGAGTTTAAAAGCTGTTATTTCACTAATTTAGATGGTGTGCAAGTGAGAAAAGAATGGTTTTCTAAAAGTGTTTTTTTGGGGATTTAAAACCTCTCATCTGAAACTTAAGGCTATGGGTGTTTGCTATAAAGCAGGGGAATGTACAGCTGCTCTCCCCTCACTGCATGCTTCGATGCAATTTTCCTTTGGAAATCTTATGTAAATGGGGACAAGCTGTCAGCAGCCTAAAATAATCCCTTTTACATTGTTGTTTGAAAAATATTGCTGTAAACTTTAGAAATATGAATTTCCTTGTCTGTGAAATTGCACTGAGGCTGATATTATAAAATTAACATCTTTAAAAGAAGTTAATTTGAATTTCAGACTATCATCTGTTTTTCTACTTTGTGTAACATGTTATTTTGCAACTTGGTTTGGATTATTGTTTTTAATAGAAGTGGACAACGTTTGACTTCACAGGGATGTCCTTAAATCAATAGAAAGTTGTTACTTTTTATTTGAGAGTACTATTTGAGTTCAGTTATGCTAGAGAAGGCCACAGGGTTTTTTTCTTCTGAGCTGACGCTTCTCATTTTATTGTCAGTTAAAGCTGGTAGGATCAATTTTTCCCATAACGTAATACTGCTTTCTAGTTTTAATGCCTAGAATAATTTGTAATTAGATTTAAGCTTTTAGATTAGATTTAGTAGAAGATCACATAGAGAAGTAGATACTGTAGCATGCTCCTTGCCCAGTTTGTTAAAGCATAGTACTTTACTGCTTAGTCACTGCAGTGCGTAAGAATAGCTACTCCATGTGCAACAGTTTTGACTGGACAGAAATATCTTTCCAGCAGAGAATTTGCCAAGTTTTCTTTGCATGCCATATTGAGGTGACTGGCAGTTAATAGTGCATTATGCTTTACAGGCTTCACTTCATGGGCTGCAGCCATGACCTTCACCAGAGGCTTTATGTGGTTTAGATACAAAAAATGTTAGAATTTTGAGGTCCAACCTTTTTTTGTTTTTAGTAGTTCCTAATGATTGGCTTCTTAAAGTCTTTTGCCAGGGAGTTTTTCATTATATTGTATGGAGTAAATGATAACTTTAAGTTGGCTGACAAAAACAAGATTTCATATTCATCCAAATGCATCTCATGACTCATCCTCAGATTATCTGGCATATTGGAAGCTGCTAGTGTCTAATACATGACCATTTTGATTAACAGTCTATGCTTTGTTCTTGCATGTGACTTGGGCACGTATATGCAGCCTCTGCTGCATGATTCTGTGTCCTGGCTGCTTGATTTGTTCTATTTGAGGGAAAAAAAAGTTTAAACATCTTGTCTCTTCCTCTAGTGTTTGCAGCTTGAAGTGGCTACAGGCACTGCTTTTGTTGCTGGTTGGGTTTATATTATTTCTAAGATTTGCTAGGCTTCAAAAACCCAGGATTAAACTGATAGTCAATTTTAAAGATGCTGTGATGACCTTTCATTTAGGTTTGTGTAAAAGCCACTTCCTTTCTTGATGGATTCTTCATGAAAGAAAAGCAACACATGTGAATTTTATTCCCTACAGTACTTATTTTCCCTTGAAACTGATGGGAAAAGAGAGGGGGAAAAACTGTCATCTTTGTCAACTTTCTTCTGCAGAACCGGATTCTAGACAGATGAATTTTGGTTTTATTTTTATTTAACAGTTAGATGGACATAACTCTCTTCAAAGGAAAAAAAGAAAACCACATCTGTAAATGACCATAAGTTGAATTTCAGCGTGGTGTAACTGCTGCATTTGTGAACCCTTTTATATCCATTCAAACCTTGATTTGGGGTGGGGAGAGGCACTTTGCCATAGCTTAGTTGTCTATGCAAACGAGACAGCTTTGTTGTAGTTTTGTTGCAGTGTAACACCGAAGTGTCTTGTCTTCCTTAGTCTACTCCTTCTCCATCGGCGGATCTGCTGGGTCTGGGTGCTGCCCCTGTCACCAATTCAGCTCCCCCACCTTCCTCTAGTGGTAGCCTGCTCGTGGATGTATTTTCAGATTCAGCTTCTGCAGTTGCACCTCTTGCTCCTGGTTCTGATGACAACTTTGCGAGGTAATTAAGTCACCCTGAAAGGAGTTTGAAGGAGAATTTGCCTTTTAAAACAGGATTGAAAAACATACATAACTTGTGGTTTTCTTCCAGCATATTGAATACCTTCCCGGGTGATAGTTTTGCATCAAGAGGTGTTCTTGGACGCTCTGCTGGATGTGCTGTTGTTACTGAATATCTCTTTTAATGGAAAAACTGAGTCTGTAGTACTCAACCTGAGGATATTTGCCGCACAGTAGTGTCTGATTTTCATGCTTCTTCATTAAATTAAGCTGCTTGTGCATCTCCATACATCTTTAAGTGGGGGTTCTCTGTCCTGATTTGAGTACATTTATTCTTATTTCATTTTCATAAAGTGTTCTTGTGTCTCTCCACTTATGGCAAGCTGCTACTGAAACAGTGAGATGGATTGTATCCAGAGATACTGCTTCCCAGAATTTAAAGATACACTTCAGTTGTTCTGCTGCTGTCTGACTAAGGGGTGTGAAAAGGGGGATAAAGAACAAGTGGTTTTCTTTTTTGTTTTCTTTTTTTTTTTTTTTAAGGGGATTTAATAATACAATTACTCTAGCAAGTGTAGTGTAGGTACACTTAGTCTAGGTACACCACAAGTGTAGTGGTGTGTTATTAACCCCATTAGTATTAAAAGCCACTGTGGCTACTTTCAAATGTTATTTTGGTAAAATTTTGAGAATAAATAGCATAAAATCGTGGCATGTCTTTAGAATCAGTTGTCTTACTGGACAAGAACGTATTACTTTTGTCAAGGACCAAATTTTGAATGTTGGCACAAGAAATTTTCAATGCATCTTAATATAAAAGACATAATTAGGGAAACTGATCTGCCTGGATCATTGACACTTTCATCAAAATTTTATACCAGGCAATGCATTGTTGCAGGTTTGCAGTGATTAATACTTGATCCTGTGTTTCTCTTGGAAGGTCAGAGGTGATACTTGATCATACAACACAAAACCAGGACATTAGGAAGCTACACAAGCTTGTTCATGCCTTTTTTTTTTTTTTAAAGAGGGTAAAAAAAGGAACCAGTACTAGTAGCTTCATAAGCAAATGTTACCTGAAAAGAGTTCTCTTTCTGCAGAAGAAAGTATAGCAATGCCCAACTCCTTGGTCTGTCTTAGATGATGAAATGCTTCTCTAATGATACTGAGAAGTTGCTTTTTACAGTTTCCTGCCTTTTTAAAGTGCTGTTGTCCCTTTTGTTTGTAATCTGTTGCTTGGGTAAGTCATTCTCTGTGTGCCTGTGTACTCTTGCCTATGCTTAATACTTGTGTATTTTTAGGAACTGATTGTGCACCTGTAATTAGAAGGGTCCCTAAGTTTGATGAGGCCTCTGCTTTTAAGCACACCTTTGTAGTAGTTAATGTGGAGCTACCTTTTTGATTTTGAACTTAAACACTTTTGCTGTCACAGTTTAACACCTAAAAGGACTTGGCTCTGTGAGAGGTTTACATTTACTGAACACCTTCAGCTGCCTCCTGTCTTCGTGAAGGATTGCTGTTTTCTAACAGTCGGGGTGGGATGGGGGAGAGAAGTGGGGGAAAACATTGCCTAATGCCTAAAACCTTTCTAGGGTACTGAGCTAGGGCAGCTAATCAATTTCTGGTGCATTAAGCTCAGCAGTGCCATTTTTGAGGAAGGAGGTAAAAGAAGTAACTAAGCTCTAAGCTGTCTTTACTAACTCCTGCTGTCTCTGTCGCTGCTGCCTTTCTTCCTTTGTGCTGCCTGAACTAGCCCTGACCTGGCTTCATCTGAGGTAGTTTCTGAGGAACCAGCTGATACTGTGCATGATGCTGATGAGCTTTTTCACAAGTAAGCAATACTAAAACCTTGCAAGGCTGGGCAATTTCCAGAATATAGTTATAAAGCAAAACTATATTGTTCATTAACTTAATACCAGCAAAACTAGAGAAACATGTATTGTCAGACTTGTGACTAGAATACCTCTGTGGATGCTGTGGATTTTGTGACAGGCTCATGAATACACAGGTTAGAGTTGCCTTTACAAGTCAGTGCTATCACACACTGCTCTAAAATGAGGCAATGCCAGTTGTATATTAAGTTTTTGCAACTATTTGGAAATAAAGAAAAAGCAGAGTACTGGNCTAGAATACCTCTGTGGATGCTGTGGATTTTGTGACAGGCTCATGAATACACAGGTTAGAGTTGCCTTTACAAGTCAGTGCTATCACACACTGCTCTAAAATGAGGCAATGCCAGTTGTGTATTAAGAGTACTGGTCAAAAGTACTGGTATTTGGGAGTGTGTTTTAAGTGCCTTGTATGCAAAAGGCAGATGTTTGCTGACCACCTCTTCTACTTTTAAGTGAGGGGTGATAGAAAGGAATGAGATCACTGGAGAATGGGCTTCCTCTCTCAGAATGGAAAAAATGCATCTCTTGGTTGGCTTAGGTGATACAGAAATGATAAAACAAGGAGGGTTTTTTTCTTTCAGGTTTAAACAGTCAAAGCTTCAAACTTTTCAATTCTGCACCAAGCTAATGAGTTTCAGAAGTTCTCAAGACTAATAAGAAAAATCCTAATCTGTTACCTGGTCCTTTATTAGACAGTGTGTGTGTATATAGCATATGTGGTTTCCTTCGTAGTTTCTCAGACATTCTATCAAATAAAAATGTCAGTTCTTTTAGTGTCCTACAAGTGGTGGTTGTGGTTGTAAAATTGTCTTTTCTAACTCTGCAGTTTTCTGCAAAGGCCTCTCTCACAGATTGATGCATTCTAGGTTAACCGCAATCTTCATCCTCTGTGTAAACCCTGAATTTTGTGGTTCTAAATATTGTTTAATCTGGCTCAATTTAAAACATGTTTTCCCTCTCTTCCTCTAGGTTTGTGTGTAAAAATAATGGAGTCTTATTTGAAAATCAGTTGCTACAAATTGGCTTGAAGTCTGAATTTCGACAGAACCTGGGTAAGATCTTTTGTGCTGTGTTTGGCTGTCTGTATTATCAATCACAATGCCAGCATGGTAGTCCAGATTCCATACCATTTTCAGCTACTGAAGAGGGAAATAGCATTGTAGGCTTAAGCTGTTTTACAACTCCCACTGTTGTGCATCCCTGGCTTTTGTGTGGACTCTTGTTTCCTTGAATTTTTTGATTGTTTTGGTAGCTGAGATGAAATAGGAGTGTTAAGCTCCAGCACTCCAGCTCATGCAGCCAGGTTTATAAAGGACCATTGTTCTCAAAATTTGTATCTTGCATTACAGCTTACTGTAATGATATGAGACACAATATATTTCGGATCAGATTTAATGCACAAGATACTGGAACCATCTAGGAAAGAGATGGGACTTGAACTCAGGCCAGCAATAGAATTGCTTGCTTCTCCCTTTGTGTAAAACTCTTGGTGGCATAGTAGCATCTTAACATAAAAAGTGAAATTCTTCAGCAACCAAAAGACTTCTACTAATGATTTAACTGCCTGTGTGACAGCTACTGTAGGAGAGATCTAATGGCTTGGTTAAATCGCTGCATTTTGAACTGTGAATGTCTTGTTGAGATAAACCATGTAAACCATGTTGTGTTCTTAAAAGTGGTTTTAAAGAAAGGTAGAAAGACAGTGTGTTAGAGAACCGAAGCACGATTAGTTCAATGTGATTACATGCACCTAGAAATTCTCATGTCTCGTTCTTCTCTTTCTAGGACGTATGTTCATATTCTATGGTAATAAGACATCAACACAGTTCTTGAATTTTACTCCAACAGTAATCTGCTCAGATGACCTTCAGTCAAATATCCTTAAATGCAGTAGCATGTGTCTGTTCTTACTAGGTTTTTGTGGTTTATGCTGCACAAAATAATAATAATAAATATGTTGGATCAAGGCATGGTCTCCTTGAACATGAAGAAATGAGAAACTTGCTGATAGCTCTCTGAAGTTCTTGTAGAAAGAACAAATCTTGAGCAGGGATGGAAGATTCTCTCCTTAAAGCTCTGGTTGTAAACACAAATTTTTCTCCTGAAATAAGGAGAAATTAGGCTGAATAAATATGCAATGGAACTGTAGCTTTCTCCACTGACGTGAAGTAAGTAGCAGAGGTAGACATGTGTCTTTAAGTAGTGCATTAGCAGATAACCTAAAACTTGACATGGAGACGGAATACATCGATGCCAAGATGATGGTACTTTAAAATAAGCTCTTAATTCATGGCTGGTCCTTAATGCTTGGTATTGCAAATTTAGGATTTCTGGGAGATTAAGTAATGAGAGTTGTTTGACTCAAGGCATTTCTGTAACGTTCAAAGTAGTGCTGTGGTTTTTATTGTGAAGTCTCTGTGCCTTCACACATTTTTAAGGGCGTCTTTCTTTAAGAATATCCAAGTAATCGAGAATTTTTTGGAGTTATTGCTTGTAGATGTGTCAGTATGAAAAAAGCCCAACAACCAATTAAAAAATAAATCCCCACAAACTCCTTTGTTGTACAAAAATTGAGCTTTAAATGTTCGCTAGCACATAGAGGATGAGTGGAAACATGATGCTAATTCCTCATAGCTTTTTGGAAGATTTGCATTTTTTTTAAGTTATAAGTTCATTGATCTGTTTCCTTAACTACTTTTGTATGCCTGAATCTTCAGACAAAACCTGTTGACCCCACAGTGGATGGAGGTGCGCAGGTTCAGCAGGTTGTGAACATCGAATGTGTGTCAGACTTCATGGAAGCTCCAATCCTGAACATTCAGTTCAGGTAAAACAAAGGATTCAAATGTTAGTGAATTAATTTGATGAAAGATGTTAAATTTGCCATGGTCCTGTGACTGAAATGTAGAATATGGACACACAAGCTCTCTTGGGTAGTCAACTTCAAAAATTGATCTATCTAAACTTTAAGCTGCTAGGGAGAATCCACTTGGAACAGTGTGGTTTGAAAAACCTAACCAAACCAAACAATCAAGAAGCAGCTACTGATAAAATGTCTCCATGACTTCTGTCTCTGCTATCTATATAAAACAGCAGTCTTCCTGTTTGGTTAAGAAATCTTGACAGGAATATACGCAGTAACTTCTCCCTTCTGGAAACCAAGAACATTTCTGCAAATAACTTGGCCTGGAAGTGTATGCAACCAGAAATAGAACCTTGTTATGTCCACTCAACATCAGTTTAGCTTTACAAAATCCTGAGTCCTGGGCTGCATGCTGCTCTTCTAGTCTAAACTGGTTTTTAGTGGTATGTTTTCACAGGGATATATTTTTGCCCCTTTGTGTGCTATCTAGAAGGATAAACCTATGTCTAAACTGAGAGAACCTTACTAGCAGTTCTGCCACTTCATTTGCCATCTAAGCAGAGAAAATAAATTTATTTAACAGTGGATTGAAACTGTGTATTAGAAATGTCATGTGCAGTTGATGGATTTTGATCATAAACCGTTCCTCAGTAGCTTGGTTGATTTCTGCTGAGACAGTGCTGAGGCTGCCACGTGCACTGTGGTTTTTCTATTCCGTTCGCAGGTATGGCGGAACATTTCAAAATCTTTCAGTAAAATTACCCATCACACTGAATAAATTTTTCCAGCCAACAGAGATGTCTTCTCAAGACTTTTTTCAGCGTTGGAAGCAGCTGAGCAAGTAAGGCTTTGTACTTGGACTTGGGGCTCTTGTGGTGGGCAAGGCAAGAGAGGGATATATTGCAAATGTAGCTGTAGATGAGTGCCTCATTCCTTACTCAATCCTGTAAGCCATGAGCTCTCCCAGTAGAATTAATTGCTATGGAAAATGCTGTTCATAATACAGGTATTTATCTGCTCTGTCTTGCAGTTCAAAACAAGAAGTACAGAATATCTTTAAAGCAAAGCACCCGATGGACGCAGAGATCACGAAAGCAAAGGTGGGTGGTGGTGTGGTATTTTTAAATCATAGCGTACGGGGCAGTGGTAGGTCATGTTTTAAGCCCAGCTGGCAACTAAGCACCACACAGCCACTGCTCACTCTCCCCCAGTGGGGCGGGACAGAGAATAAGAAGAGTAAAAGTGAGAAAATGTGTGGGTTGAGGTAAAGGGAGTTCAGTAGGTAGAGGAAAAGCCGTGTGCACAAGCAAAGCGAAGAATTAATTCAGTGCTTCCCACTGACAGGGAGGTGTTTGGCCATCCCCAGGGCAGCAGGGCTCTGCTAGGTGTAACAGTTACTTGGGAAGACAAAACATCATCACTGTGAACATCCTCCCATTCCTTCTTTCCCCAGCTTTATATGCTGAGCCAGGACATCATATAGTATAGAAGATCCCATTGTTCAGTGGTCCTGGCTGTGTCCTGTCCCAAACTCCTTGCGCACCCCCGGCCTCCTCGCTGGTGGGGTGAGGAGCAGAAAAGACCTTGGCTCTGTGTAACCTGTGCTCAGTGATAACTCTAACATCCCTGTGTTATCAACTGTTTTCAGCAGAAATCCAAAACACAGCCCCATACCAGCTACTAAGAAGAAAATTACCTCTATCCCAGCCAAAATTAGCACGTGATAGAAACAAACTTTGTGCATTTTTATTTATGTGCAGTTGGATCATCCAGTGGAAGTGTGAGTCCATGCTGTGTGATAGATCTGTGGCAGTGCTGAGTTGAATGGACAATTCTAGCTGTGGTTTGAATTAGGTACAGTCTGCAATAGCAACTGGAGACTTGAAGCTGTTTACGAAAGCACCAATTCAGTGCTTAAAACTGAATTGGAAGATAGCTCAAGCCTTAGTTTATACTTGAGGTACTAGTTAGAAAAGGAAAGTGACTTTTCGTAGAACTGGCTGCCTTAGACAAAACAGAAGTGACTGTGTAAGACAGGAATGGCTGTATCAAAACAAGGGGAGACTGATGTTGAATCATAAGCTTTGGAGAAGAGCTTTATTTACAGGAACATCTCATTATCAGGGTCACCCTTCAAAACGTTGTGGTCATGAATTTGTTTTGAACACTTAAAAATTAGTTTCCTCCTTGTTTTGCTCTTTGATGGTGACTGTTTGGGTATACTTGGTATTTGTGTCGTCCTCTCCCCGCATCTAAATCTCCTGGGTTTCTTTAATAGATAATTGGCTTTGGATCAGCCCTGCTTGAGGAGGTGGATCCCAATCCTGCTAACTTTGTTGGTGCTGGTATCATACACACAAAAACTACTCAGATTGGATGCTTGCTGCGCCTTGAACCCAACCTCCAGGCACAGGTATCTGTATAACTGTCTCCATCTTAGATACAAGTTCTTATTTGAACCACATATCTGCGTGTATCTGAAACTCCTTAAGATACTTAAAAATCACTATTGCAATAGCTGCTTGTGACTGCAGACTCCAACAAGAAATTAAATTGTGGCAGCTGGTCCTGGCCAAGCTGGGTAAGCTGCGTCTTCAGAACAATTCCTTTTCCTCTTGGAAGAGATCACTGTAGTATTCCAGACTGTCTTGTGCACTTTGGACCAGATTAAGCATGTTCCCTTTTGCTATTTTAAATTAGTAAAAGAGTAATTGGCTAAAAGAAAAAGCATAAGCAAGTGAGTACAATGTTAAGAATATTTTTACTAAAGCTTTTTTGATAAGAGGTGTTATCAAAGTTAGCTGAGGATTGAAAATAAGGTTTGGGTGTGGTTGTGTCTTCTGTTTCCTGAAGAAGTGTTTGTACAGGGTCTTTAGACTTTTCCACAGCATTTGCTTCTCTTTAAAAAAAAATTCTGTACAACATCTTTCTGTTAGAGCCAAAAAATACTTGAGTAACAGTAATTCTCAACAAGGGATTGAAGATAGGGTTGGTTCAGTCAGTGGTTTGAAAAAGCTGTGTTACTTGGTGGCTGGCTGCCTCTGAATGTTTTAATTTGAGGTCTTTGTCCTAGATAAGCTTACAAAGCAAGTAAGAGGTACCTTAGTTTTCACTATTGACTGTGCATTCGTTGAATGCCATTCTGTGTTTTAAAAGTAGTATTTTTTGTTCTTTTTCAGATGTATAGGCTCACACTACGAACAAGTAAAGAAGCTGTATCTCAGAGATTATGTGAATTGCTGTCAGAACAGTTTTAATATTAACCATGTCAGTTTTGGTTTTTCCACTTATATCACTGTCATCATACTGCAAATAAATGTCTTGTACATCACTGTCTGAGTACTGCAATGTTAACCAATACCAGCTCCCTGCCTTAATAGGACTTGACCCTTGTTTGAAATTAAGACTATAAAATGTACAGTACAGGGAAGTGACTTTTTCCTTTAAAGATGGCTTTTAGTGTGTTACACAAAGAGTGGGAAGGCTGTCTTTTGCTCCTTTTTTTGCAGAGGTCAGGCTTTTAAACTTGTTGAAGGGAAATTGTTTGAGTTGTGGCAATCAAGGATTTCAGCTGGAAATAGCTCAAAAACCTTCTGCTTCAGTACCTTAAGAGATGCTTCCTCTGAGCTGAAAGAAACCAATGTACTGCTGCTCAGGAAGGTTAATTCCCATGTTAATGTAGAGTCAAACCTTTGTAAAGTTGAACATTGCCACAAGTTGTCTGCTGGGTGGAAGGGCAGATTTCAAGATGTGTTTGAATCTGATTAAAGTGAACATTTATGTTGTGTCGCCAATCTTTGTATTTGAAAAATGCCACAGGACCAGAGTCGTAAAAGTATTAATCTTGTAATATTTTACATCTTAATGTTTTCTGATCTTTGGATTGAACACAAAAGCTGTTCTTAATCCTTTTGCTTATCTCCATGAATGAGGTGAGCTTCTGGTAGGGGGTGAATGAGTATATACTTGTTCATTGTTATTCAGTGAAGTTAAATATTCTGTTCTATGTTTTTCTGTTTGCCATCAGACTTCACAAGTAATAGTCCTAACGATGTGATACCATTAACTGCAGAGTCTAGTATTGTATAAAAGAAGTGGGAAGAAATGGGCCCTTGAAGGGCTGTAAGGCATGCACTCTTAGGTGAAAATGTTATTTTAATCAATATCTTTTCCCCAGTGTACATTAATGTTCAGACTCAAGAGGCTGAATAACTGATACCTAAGCAATTTCCTTCCTGTCAGTGGTAAAAATGTCCAACATGGTGTAGAAAACTTCTATTGAAATGAAAAGTAGAAGACCCAAAAACATGTGGTTTCTAGTGGTTTTTACCGCCAAAGTCTTTGTACCTTGTTTCACATCAAACTCTTTGCATCCTCTCTGCAGAAGTCAGTGGACAGAAATTTTGGCTCATGCTCCTCAAGCCTTGAGGTGCAACAGAGGCTGCTAAACCAAAGCAGGTGAGGTGGCCCAGGTAGAAACCCTGGGCTGGTGTCAGCGAGAGCTACAGATCGTGGTGAACAAAATCAGCTCCTGCTGACAGGAGAAGGGAACCTCAGGTCAACATTTCCTCAAGGTCCTTGACAGGAAGCCTGGGACTGGTGTGTCACAACACATACAGACAAGTGTGCCCAGGAAATGAAGGTGTTGAGTCATGGTGGTGACACTGAAAATACATTTAAATGAGGCTGCTGTCATGCTGCCCAGTGCTCAGCAGGGGACAGGATTCTCCATGATTGAGTGTGCCTTGCTTTTTGTCTTCAGTGCTTTGAGCTTAAATGGTGGAACTGGGACATTATCACTTGGTTTGGCTGAAGGCTCCTGATCGTACTTGAGTAAAAGTGAAAAAGGAGGAACAAGGGTTTGGCTGTGATGTGTGGATTTTGGGGGATATGTTTTGTTTTTCCAGAAATAATTGGTAACCATGGATATTAAGGCTGAAAATTGGGCTAAAGGCCTGGTCTTTCTGCAAAAGTTCTCTTCAACAATTGGCCCCTTTAGGGCCTTTCAAATTCTTCTTACTTAAGACTCTTTAGTCATAAATGCTGTCATTGAAAATCTTGGTGAGCAGTTCCTGCAGTCAGGTTGGGCAGTTGGCAGATACTGATGGAATACCTTTTGTTTTGGCCTCTCAGTGCTCCGTGTCTCACTATTAGTCCTGTTATGTTAACCATGCTCTTGGCTGCTCTGTTCAAATCTGATGTGCTGAACTAAAGGGAGTCTTAGCAAAGACAAAGGAGGAGCTTCTCTTTTGTATTTTCCAAATCCTGTTGTATATCTGTCCCCCTGAAAAATGTTCTGTGCCCTCATTAAAGGACACCTTGAGACACTGCACTACTTTCTTTCACTTTGCTTTGGTTCAAGCTGTGCTAAAATGTGCATTAAAATGTGGGAAGGAGGGGGGGTAAGGGAAAGTGTCTTTTCAGTGGTGACTGTGTTAAGCTTATGACTGTTCACTCTTTGTATTAAATGTCAGCTCAATGAAGCCATGAGCAGAAAAGTGAACAAATTAAAGACAAATACTTGATTTTTTTTTTTGTGAATGATGGTTAACTTACCAGTGATGTATCCTGTCAAGCAGACAAAGTAATTTCTGCAGTAAACAGTGTTATTGTTTTTAAGTGCAGTATTTTCAGGCATTGACATGTGAAAATAACTGAATAGCAAAACAGGTAGCATATGTTCATTCTTGACCTACACTCCAGTATGTAACATTTATGGTGATTGTCTTATTTGTATAAAACAAAGTTCTGTCAAATTAAGTGGAGAATTTTCATATAGAAGACTATATATTAGACTATATTCATCAGAAGAACGTATTAAGATTAAATAAATGATTAGAACAGTGATGAAACTGTCCTTTTTTTGTCTGGGGGCATGAAGGTGTAAAAAATATTCTCATGGAATGCTTGTTGTGGAAAACAATTGCTGTGATTCTTTAATGAGAAGTACTGGTGGGTTCTGTTCACTGGAGGCTTACCTGGTCTACAGATCTCTCCTCCCCCAGTGAGTGAGTTTGATTTTGTTCTTGTTTGGTCACAAGTTATAAATATTCTATTTTTAAAGAGCCCCAGATGTAAAATCTTTCTCCCTGGAGTGTTTAACAACAGTAAGTACATGAGTAGTACCTGCTGCAGTAAACTGCTCTAACAGTGGGGTAGGGTTGAGGCTAAGCAGCACACACCTGTATTGCATGCAAGGGTGATGTCACTGTAGAAGAAGAGTGTCTGAACTGCTAAATAACCTCATCTAAGCTTTAAATGTATAGTTCAGATTCTTAACGCTTGCTAAAATGGAAAGAAAGGACACCGAGCTTTTGTGCAGTCATAACAGCTTTTTCTTAAATGACGTGCAAACAAAGTAAAGATTTTCTAGAGTGGCGGCAAATAGAAATCGCTTGTGAGTGTCCTGTTAGATGCATGTGGGCTTTGATTTCTTGCAGTGAAATGCCCTCAACTTCCTGCTTTATCCCAAAGCTGCTACGTGTGTCTTAGTTATGTTTCTAGATATGTCCCACCACACTAAGGGTGCTTGTAGAAACCTCACAATTCACTTCTGGGTCATGTGGCACCTTGCTTTCCACCCCTGTCATCTATGGGTGATGAGCACAAGTGTGTGTCCACCTTCAAAGGAAAGGGAACAGGTCAGTTCCCTTCTCCCACTGAATTAGTGGGCTCTTCCTCAGGTCCAAGTTTGGTTGTTGTGAACCTAAGAGACCATTTTTCAGTTCAAACAGCTGATCAATTAATGAGAAGTTAGCAAATTGAGTTCCTTCTACTTTATTTGAACATGGAATTTGTGTTACTGCACAGTGCATGGGCCAGGTTTTAGCCTCTGGTTAAATAAATCACCCTGAGGCCAAACAGTCTCTTGTCTTCCCTCCTGATCCCCACCCTGTGCCTGTTCTTTATTTCTGTGCCTGTTCTTCATTTCCTCCTCTGCACCCCCCTTGCTCCTGATCAGGGCTAATTTATCTGGTAGCTCCAAGGACAGTCCGGGCAGCTGCTCAGGCAGCCTGACCGCAAGGCTGTCCTGTGCAATCAGTACAGGAGAACCCAGCAATGAGCTGTGGAAGGATTAATTTGTGATCAGTGTTTAATTACAAAAAATGGTATCTGCAGCCATCAGGTCTGGCTAGTGTGTGCAACTGTCAAAGTTACAAACACAGCCGCTAAATGCAATTATTTCTGTGGTGAGCCTTTTTCCAGGGTTATCTGGGTCTTGGCATGGTAGTTGGAATTCCTTCTTAAGAAGTTCAAGTGGCCTACAGCAGCCGCATGCTGTGGTGACTGTCATCTTCTCAACATCCAGCCTGTGTGGAAGAGAGGGAGAAGCAGTTGGCATTTGTTTACAGAATTTTAGGCTCACAGCTTTTCAAATATAGGAACTTTTTTTTTCTATGGTGGGAAGTTTAGAGGAAAGAGCACAGCCCTCCACTGAATGGTTCTGTCAGCTACAGGACTGCAAACAGTGCGCAAAATGACTGCGTTCTAAGTTCTCATGATGCAGAAACTCAGGTGTACTGAGCTGCTGCCTTCCTTTTTAGAACAGCATGGAGTCGATGGTCCTTGTGGGTCCTTTCCAACTCAGGATAGTCTGTCATTCCGTGATCTCATCATCTATTAAGCCTCAGACCTCACTGGAAAATGAATAGAATTTTATTCCCCTGGTCTCTTTTTGCCCTTCTGAATATTTGTAAAGTAACTAGGAATTACATTTGTTGAAGTTGTGCACTGGACTACTTGCAGGTTACAAAAGGTCTCTTTTGCAGACGCTAAATTTTGTGTGTTCCTTTTGCAGTTCACAGAGGAAGGAAAACCCTTACTCCCTCTGAACAGTTAGTGCTGGAATCTAAGGTGGTGGCTGCATGATGCCAGTTCTGGGTGTGGGGTCAGCTGAAAAGGTAGAAGACTGGCACATAATTGTTGAATTCACAGTAACAGAGCACAGGTAGGTGAAGTGAGAGCTTGAATGGGCAGGTAAGGATTTGAGTCTGTCCTTACAGTACTGCAGTTCTTAGGCTGTCGATTCCTGACCATGTTCAGCCTCCTGCTAGACTTGGTTCTGCCTTTCTCTTTGTCAGTGGGAAGCTGTATAGATACAGGTCAGAACCAAGGTATTGGAACAGGAGAGTTAAGGAAAAAATTATTTTTAAAAAAATCTCTTCTGAAGAGGAGAAAAGTTTTCTTTGTTTTAGTTAAAACTGGGTTTTAACCACAACTTCCCTGGTGAGTATGACAAACCTTAACTCCAAAATTCTTCCTCCAGGCTTAACAGTTCTCAAAATGCTGGGGGATACCTGAATGTGTTTTGAAGCGGACAGCTTTTAGCTTAGGGATTAATTTAAATGAGTTATTGCACGACCAAAACCCTTCATTGTTTTCTTATTCTTGAACCTTGTGTTGGCTTGGATTGTTGGGAATTTACCAATTTTTTTTTCTCCAATAACTCTAGTACAGCTGCACTGTTTACTTGTGTTGAAGCTTTGATTTCCTGTCAAATTCTCCTAATGGCCAGCAGAACTTCACGGGTTCAGCCAGCACCCTTGTAACTATAAAATATACCTGAATTACACTATTAGGAGAATGTTAGGAGCCAACTGAAGTGACATTACTTACCTTAGATGAAATTTCTTATTTTACCATCTTAGCTATTTGGAAACAGGTATTTGTAGTCCAAACCACCTTTTCAATCTTTAAAAAGCCAACAAACAAAACCAAAACCCCAACCATAAAAACAACAGAACAAAAGCCCTCCAAACCTGCAGCACTGATATCTGGCTTTTCTAAAAAGCAACAAAAACGTAAGGAAGTGAGATGACCTTCCTTGATTAGCTGTAAATCCCTGTGTAATAAATGACCTTATTGTTTCTATTAACTGCTTTATACAGCAACATTGTATATTGCTGGGTGGTTTTTAACCACATTTTCCTCCCTGAATGGTAAAGGAGCAGTAGTTCATAAATTTCCCTTCTTAGAGATGCCCAAATAAGGAAAACAACTTTAATACTGTACAGTCTCAGTTATCCTTACTTTGTTGAAGATGGGCATGATCCTTCACATCGGCTCAAAGTGACATTTGTGGAACAGCCTTTGTAAGTTATTTCTTCTTCATATCCAACTTCTCTACAACGCTCTATCAAAAGTAAAAAGAAAAAATTTCTGCTATAATTCATCTTGATCTTCTTGAGTGATGTTTGTTAGATGCCAAAAGCCTCCATATTTGGTTTCATGGAAAACCATTCTTATTGCATGAGATAATTAACAAATCACAAGTGAGTAACACAGTAAGAGAAGGTTTTAAACTGGGCACTGAAGTTGCAGGAGAGGCTTACCCTGAGGAGAACAAAAGAAAAGAACAAAGTTCTTTTTTAAGAAAATAGAAGTTGCTGGAATTACAAATGAGAAAAAGAATCCTGTTAAGAATATAATGCACATTCAGTCCAGCGTGGAAAAACGAATCCTCTGCTGAGAACACAAAGATGCAAGAGGACAGTCAGTTGGCTCATTCTGGTAGAATTATTTCTGGTTCACAGACTTCACTTATTTGAAAATTGCTTAATTCATTCATCTTAAGGATGAATTTATTTATAGGCAGCCAGAAGTTTACAACTTGCCTTACTAGGGAGAATGTGTAATGCTACGTGTAGGGTAACAATTGTATGTGTCAATGCTACATTTTCTTCTGCCTTGAAGCACCGCACTAAGCACTTTATGAAGCAGAAAGCTGACTTAAAACACAGGTTTTCCAAGGAGTTGAAAGATAGTGTTTGAAATTTATAATAAGGAGAACAAAGATGTTAAAAAATAAGAAGGCAATTCATGCACTGCTCACACCTGATCCTGCACAATGATCTTTTAAGCACAGTCAGGTTCCCTGGTGAGAGAAAGGTTATAGATTATTGAACATTATTGCAGGGGAGGCTCAGTTAATGCTGTAGTATGACTTTGGGATTTTCTTACTGGAAAATAGGACAACTGCTAACTGGGCAGTAGATTAAGATGCTGTATCTGTATCTTGTGAATGCAGCACTAGGAGCTATGCTTAAGTACTTAACTTTTTTTCCTGGGCTGAAATATATTGCTAATATTGTGCCAGGCTGAAAAAGTATCAGAATTGCTTAGTTCAGGGCTGAAAAATACAGAGAAAGGAGAAGAATTTTCCCACAGCTTTCTGAACTTCTGAAATAAATAGTTGCCTTTTAACTGCAGGGAACAAACCCAATAATGCTGTGGTTGGGAAGGTAATGTCCTGAAGCACTTCTCTTAGGAAAAAAAATGGGAACAAAATCCAAAGTAGGTCCCCAAAACATAACTAAACTGGGAAAAATCCTTCTGCTAATGAGAGTTCCTACTTGGATCCCCATTCTGTGAGGTGAAAATTGTGAGGATGAAGGGAAAGCAGGGTCAAAGGCAGTGTGTCAGTAGAACGAATCCTGCCTCCTTGGGTTAAGCTGTCATTTCCCAATGCTCATGCAGTGCATGAGGCTCCTTCCTGCTAAAACTGAAACCAGCCTCTTTGGCAGTGCAGCACGTGTGTAACAGCAGGACAAAGGACAGAGACTGTGCATTCAGTTGTTTGCTCTGCAGGGAGGTAATTGTGCCAGGCCTGGTGGCCGAGCTGCCTGTCCTGGCCAAGCTGGACTCTGCTCACAAGGTTAACAGTGAAAATGAGATGAAAGGCTCAGCTACAGGTGACTGTCCTGTACTGTAGATCCTCAGGTACAACAGTTCCATTTAAAACCAATAGACAGATGTTGCTTTGTGTGCCTCCCTTTACATGAGGTGATGTGGAAATTACAGAATGTGGTGTTCCTTCAGCCAAATCATGTTAGGTGATTATTATGCACAGGAGCCAAAACACATCTCTGTACCTCAACAACTCTGAAAACAGTATCCTACAGAAGAGAGACCAAAAATGCACAAGTGTGCAGAGCTAACAGGAAGGATGCAGGGTAATGAGGGGATAGCCTGTCCCAATAAGAGGTTTCTTACACTGCTTTTTGAGAGGATAGAATAAAGATTCTGTGGCTCTCCTGAACTGCATCCTGTCAGATGCTTTAACTCACACTTCTTAATGTTTAAATTATTGAATAGAAGGGAACCTGGAGGTGTGAAATCTAAGATGCCAGACAACTACTTTACAAAAAAATAACTACAGAAAGGGCAAAAAGAAAAGGTGGAGCCAGTGCGTACAAACAGGGTCATAGCCAAAGGATACATAAAGAAAAAATTCATACACTCATGACAAAAAAAAAGGCATTAAAAGCAAAGCCATGATAAAGGAAATGATACGGAGATACATTACCATGTGGCACTGTTAATGGCACAACAGAGGACAGGGATGTTGAAAGTCCAGAGGTGAGAGCAGGGGATGATGTTGTTTGGGCAGTGGTCAGTGTTGTTGTTCGCAGGGAACTCCGTTCAACCGACTCTGTAGAAGCAGTAGTGATAACATGGGGAGCAAAGGTAATGGTTGTAGATAACACCGTTGGGATCAACGCTGGACTGGACTGGGCAGAGATACTGGTAGGGACAGCAAATGAAGATGTTTTACCATATGGAGTCGATGTGGTGTTTAGGAAGTAAGAATGTGTAGTGCTCTCAGCAGACCTGAATGTGGAAGTAGTGAGGGGTGTAGGCACAGACACTGTGCTGACGGTTGGAGCCAGAGCAGAAGAGAATGGAGACGTGGCAGTGGATGGCAGGCGGGTGCTGAGGGGGCTGCTGGGGGCAGGTGGAGAGCTGGGATGTGGAGATGCTGTCTCCAGAGGCACTTCTGTGCTGCTTGGTAGGCTGCTCCCTGTGGAGACAGAGGTCCTGGAGGTGCTGCTGATGGAGGTGGCAGCCGTGGTCTTGTGCGTGGTCAGAGGTGGCACAATGTGTGGCACAGTTGACTTTTCATGGGTGAAGGCTGCCGGGAGGAAGGCAGAGGTAAAATTGAGGATGCCCACCTGGCGACTTCCTCACTCCTCTTATTCAGACATGGGGAGAGAATCAGAAAAGCCAAAGCAAGAACACCCATGCATGTCCAGAGACAGATAGGTGGATCTTCATTTGTTTTTTAGTTTCTTCACTTCTGAAAACTGTGAGATGCAAAGGCAGTCACTTGTCACATCCCATCACTCACCAGTATCCAGCCAGTCTCCAAGCAATGGCTACTTGGAGTAACTGCCCTACTCTCCCACTGTACAGCCTGTCATGATATTCTGTAGTGTGCAGTGTCTCCTTGGCCACAGGCTTTGGGCCAGCTGTGCTGGCTGTGTCCCTGATGGACCTCATGACCACGCTGTGCCCGCTCTCTAGCTGGCAGAAGGACAAACAGAGGAGGCCCGGGTGCTGTGCTGGCACTCCTGAGCAATCACCAAAGAACTTGTGAGCCATCAAAACTGGCTGGGACCCACACCTAGAACAGTTCCAGGTAACCTGCTGGGAACAGTAATTACCTCCATCCCAACCAGAGCCAGTGCACAGGCCCAGGACTGTACCAGGAACCAGGCTGGTGGAAGACAGCGAGAATGGTGGGGTAAGCAGCCAAGCAAATGCACAAATGGAATGTGGATTTTGAATGGAACGATGGAGGGAGGGATGGATGGGTAGAATGGCAGAAAAAAGGAGAGCTGCAAAGAGCAAGCAGAAGAAGAACCAGGATGGGTAGG
>VYXC01009497.1:35944-46333 GCA_013397175.1 Platysteira castanea
CAGGTTGTGGGGTGGGATCTGAGCTGGGATCTGAGTGGGGTTTGGGGTGGGATCTGAGTGGGTTTTGGGGTGGGATCTGAGCTGGGATCTGAGCGGGTTTTGGGATGAGATCTGAGCTGGGATCTGGGGAATTTCAGCCTGGCTGTGACCCCCCTAAAAGGCCACGTGAAACTGGGAAACCCTTGGGAATCCCCACACCCTTCCCGAAATCCAGACACCCCCTGAGATTCCCAAAATCCCTCCCAGGACCCCAACACCCCCTGAGCATCCCGACCCCACTGCTCGTGCCTGGACCACATCCCCCCTTCCTCGCCCTGATCCAGGTGGATCCCGGGCTGCTCCCAGCGGATCCTCCCGATCCCCGTGCCCCACCCCACAGCTCTGATCCCAAAATCCCCAAATCCCAACACCATTCCCGGGCTGGCACATCCTGCCCCGGCCCCGGCCAAACTCACCCCGCTGGGGACAGGGAGGGGACTGGGAAGAGCTGGGATGAGCTGGGATGAGCTCAGCCGTTTTCCTGTTTTTACATTCCCAGTCCGGTCAGCTGATTAAAAAAACCAAAAAAACCCGATTTCCTTTGTGGATCTGCCCTTGGACCTGCCGGGGATCGGCGGCAAACGTGGAATAATAAATAAATATGGAATCCTAAAAAAATGCCGAGCGGAGCGTGACCACCGCTCCAGGGCAGCTCCGGCAGGGACAGCCCCAACCACGGCTCTTCCCAGGAAGCCGCGAGCCCCCGGAGATTTTGGGACTCCCGGGCTCATCCAGGTGCCCAGAAAAGCCACCGGGATGCCCGGGAGCTCCCCAGAACCAGCTGGGATTCTCAGGATGCGAATCCAAGCTCCGGAGCAGAGAATTGGGTGGGAAAGGGGCGGAATCCTGCAGCAACTCCCTCCAAATCCCGATTTTGGGAGCAGCTCCCCCGAAATGTTGGAGAGCGACCGGGAGCGGCTTCTCCGGCGCGTTTGGATCCCGGGTGGGATGCGGGAACAGCGGGATAACGGCGCAGCCCCCAGGACGGGAATTTTGGGGAGCTTGGAGCGGAAAAACTCATCCCCGGAGTGCGGTGGGGCGGGATCAGGTGTCCCCAACCCCGGGGGGAGGGGACCGCGGGTGCCACCGCGCCCCATCCCGCCCTTCCCGGCAGCTCTTGGGATCCATCCGGAATTCCCGCTTGGATTCCAGCTCCAGAGGAGGAAGCGCGGAGCCGTCCCGGGGCCGGACCGGGTCGGAGCCGGGGGTGACCCGGAGGGAGCGGGGAGCAGCGGCTGCTCCCAGGATTTTCCCTGGAAGTCCTGGATTGTCCGGCAGCATCAGGGAACAACCAGCGGCCATCCCGGGGATTTTGGGAATGGTCGGAGGGACGAGGGACAGGCTCGAGGGTCGTGACCATGGGAGGGGGCGATCCCTGTGTCCCACTGGAGCGGCCTGGGGGGGTCCCGTGTCCCAGCCGAGTGTCCGGGACACCGGGAAGGGGCGGAGTGGTGGCCCTGGGGTGGCCACAGAGGTGACAACGGGGTTGGAGGGGGGTTCAGGGCGAACTTTTGGGGGCCTCGGGCCACCCCCAGGTCACCCCAGGTCACCCCAGGTCACCCCAGGTCACCCCACGTCACCCCGGACCTACCTGCGGGTGATGGGTGGGGGATGTGGGGGAAGTTTGAGCTCCGTGCCACCCGGAAATTCCCAATTCCCGACTCCCAGCCCGGAGATTCCCGATTCCCGGGGTCCCTGCGCCCCCTCCCCCTTCCTCTGCCACACTCCAAACAAACCAGGANAGGGCAGGAATTCCTCCCCGCAACCCGGAGTTTTCCCGGTTTTCCAACCCCGCTGTTTTCCCACTTTTCCAACCCCGCTGCCGGCGGAACCTCACATCCGTGGGGCTGAATCCCAAATCCACGGGGCTGCCCCCGCATCCCCACCTTGTCCCGGTTCCGGACGGATCACACACCTTGGACAATCCCGGATCCAGGCGGGATTTCATTTCCTGGGAAAAACCAGCGTGGAACGAGTCAGTCCCGGCTGGATCGACTCCATCCCGCTCCGGAGCCACCTGCGGGCGCCCAGCACCCCCGAAGGGCAGCAATTCCCACCTCCAGGAATATCCGGGAGCCTGGAAAAGCTCCGGGAGCTCCGCAAAACTCCCACAGCCCTCGCCCAGGGTGTCCCGGAGCCGTCCCCGCCAGCAGAAACCTCAGGAAAATCCCAAATTCCTCAACCCGGAGCCAACCTGACCCCTGCGCTCCGTCTCCCTGCTGGATATTCCCGGGATTTGTCCCGCCGGGAATGTGTTTGTTTAAACAAACGGGCGGAACGGGGACCTTTGCGCGGGATTCGGGAGGTGCCAGGAGGTGACACCTCCCGGGATCCGGCGGCGGCTCCGAGCCCTGCCCGCTCCCGCCGAGCTCCAAAAGTTTTNCAAACAAACCAGGAACCTCTTGGCGAACCAGATCCTTTTCCCTGTTAACCCTTTTCCCGCAGATCCCGGCGCCGGCGGTGCNACTCCATCCCGCTCCGGAGCCACCTGCGGGCGCCCAGCACCCCCGAAGGGCAGCAATTCCCACCTCCAGGAATATCCGGGAGCCTGGAAAAGCTCCGGGTGCTCCGCAAAACTCCCACAGCCCTCGCCCAGGGTGTCCCGGAGCCGTCCCCGCCAGCAGAAACCTCAGGAAAATCCCAAATTCCTCAACCCGGAGCCAACCTGACCCCTGCGCTCCGTCTCCCTGCTGGATATTCCCGGGATTTGTCCCGCCGGGAATGTGTTTGTTTAAACAAACGGGCGGAACGGGGACCTTTGCGCGGGATTCGGGAGGTGCCAGGAGGTGACACCTCCCGGGATCCGGCGGCGGCTCCGAGCCCTGCCCGCTCCCGCCGAGCTCCAAAAGTTTTCCAGGGATTTTGTCGGGTCCCTGGCGCAAGCTCCAGGGCAGGGAATGAGGTTTTCCCCAGGTTTTGGGGTTAAATTTTGGCCCCGCGTTTCCTGGTTCTGCCCCGCAGTGCTCCGCGCGGTGCTCGCGTGGATAAAGCTTTGGAATTAGGGTGGGATTTGGGAAGATGGGGCTTAAATTCCTGAAAAGAGGCTGGAATGGGGCTTTGGCTCCTTTCCAAGCCAAGCCGTGATTCCATGAGAGGACAGAAACTCCTCCCAAGGAGCCGAGACCCCAAAATATTTGGGGAAATTTGACGGGAATATTCCAGGTGGAACCTCCGAGGTCTTTTCCAACCTTAAGCATTCCATGATTTCCAAGGGGATTCTGGAATTGGCTCTTCCTCACTGGGGTCCCCTCGGGGGTCTCATCCTGATCGATCCCACAGCTCCATTCTCCAAAATCCAGGACCAAAATTCCCGGTGCCAGGCTCAGGAGCAGCAGGATTTGGGATACAACAAGGACAACTCCTTTTCCCGTCGTTTTCCCAACAAAACCTGCCCTAAACTCCCAATCCCGCTGCTGGGAACGAGCCCATTTCACCCTTTTCCAGCTTTAAATCCCACGGGAGCGGCACCAGGAGCCGGATCCCGGCGGGATCATCCTTACCTCTCATCCCGGTGAGGAGATTCCCGATTCCCGGCACCCCGGATCCCCCCGGCGAGCGAGGGGTGGGATGAGGGGGTGAGGAATTCCAGCCCCGGGACATTGTTCGGGGACAAAGGGACACTGTTCCCTCGGGATTTCCATCCACCAACACCGAATTCCTGGCTGTGGGGTGACCGGAGCCACCACGGAGGCGCCAAAACCTGGAATTTTTGGGGGGCTTATCCCCAAATATCGGGATACTGAGGCAGCAAACGCGATATTTTTATTTTCCAGGGAATAGCTGCAATTCCAGCAGCGTCAGGCGGAGAGAAGTCGATGTCCGGCATCGCAGCAGCTCCGGAGGGAGGAACCCACGATCCCCGTGATCCCTTTAAACGATCCCTGTGATCCCTTTAAACGATCCCAGTGATCCCTCCAAACGATCCCTGTGACCCAACCCCTGCAGGAATCCCAAATTTTACTCCCAACCCCCCAATTTCCCCCCCGAAAAAAGAATTCCCCGGATTCCCACCACCGACATCCCCACACCCAGAATCCCCTCCCAGCCCGCGCATCCAACAGCGGCCGCTGGGAAGCGACCCTGGAAGCGGAAGAATCCCTGCGGGGGATGGAATCCATGGATAACCGGAGCCTCGGGATCGCGGCCGGAGCGCGGATCCGGCTAAATCAGGGGGTAGGAGGCGTAGCTGGCGATGCCGCAGCGGTTGGAGGCGTTCCGGGCCATCCGGATGTATCCCGCGTCTCCAAAATGCACTCCCCAGCTTCGGGAAAAGGGAGAAGAGATGGGAAAACTCAATCCCGGGGTTTTTTTCGGGAGGGGAGCAGCGGATTTGTGCCCCCCACCCACCTCAATCCCCCCAGGAATTTGGTGCTGATTTAATGGATTTGGGGGATTTTTAGTCCTGTGTTGAGTTCTGGAATTGTGGAGGTTGGGGAGGAATTCCAGGGTGGGAAAAGGAGCCTCATTGCTCCTTTTTGGAATTTGGGAAGTTTGGAATTCGGCGTGAGGGGACCAGGATTGAGGGATGAGCCCTAGGAAGTGATTCCTGCTCCTCACACTCCTCCCCTCTGCTCTTGTGTTTATTCAGTTTTCCCAATTGTTTTCCTGGTGCTGCAGGATTTATTTCCTGGAATTTTTGCTCTTTGGGAGTTTCTGGGTGCAGCCAGGAGACACCAGGGCCCTCCTGGTGAAGGGGAAGTGGCGTTTTGGGGGTGTTGGAGCGACGTTCTCCACTCGGAATGTGTCACCATGGGGATTGCTGGGAATTTGGGGTGGTTTAATCCCTGTTTTTACGGCAGAAAGCACCAGAACCCTGGAATTCCTGGAAGCGTTTGGGTCGGAAAAGTCCTTGGACATCACCAAGTCCAACCTTCCCGAGGCCACCACGGAACTGTGTCCCCAAAGTGCCACCTCCAGATGGATTTGGGCAGCTCCAAACACAAAATCGTGGAATTCTGGAGCGGGTTGGGTGGGAAGGACCTTATGGATCATCATCCCAACCCTTCCACATGCCAAGAAGCACCTGGAGAAGGCCCTGAGGGACAAGGTGGGAATTTAGGGGTGTCCAGGGCTGGGAATTGGACTCTGATCCTTGTAGGTCCCTTCCTGGCCGGGAATATCCCAGGATTCCTGGTGGATTCTCCAAGGTTTTTACCTGTTCTTCACCAGCCAGAATTCCTTGTTGTCCAGGGAGCCGTAGCCCACCACCAGCACCCCGTGGTTCACCTCCTGCGAGCACTGGGGGTCGTCGTACACCCCTGGGATGGGGGAGAAAACCTGGAATTCTCACCGATCCCAGACTCTCTCCAGGAATCCTCTCCCAACCTTCTCAAATCCCACCCGAATTCCCGAGGTTTCCAGGGTGAAAGAACGGGAGAAGGAGAGTTTGGGTTCGGGTTGGAAGAGCCCTGAAGATCTCAAGACCCCACCCCATTCCACGTTCCCACCTTGCTGTAGGAATTAACCTCCCCAAACTTACCAAATTCCACCCCATTCCCGACCTCCCAGAGGTATCCAAGATGGAACAAGAGGAACGGGTTTTGCTCCATCACGGAACCTCAGCTTGGGTTGGAAGAGCCCTGAAGACCTCAAGACCCCACCCCATTCCAGGCTCCCGCCTCCCTCCAGGAATTAACCCTCCCAGACTTCCCAAATTCCANCCACAACAGGGAAGGTTTCTGGGGTGAAAGAACAGGAGTTTGGGTTCGGGTTGGGAAAGCCCTGAAGACCTCAAGACCCTACCCCATTCCACATTCCCGCCTCCCTCCAGGAATTAACCCCCCAAACTTCCCAAATTCCGCCCCATTCCCAACATCCCATGAGATATCCAAGACAGAACAACGAAAGGAACGGGTTTTGCTCGACCAGGGAACCCCAGCTTGGGTTGGAAGAGCCCTGAAGACCTCAAGACCCTACCCCATTCCACATTCCCGCCTCCCTCCAGGAATTAACCCCCCAAACTTCCCAAATTCCGCCCCATTCCCGACCTCCCAGAGGTATCCAAGACGGAACAAGAGGAACGGGTTTTGCCCCATCACGGAACCCCAGCTTGGCTCAGAAGACCCCTGAAGGCCACCCCATTCCAGCCTCTTTTCAGGAACGAACCCCCAGCTTCCCGAATCCCTCCCGATTCCCGGGATGAGGAACCCCTCACCGGAGTGGTACAGGAAGAAGCTGGGCCTGGTGGCATCGATGGCCACGGCCACGGGGCCCACGGTGGCCACGGCGTCCCTGAGCGCGGCCTCGTCGCCCTCGGGCAGCTCCTGGAAGCGGGAGCAGGAGGCGGCGCGGGCCGAGGCGTTGTAGCGGCACGTCCCGTTCTGCCAGGAGATGGGAATGGAGCTGGGAATGGATCCGGGAATCCGGGAGCCTTCCCAGAGCCCCGGCCCAGCCTTTCCCCCGTGCTCGGGGTGGTTTGGATCCAGGGTTTCCTGACTGGGGGGTGTGGAGATTGCTGGAGGGTTCTCAGCTCAGATTTTTCCGGAGGATTCTCCGCCTGTTTTTCTCAAAAATATTTCTCCAATCCCTTCCCTAAGACTGGGTTTAGCTTCCCGGTCCTAACTAAAACCAGCACAAGGTTTTGTCTTCATCCTCCTCTTTCCTGGAGTCTCCATCTTCATCCTCTCCTTTCCTGGAGTCTCCATCCTCATCCTCCCCTTCTCTGAATCCTCCATCTTCATCTTCTTCTTCCCTGGAGTCTCCATCCTCATCCTCCCCTTCCTGGAGTCTCCATCTTCATCCTCCCCTTCCCTGGAGTCTCCATCCTCATCCTCCCCTTCCCTGGAGTCTCCATCCTCATCCTCTCCTTTCCTGGAGTCTCCATCTTCATCCTCTCCTTTCCTGGAGTCTCCATCCTCATCCTCCCCCTTCCTGGAGTCTCCGTCCTCATCCTCTCCTTTCCTGGAGTCTCCATCTTCATTCTCCCCTTTCCTGGAGTCTCCATCCTCATCCTCCCCTTCCCTGGAGTCTCCATCCTCATCCTCCCCCATCCACAGCTGCTTCTCCTTCCCTTCAGACCCCAGGAACTGCAGCTTTTCCCTCTGTAGCTCCACATTTGGAAAGTCAAATCCCGCTTTTTCCGGGATCGAGCTGTTGTTGCTCTGACCCATTTCCCGGGATCGTGTTTTCGGGAGGCTCCTGACCCATTTTTCCCCTCCCCTCCAGCTCCTTGCCTAAGGAATTATGAAATAACCAGCCAGGAATTCCAGCTCCTGGTCCAGTCATTCCCCTCAAAACAATCCCAAGGTTCCCGGGATGGGTTTGGAAGCGGAGCAAAGGCACCACCAGGAAACCCAAGCAGAGGGATTTGGGTGGGAGAGGAGGAGGAGGAAGCAAAACAGGAACAGAGCCGGCTGCCACAGCATTCCCGCGGGTTTTCCCGGAGTTTTCCAAGCCCACCTGAGCCGTGTAGGGATAGGATTCCTCGGACTCGATGCCGCCGTTGTCGATGATGTACTGGAACGCCTCCGTCATGAACCCGCCGGCGCAGCCCTTGTTCCCGTACATCCCGGAGCAATCCACCAGGTTCTGGGCGCTCAGCGACACCAAATTCCCGGTTTTCAGCTTCACCTGAGCTTCCAGAGCTCCCACGGCGCTGAAGGCCCAGCAGGATCCGCAGGCGCCCTGGGGAAAAAGTTGGGAGAGGCTCGGGAGAGGTTTGGGAGTGGTCCCAGGGATGGCCGGGAAGCTCCCGGGGTGAGGCTCACCTGGTTCTTCACCTCGGTCACGCATCCCTTGTCCCGCCAGTCCAGGGCCTCTGGAATGTCACCGAGGGGTCGGGATCGGGGTGGGAACACGGAATTCCCACGGGGACGGGGACGGGGACGGAGCTGGAGCCCCGTCAGCGAAGCCGCCACCTCCTCGCTGGTCTGGTGGGAAGGAGAATTCCAGAGGGTGATGATTCCTGCTGGCTGTGGAGCTCAGCTGAGGGTGTTGGAGGCAGAGCGGGAATTCCGAGGTGGAAGAGTTGGGTTTGGGGAATGCTCAGCTCCTTGGTTTTCTCCCGTTTAACTCCCAGATTTTCATCAGGAAAGGAAAAGCTCAGCTCCAGCTCCCCAAATCCCTGGAGTTGGGTCGTTAAATCCCTCCCAGCTTCAGGACACGGAAGAGGGATGATCCATAAAAATCCCAGGACGGCTCCGCGCGCCCCAAATCCCACCCCAAGGAGCTCTTTCCTCACAGAATTCCAGAGCAGATCCCACAGGGATGGGCTGAGGGGGACGTGGGGAGTTTTCCCACCCAGGACCCAGCCATATCCCAGTTTGGCCGCCCTCCAAGAGAATTCCAGAGGGTTGGAAGCCCCTTCCAGCACCCACCATGTCCCCCAGGTGGTTCATGCCCAGCGTGTAGGAGCGGAGCCCCAGGGAATGCTCCAGGTTGTGCAGCATCACCAGCCACAGGTTCTTCTCCCAGGTCAGGCGACGGAGAGAATCCTCCTGGAATTCCAGAGGGGCTCCATGAGACCCAGGCCAGCCCCTCCGCAGCCATCCCATCCCAGTTCATCCCAGTAAAGGCTGCTGGGAGCCCCAGCTGGATCATCCCGGGGGATCGGCAGCGCTCGGAAGCACCAGATTTTCTCCCACTGGTGGTGACCCCCAAGAACCCCAGGAATTCCTGGGATATTCCCAGGATTTCTTGGACACCCCCAGCCCCCCCGGGACATTCCCACCTGGGGGTGATATTCCTTTCCATAGGTTTTTTTCCAGAGCTCCCAGTGCTGGTCCAGCGCGGGGTCGGGGTGTCCCAGGGTCAGCGCCAGCAGGGCCAGGAGGGCGACGGGAGCCAGCGGCTCCATCCCAAAATTCGGAGTGGGAACGCCGGGAGCCGAGGGCTCGGAGCCGGAGCTGGAGCCGGGATTGACCCCTCGGTGACAAATCCGGTCTGGGCAGGGAGGTGACAACACCTGGGTGAGCTGGTGATGCCACCGGCCCGCCCGGACACGCATCCCAAAATTCCCTGGAGGGGACAGTCGGGAGCCAGGCCTGGACACGGCGGAGCCGCCCTGTCCTGGGGATCCTCCCGGCACCTGCTGGGACAAATCCCTGCCCAGAAATCCCCAAATTCCCTGGATTTATCCTCCAGAGTGTGATACAGCCACAATCCCACCATCCAGGTGGAGATCCGGGGTGAGACAGACCCCAAATCCACATAAAACCCACTTTCCCCCCAGTTTTGCTTCCTCAAAGTGCTCCTGGGAGGGGTTAAAACACCAAAACTGCTGGAATCACCTCCAAAAGCTGCTCCGGGGGGGCTCCGACCTCCAGCTCCAGGCGGGGCTCGGGGAGGGGGATCCGGGGAGGGGGATCCGGGGTGGATCCGGAGCGTTCCCAGCGCCGGGAGCCGCGGATTTGGGGCTCTCGGGGAGAAATCACGAGCCAGGAAATGAGGGAAGGAGGAACCGAAAGTCCCGATTTCGATTTCGCTCCGGAGCCCGGAGGCCACCAGGGGTCAGAGGCTCCGGAAAGCACCCGCAGGGGGGAGGGGACTCGTCCTCGCAGCAGAGAAAAAATTTGGGATAAGGATCCCACGGGAGCGGCTCGGGATGGATTTTGGGAGCTCCAGGAGAGAGCTGAGCTCGTGGCTCACCCCAGCCCCGATCCTACCACCAGATCCTGGGAAAACATCCCAGTTATTCCCTTTTGGATGGGAAAATATGGATGGGGAGAGGATCCACGTTAGGATCAGAGCGGTGGGGGAAGAGGGAGATGCAGAGATTCCCAGTTTTTCCCGCTCAAACGCAGACAGAAGAGGTTTATCCGTGTGGAATTCCCGATCTGGAGCATCCCGAGGGTCCCCGAGGGACAGGAATACCCCATTCAGATTCCCAAGGTGGTTGTGGCACCACCTGCACCCGGATTCCTTTAGGAACTGTGGAATAGTTTGGGAAGGGCTGACCCCATGGATCATCTCCACAGCCTCACCCCGGCCACAAATTCCCTGGATAACCCATCCCAGCTCCCCAGTTCCCGGGATAACCCATCCCAGTACCCCAATTCCCTGGATAACCCATCCCAGTTCCCCAATTCCCTGGATAATCCATCCCAGTCCCCAATTCCATGGATAACCCATCCCAATCCCCCAGTTCCCTGGATANAGGGAGATGCAGAGATTCCCAGTTTTTCCCGCTAAAACGCAGACAGAAGAGGTTTATCCGTGTGGAATTCCCGATCTGGAGCATCCCGAGGGTCCCCGAGGGACAGGAGGGAAATTTGGAGATTCCCAAGGTGGTTGTGGCACCACCTGCACCCGGATTCCTTTAGGAACTGTGGAATAGTTTGGGAAGGGACAACCCCATGGATCATCTCCACAGCCTCACCCCGGCCACAAATTCCCTGGATAACCCATCCCAGC
>VYXC01009501.1:0-15887 GCA_013397175.1 Platysteira castanea
CCACCCCTGCACCTCCAGAGCAGGTCGGACATGAGGCGGGGCCATCTGTCCCAGCCTGTTAAGTAACGAACTGGGATTAATGAAATTCTGTTAATTCCTGTTAATCTCAGTTGGGTAATTACCGCCTGTCCCGGTGCTCGGGGCGGGATCCGAACCGCGGCCTCCGGTGTCCCCTCAGGCCGGCCCGCCGCGTGACGTCACGCGCTGCGTGCCCCGTCTCGGCCAATCAGCGGCCGCCGGCGGATTCAAACGGCGGGGCGGTGGCGGCGGCCGTTATGTGTGCGGCGGGGGCGGCAGGGGGCGCTGCTCTGCCCGCCTGAGGGGCCGCCATGGCGGGGCCGGGACCAGGACCGGGGCCAGGACCGGGGCCAGGACCGGGTCCGGGGCCGTACCGCGCCACGAGGCTGGTGAGGCACCGGGACAGCGGGGCCGTGTGCGGGACCCGGGGGCGCGGCTGCTGCGGGGGGAGGGGGGCCCCGGTGTCACCCGTGCGAGCGCTGAGGGACAGGAGGTGGTTCTACCCCTCAGGGCTGCTGTCACGACGTCGGGGTGCTTAGGGATGGTCCCTGCCCGCTGCCGCGAAGTGTGGGTGTTCTGGGACCCCCTGCTCCCTGTCACGACACGGGGGTACCTGGAGCCCTCCTGCCCCGTGTCCGTTTTCACGGTGTGTGGGTGCCCGGGGACCCCCTGCCCGGTGTGGCCACAGGGGGGTGCCCTGGGACCCCCTACCTGCTGTCGCGACATTGGGTGCTCAGGGCCATCCCCTGCCCTCTGTCACGACACGTGGGCACTCAGGGACACCCCCTGTCACGACACGGGGATGCCCTGGCACCCCCTGATCCTCGGGGTGCTGCACTCGCGGCTTCAGCGCCCGTGCCCGCTCCGTTTCCGCGCAGTGGAACGAGGTCACCCGGTACTTCCGAGCGGGGATGCCCCTGCGGCGGCACCGGCAGCGCTTCCGCACGCACGGCAGCTGCTTCACCGCCGCCGAGGCCGCGGACTGGCTGCACCAGGTGCTGAGGAGCAACAGCAGCTTCGGGCCCGACGTGACCAGGCAGCAAACGGTGCAGCTCCTGCGGAAATTCCTCAAAAACCACGTCATTGAGGATATCAAGGGCAGGTGGGGAGCTGAAAATCTGGAAGACAACGGTGCCCTGTACAGGTACTGAGATTGATATTCCATGGCCACTCAGATTGAGAATTTCAATTAAAAATACTCAGATTTGCAAGAAGAATCTGCTCTGGGTTGAGCGTTTTGGGGAGAAATTTAATTATTAGCATAGTTTTTGCTCCTCTGAGTGTTTTATTTTGCTCCTGTCTGTGTCCATGCTTTTGTCTATCCGAGGTTTTTGCTGGAGTACAAGCAGCACTCCAGTGCTTTGGAGTGAAGCCAGAGTGGTTTGTAGTAGCTCCCTGCTGGGTTTGCTTCTCTTGGACCTCTTACACAAAGTCCAAGTGGGAAACAGAGCCAGACAGCTCTGAAATTAGAAGTATTAATGGTCCTCACTTCTCACATTCTGGGTTTACTCTGTGCCAACATCTTCAGCTTGACTTTGGCATCAAGAAAAACAGCCCAAGCTAATTTACTGTATGATAAATTAAAAAAAAAAATAGTGTTTTGCTTTTTATTTTCCTGAATCTCTTCACAGTCCTATGGAGTCAGTGGTATGGAATGAGATGTTTTGTTTTGCTCACGTAATTTATTTGGTTTTAGATCAATTCTAAATGTATTTAACATCTCTCCCATTCATTACAGATTTCCTTCAACATCTCCAGTTAAACCTCTACCAAGCCCACCAAAGGAGAACTTGGAAAACTTCTCTGGAGACAAAGGAAAACCTTTTAAACTGCCCAATTCATCCAAGAAGGCTTTGAAAAAACCAGAGTTCCTGCAGTCTCTGGTAATAACTTCTGTTCCCTACAGGATTGCAGTTGTCCTGTATTTATTCTTTAAAAAAGTAAAATTAGACTCTTTTAGTGACACTGCTCTGCTGTGGCATCTTCCCTTCCAGCTTAAGAAACAATTTGGAGTTAAGGAATTAAGAAATAAATTGGTATGGGAGGTTTGGGTTTTTTGTTTTGGGTTTTCTTTGATTTGTGCAGAATTATCCCTGCTAAGGGATTTTAAAGTATTGGGAGGGCTGGAAGGTGAAGTTCTAGAAATGATCTGCACAACATGGCCTTGTTGAAACTTAATTTGGGGGGGACAAATAAAAGGCACAAATAATTTAATTGGTCATCTTTTTGGAAAAGATGGAAAGTGTATGTGGCCCTTGATTCATCTGAGATTTGTGTGCATGAATTCTGAATTTAAATTCCAGTCCTAAAGGAGGATAATTCACATATTAATACATCTGGAATTGAGGTGTTTTTACCTTTTAAATTGCTGGTTTGGGGATTGATCAGGTTTTCTTTTTTCATTTCTTTTGCTTTTTAGCTGTGTGCTTTCATTTCAGTGCTGAGGCTGAAGGTTACTCCCTGGCTCATATGGAATTCAATGTTCTACAGAATGCCCTGTTCTTCTAATTCCAATTTTCTCTAATTTTTAATTGCCTTAAGAGGCTCATGTATCTTACAGTGTAAACTGCTCATTTTCAGGAAAACTTAGCAAGACCAAAACCCAATGTAACAGAAGAAAAAAAGGAAGACACGCTGCAAGGCAGGGAAATAAGCCAGGAATATGTGCAAGAAACATGGAGAGCTCTCATCCTCATACAGTAAGTGATAAATTACCCAAAGCACCTTCTCATTTAGGTATGAAATATCCCAATCAGGCTTTTGCAATTTGTTTTTAATTTAAAAACTATGTTTTAAGTTGAATATTTTTGGTATTGTTTACACAGCCTTTCTAATGTATTTGTTAACATTGGATTGTTGCATTTAAGGAATTTCTGATCGTGTGCTGTTGCTGAAATATATTTTAGATACCACAGGTGCTCTTCCTTGCTGATTGTTGCTCTTTGTCCCAGGAAAAAGTGTCCTCAAATTGTCCTCCTGGAAGTGAGAAGTTATTAAACAGCACTTTAGCTTATTGAGAGTTTTTGAACAGATATGGAAAGAACTTGTTTTCCTTCATTCCTTGCAAATCTCTGCTCTCTTCCTCCCCCAGTTTGCAAACCATTTTGGGGCTCCCCTCCTTGGAGGAGGTCCTGCAGCCAGCCCAGATCATTCCTGAGTTTGTCATGTACAACATGAGCAACACCAGCAAACACGGGGTGGTGATTCTGCAGGACAAAGCAGGTGAGATTTATTTCCCTGGCTTTGCTTAAAATTTCTTTATTTATAAATAATAATTAATCTATTTCACAATCTGTTGTTTACACTTCTTTCCCAAACCACAGCACAGCTCAAGGACCTTAAATCCCATCCCCTGCCATGGCAGGGACACCTTCCCCTATCCCAGGTTGCTCCAACCTGGCCCTGGACACTTCTGGGGATGGAGCAGCCACAGTTTCTCTGGGAATTCCATCCCAGTCCCTCCCCACCCTCACAGCCAGAAATTCCTTCCCAATATCCCATCTAACCCTGCTCACCTTCAGCTTAAAGCCATTCCCCTTTGTCCCATCAGAATTACACGTGTAGCACTACTTAAAATCAGTTTTAAATTTAATCTTTTGTGCTTTAATTGTTATTTAATACATGCAAGCTGCTATTAATTGTTAATTATTTGGGCTTGTGTCTAAATAATGCATTATCTGTTTATTTCAGAAGACCTCCCTCACTGGGTGCTGTCAGCTATGAAGTGCTTGGCCTACTGTAAGTCACTGAAGAGCTTTTAAGTTCCAGAAACCTCTTTTGAGAGTTGAAAGGGAAATATTTGTGTGTGTGAAATCGGTTGTGATGTTTCAGTTCAGAAACTGGGCCAAACCTGTGTGTGGTTTCCTCTAATGCAGTTTTTCAGGAGGGAAAGGGACTTTCCTTTTCCAGTCCTTGGCTGTGAGCTGCACAAAAACATTTCCTACATTTCATATTAAACTGGTGAAATCCATTTTCTTGGGTTTTTTAAAAGTCAACGATAAATTAATTAGATGAGTGCCTATCAAATGAAACCAGAGATAATGAGCTTTTTCCATGTCCTGGTCATAGCATGAGTTTCCTCTTGCCCAAGAATCCAGAACTCCCTGTGAGAGGACTGGGATCACTGTGCTTTGGAAATGAAGGAACATATTAAGAGTTGGTTATTATTTTGCTGAGGAACCTATAAAGACCATAGATTAATTTTTCTTTATTTATTTTCTTGGTGTGGAACAGAACTGAGCACAGCTCTTCAGTGGCTGCCTGGAATCTCTTACACTGTTTTTCCAAATACAGTATTTGTGGATTGCTGACAGGATTCTTTGCTGTTTAAACAAGAATAAACTTAGGCTGGTTTTCAAAAATTTATTTTATAATGGAATTGTGGATTTTTGGTGTGAATTCACTTTCTTCCCCTCTTTTCAGGGCCCAGGAACAATGACATGAGCCAAGCCACCTACAGTGGGTTTGAGCGGGACGTGTTCAGAACAGTTGCTGATTATTTTCTCAGTCTTTCGGAGCCATTGCTTACTTTTGAATACTATGATCTCTTTGTTAATATCTTAGGTATGTATGAATTTAGAAACAGTCAGGGAAGCTGTAAGTGTAGATCAGCTGGGGGACATATGTGTGATTCAAAGCAGAGCTTGGCCCCCTGATCTGTGTGGGAGCTCAAATCTGAGGGTGATCACTGCTGCATTCTGTATTAGTGTTAATTCAAATGTAGTTCTGTCTCATGGTTTCCCATTTAAATTGCTGTCTCAGCTCACATTCTAAATATCCAATAACAATAACTTCAAAAATTGTGCTTGTTCTGCCTGTTCCTCACTATTGCAGTGTTACCTGTCTTTACTGTTGCATGTTGGTTGCAATTACCTTGTTAAATTGCTTTGGGACTGAACTAAAGTCTTCTTAATTAATATCTTAATTAATATCTTAGCTTTGTTGTCTGTCTTCCCAGTTAGCAGCTCTCTGAACTGGTTCATTTTCATACCACTTGCATCTTTAACATCTCTTTCATTTCCTGATAGTTATGTGTGGCTACATCCCAAATCCAGATCTGGGCAGTGGAAAACGTTCTGTCCAAGAGGAGAAATGTGATCCCCAGCCTTCAAAAACTCTTCACTTGAACTCTTTCAAGTCCACTGAGTGTCTTCTCCTAAGCCTGCTCCGCAAAGAGCCTGACAAGAAGAAGAAAGGTGAAGCTTCCAGGAGGTTTTCCTCAGAAGAGCTGAGAGCCCAAAACCAACATGAAAAGAAATGGCAGCCACACAAACTTCCACGTCAGCAAGGGAGTGCTGGGAACCTGACAGGAGGGAGCTGCCAGAACCTTGCAGGATTCAGGAGTGAACAAGAGCCACGTGGAGCATTTAGGACGAGGTGTTACTCCTTGGAAAGAATTGGAGCTGCTGCTTCCAGTGTGTGTAATAAAGGAGGATCTGCCTCCCTGGGGGGCGGTGGTGTGAGCACCATCACGAGAAGCAGAGAACTGCTGGATGAGCATAAAGTGAATTCTGTGGTGGAGCTGGGCTGGGGTAACTCAGGCCAAACACAGAGCCATGGCCTCAGGAGAGTGTCTGCCCCATCTGCCCGGGGTGAGGAGCTGTGGGATGGCAGCCACGGCTCGAGGGGAACGCGCCGCTCTCTGAGCCTGCTGGGCAAGAGGAGCTCCAGGAGCTGCTCTGCCATCAACAGACCCATTGCTGAGATCACAGTGCAGCCACAGCCCCAGCCCCGGGGGCAAGGAGAACCCAGCCCCTCTGTGGACAGCAGGACTGAGGGATCTGACAGCACCTTCAAAAAGAGACTCTGCAGGAGCAGCACAGAACTGTCAGAATGCTCTGTTCCCCCCTCCCCTTGTGTGTTGGCTGGCACAAGTAAGGGCTTTCTCCAGCATGTTGTACTGCCTTGTCACATGGCCTCACTAATCCCTGCTTCCCTCACCTCTGCCACTCTTGCTAGGTTTGTGGATAGGCACAGAACATGGATTTGTGGGGCTTTTAAAGAAAATCTGCTGGCTAAGTTGATAAAATTGCTGTAGCTCGGCTAACAAGTAGTAGTGAGTAGTATCTTGGTGTGTCAGTAACTGGCCTTTCTGTGCAGGTAAGTGATGGAGGAGGCAGGGAATCTGCCTGTTGGAGGAGATGTCTTTTTGTGCTCTTTAAATCATTTATTTCTGGAAGTACTTCTGGGAATAATTAGTGTCATTCCTTAATTGTATTACGGTCCTAATTGCACCATAATGAAGGAAGTTGAAGATGGCCACACAAACAAAGGCCTGTACGTTCTCTACTGTGTTACAGCTGATTTCTCTGAAACACAGGAAATTTGTGCTACTGAGGTAAAAATATGCTGAAAGTTGGTTCAAATCTTAATGCCAGCTGTCTCTGTGGTTAACTTGTAGATCTCCTGCAGCCTCACCTGGAAAGAATTGCAGTGGAAGCCCTGCAGATCTGCTGTTTGCTGCTCCCACCCCCGAAGCGCAGGAAGCTGCAGCTGCTGCTGCGGATGATGGCCAGGATCAGTGGCAATGTGGATATGCCACGGCTGCACGATGCCATGGGCACCAGGTCCTTGGTAAGAGAAGGAAAATCCCCTCTTAAAAGAATGCAGATGGTTCTTCAGCCTGATTTCTCACCCAGCTGCCATTTAGAATCCCAGACTGGTTTGGGTTGGGAAGGACCTTAAAGCTCATCTCATTCCAGGTTAAACCTGGCTTTTGGAGTGCGTGAGGTCTGGGTTAGGTTGGCTCTGCAGGTTTTAATCACCTCACTTGTCTCAAGATGACCAATCAAAGATTTAGGTTTATATTAGATGTAGGAAGGAATTCTTTATTCATAGGGTGGGGAGGGGCTGGCACAGGGTGCCCAGAGCAGCTGTGGCTGCCCCTGAATCCCTGGCAGTGCCCAAGGCCAGGCTGGACAGGGCTGGGGACAGCCTGGGACAGTGGAAGGTGTCCATGGGTGTCCCAACCCAAACCATTCCAGGATTCTATTCTCCAATTCTGTGAAGATGTTCATTTTTCTATGGGTTAAGCCTTTTCCTGTTACTACCTTTTTAGAATACATATTTTTAATTGAAAGTGCTGCTCAATTCCAAAAAAATTACTTTCAATCAGATGAGGGAGCAGCTATGACTTTTCCTCCTTGTGTGACCATCCTTGGCAGTTGGTACTGGAGAATTTGTGCCACTGTAGGGTGAAGGCAAGGAAATCCCAGAACTTTGTGTTCTGAGGTTGTGCTGAACTCTTCCAGCTGCTCCAGACGTTTTCCCGCTGCGTGCTGCGCTGTGCACAGGAGGAGGACCTGGATGAGCTGCTCTCCACACGCTTGGTTTCCTTCCTGATGGACCATCAGCAGGAAATACTCCAAGTCCCAACTTACCTGCAGGTTGCTGTGCGAGATCACCTCGAGTACCTGAAGATGGCTCAGGTTGGTGCCATGAGAGCAGTTCAAACTGATTTGTTACTTCTGAAGGTGGGAAAATGCAAATAAAGCCAGGATGTTTTGAATGTATAGATATTAATTATCTTACAATGTTTTGCAGGTGGGTGTGGGTGTTTTTTTAGGTACTTACTCAGTACAGGATGAGTTGAGTACATGCAGAGCCCTTTTTCTTTCAGTGCAAACAGGAAAAAGAAGAAATTTGTGCCATCTTGCCAACGTATTCCTACTGCAAACAAATCACTCCTCAGGAGTTTGAAGAACAGAAGGTCTCCACCTCGCAGGCTGCAGTGGCAGAGCTCTTGGAGAACATCATCAAGGATAAAAACCTCTCTGTGAAGGACAAAAAGAAAAAGTTAAAACAGGTGAGTTTATTTCATCTGCTTCTGCAGTGCCTTTGTGAGGGAAGGGCTCAGGCACCAGAGCCTGGGGCAGGAGAGGAGCAGAACATGCTGAGAAATGCTTGTGCTCAAGGGCTTTTGAGTGCTTTGTGTGCTCTGCTTGGGGATTTTAAAGATGATTTCTAATGCTGCATCCTATGGAGGCAGGCTGGGAGAGCTGGGGGTGCTCACCTGGAGAGGAGAAGGCTCCAGGGAGAGCTCAGAGCCCCTTGCAGGGCCTGAAGGGGCTCCAGGAGAGCTGCAGAGGGACTGGGGACAAGGGCTGGAGGGACAGGACCTAGGGAATGGCTTTAAGCTGGAAAACAGTAGATTTAGATGGGATTTTGGGAAGGAATTGTTCCCTGGGAGGGTGGGGAGGCCCTGGAATAGAATTCCCAGAGCAGCTGTGGCTGCCCCTGGATCCCTGGCAGTGCCCAAGGCCAGGCTGGAGCAGCCTGGGACGGTGGGAGGTGTCCCTGCCATGGCAGGGGTGGCACTGGGTGGGCTTTGAGGTCTCTTCCAACCCAACCCACTCCATGATAATCCAGCCTTTGACTCTGCCTGGCAGCAGAGGTGTTCAAACAATGGTGTAAAACCAATATCAAATTATTCTGCTGGAGATCCTGCTCTCCATTCAGTGATCCCTGATGGAATTACAGCCTGGATTCCTGAGGTGCACTGGCCAGCCAAGTCACCATTTACATGCCATAGATGGAGTTCAATTCAATAGGTGTTAAAAGCAATCATTTTTTGCTTTAAGAGACCAAACCCTCCCTTCAACAATCCTGAAACGTTCTTCTGGTGGCCTTGGCTTTGTGTTTTGTAACATTGGAAGTGCTCAAGATTATCTTGCACTTCTCTGGCCTACCCAACATCTTGCCTAATAGTAAGGCTAAAACACAGCAGTCCTGGCAGGATTTAATCCTGGAGGGTTTTTCTTTCCTTTGGCAAGTTTTTCTGCCCAATGGAATAGTTTTGTACTTGTCCTGGAATCTCCTAAGTGAGTCTTGTGACTCCCATTTGAACAAGCAGCTTTTCAGGGCAGGCACACTTGGCTTTGCTGCCCCTCCTGCAGCTCTGACTTCCATGTGTGTTGTGGAAACTTTTTGGGCCTCTAAAAGTGAGCCTGGTTTGGTTCAAGAGCATGAAAACTATCCTTCTTTACATTCAGGAAGTTAATTACAGTTGATTAAGGCTTGGAGTAAGTGAGGAGTAAGAAATGATTCACAGCAGCAGAGGAAAGGGGGAGGAAGGAAATGGGGGCCCAGAAGTGATGCCAGGACTGGAGGTGCCTCAGCAGTGCCAGCACAGGGGTGGGCACTGCCCCGGGCCTGCTGGACACACTCTTCTTGATACAGAAAATATTGGGAATTTTTGGGAAAAGCCAGATTGATGGCACTTTCTGGAAGGTAAGGTCCCAATTGTGCCAACAACCAGAAGTTACAGAGGAGGTTGGCTGAATCCATCAGTGGAAAGGTTTGGCTGATGTCCAGATATTTTAGAGTTTTTCATCCCTTCCTGAGGCCTTGCATGGGAAACAGACAAAATGTCCAAATCACATCTCTGATTCCAGGTATTTTTGTGGAATCAGTATAAGCTTTCCTGGGAGAACCCTTCCAAAACAGGCTGAATCTTGGCTGCCTGTTGGGTAAAACACATTTATCCATGGAATTCCTGGAAGGCAGCTCTCCAGGCACACCAGGCGTGCAGTGTGCTCTGGCACAGCTGGAGTTTTCTGTGGGATCTGGGATTTTCATTGGTGCTGGTGTGTGCTGCAGTTCCAGAAGGAATATCCCCAGATCTACGGGAGCAGGTTCCCGACGACGGAGACGGAAGCGCTGCTCCTGGAGAACAAACCCACCCTCAAACAGCCCATGCTGAGCCTCAGGAAAGCCACATTTCGGAGCCTCAGGTATTGATTTCAGCCCAGCTGAGCCATTTCTCCCCGCTGGAAATCCGAGGGGTTCACCAAAGGAATTGCTGCAGGAGTTTGGTGATGGCTGCGCTGTGGAAGGAGGAAATGTTTACATGGACACTGTGCTGGAAGGTGCCAAAATACCTTTTTTTTATGTGCAGATACTTTGGAATAACTGCTAAAAGAGAAATATTTATCTGTTTACAAATTATTACGATATATTGGAGTAGGAAAATGTGAAAATACACATAAAGCTGTTGTTAACCAAAAATTTATATATGGGTTTTTTATGGGAAACTAATGACCTGACTTTTGTTATAACCTTTTAATGCCTGGTCAGGAATTTGTGCCATTTATTGTAGTTTTTATGTATGTGTGTGTGTTGTGACTAAGTGCCTTTTCTACTCTCAAAGTGTTTGTCTTTAAACAAAGGAGCTTCTATGAATTCAGAACCAGAAGAGCCAGTTTACCATAAATAAATGATGATCTCACTCCCTAAAATGCTTCTGTCCATATTATCTGTAAAACCCTCATCAGCTTTTTGGTATTTATTTCTATTAAAAGACTTGAAGTGTATTTCTGCCATTTTCATTTTGGATCTGTTGGTGTGAGTCTCAGAAGAGGAGTGATGGATGATCCATGAAGTGAGAACAGTGGAACCAGAATACCCTAATTTTCCCTATTATTTCCAGAGTTAGGGATTTCCTTATTAATTGTGATAAGATAAAGTTTCCCCCACAGGAGTATAAATCTGCAGGAGTATTTTTGGGAAAGAATAATTTATTAATAATTAATCTACTGCATTGCTCTGAGATCCCAGACTGGTTTGGGTTGGGAGGGACCTTAAAACCCATCCAATGTCATGGCAGGGACACCTCCCACAGTCCCAGCCTGGCCTTGGGCACTGCCAGGGATCCAGGGGCAGCCACAGCTGCTCTGGGAATTCTATTCCAGAGCCTCACAGCCAGGAATTCCTTGGTACACCTGGGACCCTGAGCCTGTCAGTTCTCTCCCAAAAAATACCAATTTTCTCCTTTTTTTAAAAGATTTTTAAAGTAAGAAACACCCAGATTAGGCTCGTTTTACCCTGTTTTAATGCTGCCTCAGTGTCCTGTGGGCAACTTTGTGCTTTCAGGGCAGGAGGCAGCTGTTCCTGCCTGGAACACCTGGGAGCAACCACCTCCAACACTCCAGCACCTGCCTGGACTTGCTTCCCCTGCTTCCCACCCCCTTCCACGTTGCATAAATGCTTTGTTTATGTAGTGTTCCAGTTAAGTAACTTATTAGGTGAGAAGCTCACATTTCCCAGGATTTGGCTTTCAAAGGCCTGCCCTCATTATTCCCAGTTTTTGATCCAGGTTATTTAATGTTCCCTTCTAAGGTTTTGACAGAACTGAACTGAAGGGGGAATAAATAGAGAAATTACAATGTAATTATGGTTATTTAATGCAAAGGGTTAATGGGAGGCCTCAGTCAAAGGTTTTCTGTGAGAAGCCTTAAATGAACCCTTGTCCCAGTGGAAACACTGCCTTGAAAGAGGGAGCAAACAAACAAATCCAGGGAAAGAAGCCAACGCTCACGTGCTGGTTGCAGCAGCAGCTGGAACAGGGGCATGTTTAATGTCCCTTTTTGTCCCTTCACCCCAGTTTGGACCCCTGGAGCTCCCCATGGGAGCAGCACCTGAATGTACACAGCGTTATGAAACACCTTCATCCTCTGAGGGGACAGCAGGAAACTCAGATCTTGTTAATCTTTGAAATTAACTCTTTACAGCACTGTTGTTTCTGTAAATGTTGACTCTTACTAGAGGTGGTTCCTGATGGTGAACCTGGAGAAGGCTGCGGGGAGACCTTGGGGCTGCAGCTCTGATCTCTGCTCTCTGTGACAGGGACAGGACCCAGGGAACAGCTGGAGCTGTGTCAGGGCAGGGTCAGGTTGGATATTGGGAAAGGCTCTTCCCCCAGAGGGTGCTGGGCACTGCCCAGGCTCCCCAGGAAATGGGCACGGCCCCGAGGCTGCCAGAGCTCCAGGAGAGTTTGGGCAGTGCTGCCAGGGATGCCCAGGGTGGGATTTTGGGGTGTCTGGGCAGGGTCAGGAGCTGGATCAGTGATCCCTGTGGGTCCCTTCCAGCTCAGGAGGTTCCCTGATGTTTGACACCAGCATTTTCTTATCTCTTGGTGGCTCCAGTGTCACATCATTCCTGGAAGAGCCAGGATGGTCCCTGCAGAGCTGTGCTGGTGCCAGCTCCTGGCACAGCTCCAGTGCCCTCTGTTTCACTCCTCCTTGGGTTTTTTTTCTTTGTAATCACTTCTGCTTGGGAAGAATTTAGGTCTCAGAAAAACAGTGAAAGCCCCTTTTTGTGTGAGCAGCAGGACAAAAGCTCCCAAAGCCCAGGGAGGATTTTGGTGCTGAAAGCCGGCTCTGTTCCCGGGGTGCTCCCATTGGTGGGGGCTGTTTTGGGATGGGGCTGCCCTGGGCAGGGCTCAGCACCCCATAAATACCCAGCACAGCTCTGCCTCTGTGCTTGGCTCTGGAGGCTCAGGCTCCTCACCCGGGAGGATGTACAGCCAGTGAGTATTCCTGAAGCTCCTCTCCAGGGAGCACATCCCAGATGGAACATTTGCTGGGGGCAGCAGGGTTTGGAGGGGGGGAGGAGGAGGAGGAGGAGGGGAGGTCTCCATGTGTCCATGCTGGTACATCCCCTGCCAAGGTGTGGTTCTGGTCTGGGGGAATGGACTCACCTCCAGCTTCCAAAGGATTGACCAGAATTTGGAGCAGAATCATGGAATGGTTTGGGTTGGGATGGACCTTAAAGCCCACCCAGTGCCACCCCTGCCATGGCAGGGACACCTTCCACTGTCCCAGGGTGCTCCAAGCCCCATCCAGCCTGGCCTTGGGCACTGCCAGGGATCCAGGGGCAGCCACAGCTGCTCTGGGCAGAGTTCACCAGCCTGTGCCTGGTGTGTCTTCATGGGCTTTGCAGTAGATAAAATTGGAGCCAACAAATAATTCTTTGCTTTAAAAAAACACAAAGAAAAAAAAGCAAAAAGGAAAACCCCAGGCTTTTCGAAGAGCTGGCAGATATCTGAATCATCAGGAAGCAAAATCCAGCTGTATCCTGGGTTTGTTGGGCTGTCCCCTTGGTGTCCCTGTCCCTCCTCCTGCTCAGGACAGTTCTCAGCAGCTCTTTGGAGCCTCAGAGCCTTTCCCCACAGGAAAGGAGCTTCTCCTCCCTCCTTCGAGTTCTTTGCAAGTCATGGATCGTTCTGTCCAGAAAGATCTGTCCCTCCCTGGGAAGGGGCTCCCAGGTCTGCTCCGGCTCACCCGCTCTGCCCCTTTCAGGGTGGAGCATCCTGCTGGAGGCTACAAGAAGCTCTTTGAGACAGTGGAGGAGCTGTCATCTCCAGTGACTGCCCACGTCACAGGTTGGTCTGGGGTCTCCTTCTGCTCTCCTTTGCTTCTGCAGCTCAGGGGCTCCCAGGGCTCAGAGGCTTTACAAGGGCTGGATGTGAAGGAGCTCACAGGGCTGGTGATTTGGGTACAGAAAGGTCAGATTGGGTGGGAGGATCTTCAGATATTTCAGTACTGAATGTCTTAGTCCACAGCAGGTGTGGAGGTGAAGAAATCAGAGCTTAAAGAGCTCACGTGTGTTTAGACACAGAGTTTAAAAAATTTAAAAAATGAGTCTGAAGTTTTGTTCTTTTTGGTGTCATGGTAAAACTTCCTTGGTTTGATTGGCCATGCCCATCCCAACGCTGCCTCTCCCACAGGCAGGATTCCCACCTGGCTGCGAGGAAGCCTCCTGAGATGTGGTCCTGGCTTGTTCGAGGTGGGCTCGGAGCCCTTCTACCACCTCTTCGATGGCCAGGCTCTGCTCCACAAGTTCGACTTCAAGGAGGGGCACGTCACCTACCACCGAAGGTATGTGCCAGTTTTCCAAGAAAAAATAATAAATAAGGAAGCATTTGCTTGTCTGAAATGCTGGGGACAGGGGAGACACCGGTTTTGTTGAGTCCACGTGGTTATTGGAAGAGCTCCAGCAGCGATATCACTGAACCCAGATCCAAATGCAGCCTGAGGTTGTGGGAACCAGCAGATCCCAGAGAGGTTCATCACAGGAATATTTGTATTTATTGCACAGCCTGGTGTGACCTGTAACAGACTTTCTCCTCCTGGCCCTCGCAGGTTTCTCCGGACTGACTGCTACGTGCGAGCCATGACGGAGAAGAGGATCGTGATAACGGAGTTTGGCACCTACGCCTACCCAGACCCCTGCAAGAACATCTTCTCCAGGTACCTGGGGGTGGTGTGGACATTGCTGGGATGTCCTACGGAGTTTCTCCTTCCCAGGAGCCCCTGACTGCCTGTTGGTTTTCTCTGCTCAGGTTTTTCTCCTACTTCAAAGGTGTGGAGGTCACGGATAACGCCCTGGTGAACGTCTACCCTGTGGGTGAGGATTACTATGCCTGTACTGAGACCAACTTCATCACCAGGATAAACCCAGACACCCTGGAGACCGTCAAGCAGGTGGGTCTTTGTCCTGGGCTGATAGAGGTGTGGAGGAGTAAAACTAAAACAAAAATCACAGAGTCACAGAATGGGTTGGGTTGGGATGGACCTTAAATCCCATCCTGTGCCACCCCTGCCATGGCAGGGGCACCTTCCACTGGCCCGGGCTGCTCCAAGCCCTGTCCAGCCTGGCCTTGGGCACTGCCAGGGATCCAGGGGCAGCCACAGCTGCTCTGGGCACCCTGTGCCAGGGCCTGCCCACCCTCCCAGGGAACAATTCCTTCCCAATATCCCATCTAACCACGCATTCCTGTCCCTCCAGGCTCTCATCCCAGGTCCCTCTCCAGCTCTCCTAGAGCCCCTTTAGGCCCTGGAAGGGTCCCCCCTGAGCTTTCCCTTCTCCAGGCTGAACACTCCCAGCTCTCCCACGGCAGAGGGGCTCCAGCCCCTGGAGCATCTTCAAATTTGGGTTGGAGTTCTCAAATCAGAGCTCAGCTGCAGACTTTGAGAGGAAATTCCTGCACCCAGAGCGAGGATGCATTGACTCCCACCACCTTGCATGGCTGATGCCTTCCCACCTCCTGCCAGGGAAGCTCCTGACTGTGTCCATGCTGTTCTCCAGGTGGATCTCTGTAAATACGTGTCCATCAACGGAGCAACAGCTCATCCCCACATTGAGAACGATGGCACAGTTTACAACATTGGGAATTGCTTTGGAAAAAACTTTGCCCTGGCCTACAACATCATCCGGATTCCTCCTCTGCAGGCAGGTCAGTCAATCCCACCTCTGAGCCAGCTGGGAAACTTTTCCCTTATAAATAATTTCTTTATCCTTTAAATGAACTCTGTCATCAAGTTCAGTTTCTTTCAAGCTCCTTTAGATTTTTTTTTTTTTTGATGTTGTATTTAAACCACTTCCAGGTGGTTTGTAAACGATGAATTTTGCGTTAGAGGCAGAAGTTTGCTGAGTAGATGCTGTAAGTACAGCCTCAGTGTGGGTAAGACCTCCATAAAATCTCACTTGTCCCATTCCAGACAAGCAAGACCCCATTAACAAGTCGGAGGTGGTGGTGCAGTTCCCCTGCAGTGACAGGTTTAAGCCCTCCTATGTGCACAGGTAACATTCCACGGGGTCAGCATGTCAGCTGGAACCAGGGACGGGTTCTCACATAATCAGCAGTGAAAATTAGGTGATTAACCAAAATCAGGGTAATTTGGAGCGATGATGTTTGTGCTTAAGATGAGCAACTCCAGGGTTTTTGTCCAAACTGACCCCAGTGAGGCTGATGTGCTCCCCTGCCTTTCCCAACAGCTTTGGGCTGACCCCAAACTACTTCGTGTTTGTGGAAACACCAGTGAAAATCAACCTCCTCAAGTTCCTCTCCTCCTGGAGCCTTTGGGGAGCCAACTACATGGACTGCTTCGAGTCCAACGAGACCATGGGGGTAAGCTTGGGATCATCCCAAACTGGGCTGGACTGGGCAGCCCGACCTGGGTTGGGAGGTCCATGGTCTTGGCTTCACCTTCATTTCCCTGAGCCTAAGCCCAGCTCTGTGTGGTTTTCAGGTGTGGCTTCACGTGGCAGAGAAGAAGAAAGGCAGGCTCCTCAACCTCAAGTACCGCACC
>VYXC01009501.1:16087-29158 GCA_013397175.1 Platysteira castanea
TTGCTGGGTTTTCCTGATGGGCTGTGGTGCACCTGCTGGGTTTTCCTGACAGGGGCTGTGGGGCTTGTGTCACTCTGTTTGCCCAGAGAAGCTGTGGCTGCCCCTGGATCCCTGGCAGTGCCCAAGGCCAGGTTGGACAGGGCTTGGAGCACCCTGGGATAGTGGAAGCTGTCCCTGCCCATGGCAGCGGGGAGGATGAGAAAAACTTTAAGGCCCCTCCCAACCCAAACCATTCCATGATTCTACGGAATTTTAGGCAAAAAACACCTACGCTTCACCCCCACTTGCAAAGCCCAGCTGTGTTTCTGTCTGTGATGCTTTTTTGTGCAGGTTTGAGTTTGTTTACAATTACCTGTACCTGGCCAACTTACGGGGCAACTGGGACGAGGTGAAGCGGCACGCGGAGAAGGCCCCACAGCCCGAGGCCCGCAGATACGTCCTGCCCCTGAGCATTGACAAGGTACTGGAGTCTGCACCCCTCCCTGCCACAGCTCCTGCCCCGTTTACTCCAAATTCAACCTTTTAATTAAGAGGGAAAACTTGAGCCTTCAGAGAAACTTTGTATTTTCTGTGCTGATCAATGTTTTTCTAGTTTATTTATATGGTTGCCAAGAGAGGTTGTGGCCATCCCATCCCTGGAAGTGTCCAATGCTAGGCTGGATGAGCAACTGGTTTAGTGGAAGGTATCCCTGCCCATGGCAAGGAAAATGAGATGAGCTTTTATGTCCCTTCCAACCCAAACTCTTTGATAACTCTATATGTCACTGTTCATGGCAGAGCCTGTGGGGCAGCAGTTAATCCTGGATCTGCCAATAGAAGGGAGCAGCCACAGAGCAAGCATGTGTGGTTAAATCCCCCAGCCCTCGGTGTGAGGTCCCTGGAGCTGCCAGCCTGGCACAGACAGAGCTCTCTGGCTGGCAGCTGCTGGGTTCCTTTCCATGACCCCGCTCGTGGTGGCCGGCGGGTGGGCCGAGGGCTGCTGGGGATGCTGGTCAACCGAGCTGCTCACGGAGCTCACTGGGCTGTGGATCAAGTGAGAAGCACAAGCCCACGTGGCAGTGCTTAATGAAACCTCTGAATGCCTTCAGGAGGGAGGGAAGTTGTGTTTAGGCTGAGGAACAGGACAGTTCTTGCAGCACTGCCAAGAACACGGCAGCAGTCTCCTCCTGCCGCTCGCTGAGGCTCTGCCGCGCGTCGCTGCTTCCCCTGCTCAGTGCTGTTTGCTGCAGTTCTGTGCAAGTAAACTGAACATTTTCTCCAACGTCTTGGGTATTTCTCTTTGGCACAGGCTGACACAGGGAAGAACCTGGTCACCCTGCCCTACACGACAGCCACAGCGACGCTGCGCAGTGACGAGACCATCTGGCTGGAGCCAGAGGTGATTTTCTCAGGGCCACGGCACGGTACAAGGACACCCCGGCTCCCCTAGACCACAGCAGCACAAGTGCTGCCTGCACACTGTGTCCCACTAATCCTCTGCATTTCTATATTAATTTTTCCTTGTAGCCTTTGAATTCCCCCAGATCAACTACAGGAAGTACGGTGGGAAGCCGTACACGTACACCTACGGGCTGGGGCTGAACCACTTTGTCCCAGACAGGGTAACTATCAGCCACCAGGGGATGGCTTCAATTTGGGGACAACAAAGAGTAGCTCTGAGCTCTGGGGTTTTGGGTTTTCCTGCCCTTTAGCTTTGCAAGCTGAACGTTAAAACCAAGGAGACCTGGGTGTGGCAGGAGCCGGATTCGTACCCGTCGGAGCCGATCTTCGTTTCCCACCCGGATGCGCTGGAGGAAGATGATGGTAATGCTGGTGGAGTTGGTGGCATTGGGATTGGGAAGGGTTGTGTCAGCTGGCACCAGGCTGGCTGCAGGGCTGTGCCACAGCTGGGTGGGGCAGAGCCAGCAGGCAGCTCCTGGGTGAGATGGGACAGGTGCTAACACTGGTGGTAAATTTCTGAGGAAACACGGGAAAATTAGAACTAGAATCATGGAATTTTTGGGTTGGGAGGGACCTTAAAACTCATCCAGTGCCACCCCTGCCATGGGCAGGGACACCTTCTGCTATCCCAGGATGCTCCAAGCCTTGAACTTGGCCTTGGACACTTCCAGGGCTGGGGCAGCCACAGCTTCCCTGGGCAGCCTGTGCTGTGTCCATCAGGATGGATGGTCACACACCACTCCAGGATTTCCAGTATCCCGAGTGCCAGGGCTGCTCTCATGCCCAGCTGGGGTCAGACAGAGCCCACACCCACCCAGGCCACACCCGCTGTGTTCTCACCTTGCAGGGGTGGTGCTGAGCATCGTGGTCAGCCCGGGGGCAGGGCCCAAGCCTGCCTTCCTCCTCATCCTCAATGCCAAAGACATGAGCGAGGTGGCCAGGGCCGAGGTGGAGGTGAAGATTCCCGTGACCTTCCATGGGTGCTTCAAGAGAGCGTGACCACAGACAGCGACACTCGGGCTTCTTCCAGCTCCCAAAAGGTGCAGTCTCCGTTTACAGGTGACCCAAACTCCTCCCACAGCCCTTTGCATTTGTGGGGCTGCTTAACTCGAGCAGTTCAGTCTTGTCGATGATTCTTCAACATGGTTAATCAGGTATTGTTTAAATGCACCCTTTGGTATTATTTCCCGTTAAACCACAAGTTTGGCGTGGTGGAGAGGTTTTGTTTATGCAAAATGAAACTTTGTAGCTGCAGCAGAGTGAAAGATGCTGAAAGAGCAGCGAGTAACCTCAGCACTTTGACATGTGGTAACATTGTGTACCACAGGCTGTGCTCTGTTAGATGATTGAGACTTTTTTGCCTATTCTGAAGGATTATGGATTTAAATACCAGCCTGGTCATTGCTGTAGTATCCTCAGAGCAATCCAAGTGGAGCCTTTCCACAGCTGCTTTGGGAATCCCAAGTGGGTGGCAGGTGGAGTTTTGTTCTTCACTAAGGCTGCAAACTGCACACCTTCCCTTCTGTGTTTGCTCTTTTCCCTTTCTTTTGTCCAAGTGCAGTTTCATGTTGATTTCTGGATTTCATGTTAAAACATGGACATGAAAAAATCAAGCAATTGTTACCCCTTGGGCTGACTTTGCTTCCTTAGAGTGCTACAGATGTTCAGCTTAATCCTTCCTTCTCTCAAAATAAACTTTCAGCTGATGTTAAAAGAGGCTATGGTTGAAAATAAAAATTTCCTGCTAGTAGATTTAAAATCTGGGATTCTTGTTTGTCTTCAATTGTTCAACATTTTTATTAATGGTATCAAAGAATTAGGAAATCTTTACACTCAGAGTTCTGACAGAGGGTTCTGATTTGAGAGGGTTGCAGCTACATCCTGATGATGGGATAGGGACAGGGAGACACAGCCTGGGACTTCTTCTGTTCCATGATCTCCAAGCACTGGGCAATCACCTAATTAAAAACAAAAAACAATAAAAAAAATGAGCCTCAAAAAAAAAAAAAAAAAAACCAGTAAAACTCACTAGTTCTGCACTTACTTATTTATTCCTTCTTTTTGTGAAACACTGCACATGGTAAAATGAACAGTTCAACTCTCACATATTTTCATGTGTAGCTCATAAAGTGGGAATTTCAGGGCTCTAGGACTAAAAAACCAACTTGGTGCTCTCCCATTATCAAAATTCCCATAAACTTTATGAAAATATTTACCATCCACATAGTTCCATAAATATGTACCATATTGAGAAGGGTTGTGTTGTGATTTAACCCCAGCTGAAACCAGGACAGATTGAGATCTTCAAGTAAACAAACTTTAGAAGTGCAGAGAATATTTTTATTGCTAATAAACAATCTAACAAGGAAAAATAAAAGAACAAAGGCAGCAGCTTTCAGAAAGAACCTAATGGAGGGAGGGATGTCTGCCAAATTCAAATCAATAAAAAGGCATCCCAAATGTACACAGCAAATTAAAAGCAGGAAGAGAAAATTACAAAAAGCAATATCCTAGGATAAAAGAATGGAAACAAAAGGAATTCTGAGGAGCCTGAACTTCAAAGAGTGAAGATATGGGTAATTACACGGAAAAAAAAGGATTCAGATGCAGAATCAAATCATGGTAAAGTAAAAGAGAGGCTCAGTGAGGAAATGCTGTGGTTAAGTAACCAGAATTCAAGAGAAACTTTCTGGATAAACTAATGGGGAAAAGACAGGATGAGAATTCCAGAGATCAATTCCATGGAGTGAGAAATGGCAGCCCCAGGTCTGGAATTAGCACATTGCCAACCTTGAGTGAGTCATGTTCACCCCTTGTGAGACTGGAGAATAAAGTGGCCTGAGAGGAAACCCCACCTTTCTGGTGTCCTGAGGTAGAATGATCCCATCATCCCAGAGTCTGGAAGAGGAGTAAAAGGCACTGCTTTCTTCCTCTAGCCTGGAGAGGGCAGAGAATAGAACAGGCTTAAAAGCACAATCAAAACAGCACAGCAGTGAAAAAGAACTACAGATGAATCAGGCAAATACATCTCTCTAAAGAGAACGGGCAGTACTGCTGTTAAAATCTATCAAAAAGCAGCAAACAACAGAGCTGGCCATTCTGCAGTAATGGGAAGATCCTAACAGGAAGACACAGAATTACATGGAAATTTAAAATACTTTTTCAGTAGATTCATGTTTGTTTCATTAGTCTGGGATGTGTTGCTCTGTAAGACGAACAAAAGTAGGTAATTTAACAATGAAATTCCTGTAAGGTTTATATTGAATGTCCTTACTTTGCCTTCAGCTGTTTTAGCTCCAATTCCTCTCCTGTCCAGTCCCCATCTGATGGGACTGTGGGGAAATGTCGAGAATCCACAAGAGCAACTCTTGCATTGGGCCAGAGGAACAGAAAGTTTGGACTGAATGATCTCCCACACTACAAGAAAAAAAATGAAAAACAGAACAAACTCACTGAGATGAATCATAGAAAGGTGTCTGTGGGATGGCACAGCCAAGGGCAAGGCAGAATGGAACACAGGCAGATTTGCAAAGGATTAATGTCCTGCATCAGCACAGACACCCTGTGCCAGGAGCCACCACCATCCCCACTGCCTTCACTAGTGCTACTTTAATATTTAATTTTGAATTCCAAGCACTTCCACGTTTAATTCTTCCATGTTTACTTTTCAGCAATCACATACCGTGTTGCATTTCTCACTTAAGTGTTAGTCCAGAGCTCGAAATTTTTCAACATCAAAAATGTTTTAGAAAACAAAACATCAAAATGTTTTAGAAATGCAGTGACACTTGAGCAGTGTGACAGGTGTGTACCCAAGCCCTGGGCTGCTGCCACCCGTACCATGGCATAGCTGTCATTCCCAAAACTGCCTCCAAGGACAATGGTTATTTTGGGAACAGCAACACAGGCAACTGCAGCCATCATGGAGGCCTGAGCCTTCAGCCTGTTGGAATGAGCCTCTGCCTGGAATGAAAAGAGGTATTTTAGATCCTTTAAGACTTTATTCTAGATTCCCTGCACTCCCACTGAACTTGTATTTCTAAATAATTCATTTTTTTACAACTCTGCAGAAACAGATCTGGAATCTAATAGATGTTTTACTCTCCTTAGCCCAGGACAAAACTTACTGTGCTTTAATGCCTTCACTTGAAAAAGAGAAATAGCCAGTTTTCTGGAGTGCAGAGTTATCAGAGGAATCAATAAACTGTATTTCAATGTCAAAAGCACTCCAAATTCCAAGTTTTCCAGCTTGCCCTGCTAACTGAACAGTATCACTTCATATCAGCATCCAGGCCTGCTTGAAATTCAAATCATTATGTTCTTAAATCTTAGCAAATTCATAATCTTGGCAATCATTAGCAAAGTCATTAAAAAGCTTCATGGTTTAAACCATCAAGTGCGGTTGAAAAATTATTTTCCTAACAGTTAATAAATTTTAAAAAGCACAATAAGAACTAGAAGTTGCTTGAAATATATTTTAACAAACTTGCCATACCTGTGAGATGCTTGCAGGCCCTGCTGGCTGTGGAGCAGTGTTTTGGAGGAAGAGGATGGGAATTCCTCTCTGGCCACAGAGCTGGACAAAGTGGCTGCCCTTGAGAGCAGCATCATGAGCCAGCTCCCCGTTGTTGGCCACTATCCCCACCAGGTGCCTACAGAACAAACATGGACAGTTGGATTCCATGATCTGAGAGGTCTTTTCCAACCTTAACAATTCCATGATTCTCCCTTTTGAACCCTAGAAATGACTGGAATGGTGTAAAACCTGCTGAGGACACAAGAGCTGTTGAGAAATGCGTGTGCATCCATTTGGATGGTGAATATTTCCAGCCGTACCCTTCCACACGGCCAAATCCTGTCACTAAGGTTGTTCCATAAGTAGCCTTGAATTCCTGGAATCTGCTTCCATCCATCAGACGGCTCAGAATCTGCAAAGAAATAGACAGATTTTCCTACAGAAACTGAAGAGAAAATGGGAGAGTTCTGCTAAAAGAAGTGCTCTGTTCAAATAGCAGCAGACCTGAGGTATGCAAGATGAGCACAGAGGGTCTTTGGGTGACTTGCTAAATACTTAATATGCACAAACCATCTAATTTGTGCTCAGTGTATTTTAAGACAAAGGCCAACTCCAAAATTATTTTAATTTTACAAAGCACAGCTGTTCCTGTACACAAAAATGTAAAAGAAGCAAGAACCAAACCCCACTGTGTGCAGTTTCAGATCCTGTGCATAAGAAATGCTTGGTTCATACGGCTCATGCTTTTTTCCAACACAGTTAAAAGCTGCCTTCAAAGCTTTCTACAGTCTATTCCCTCAAGTGCAGGCATTTATCACTGGAAAAGATACTGGATTCACATCCTTGGAGACTAAATCTCACGTAGAACACAATGAAAACAGCGTGGGCAGCTCTGCATGTCTCTGCTTAAGCATTAGCACGTGTCCCAACCTCAAACAAGTTTATTTTGAGCTGTGTTGTTTTTCAGTCAGTAATTTCACCATTTCTTTTACAAGACACGATCTTGAATACTTGGGAAAAGCCAAAAAGGCAGGGGAAGAGAAAACCAGATATTAACAGGGTGTATGTTCTGAAGGCAGCCAACACAGTGCAAGACATGCTGACATAAAGTATCTCAAAAGTGCATGGAAAAAAGATGGGCAGCACTGGCACAATCTGGGATTTTCTTGTCTCCAGCAGGATTTCAGGTTAAATATTTTCTATAGTCCCACGAAATGGTTGTCATCCTGCTTTGCTGCAGGCTCAAGACAGGCTGGCAACAAACGAGGTAATAATGCAGAATAACACCTGGAGCTGTGGGGTAGAGCAGAGTGAGGGATGCAGGAGTGAAATCCCTGTTCCCTTACCAGTTTGACAGGAAGAGTACAGCCATAATCCAGTGGTGCCAGGCCCAGGAGCTCCTCAGGGCTGTACAAGGGACTGTCATGATCCCTGTCCTCCTCTGGCACTGGCTCACAGTTTAAGGTGGAGACAACATTACGAATGCACTCATAGGCCTCCTCTTCTGAGGGTGCAAAATGATCAGTGCAGCCACTGACTCTAGGAGAGAGACATTAATTAGCATTGAATTAATGAGTTCTGAAATCTGAGAGAAATTCAAACTCTAGGAAAAAAGCTGAGACTCTCCAAATGGCCTGTGGAAATACTGTGTGATCTGGTTCTGTATGAATGAGCTGAAAGCAGTAGCCCAGTGGAATTTCTGTGCAGTCCAATCCCAAATCAAATTCACAGTAAGGAGAAGTCCTTCCCTGTGACTTTTGTGTTTATCTTTTCTTAAAGATACACCTTTGAATTTATTTTCATGATGCTGTTGTTGCAAACAACATCAAAAAGGGAAATCAGGAGAAGAAACTTCAGGAATTATTTGAAAATAAGTGGTTGCAGCCAAGATAGAAAGACAGGAATGTATTCCATGTCACATAGCTGGGTTAAATATGTGTATTCTGGAGAACACTTGGAAAAGAAGAGATAGTATCCCTCTCCTATAACTGCTCCCTCTGAGGAACAGAGGAAATGACTTTGAACAACTTGAAGTTGTTCAAAAAGTATGTGGAACAACAAAGATCCAAATCCAACCTGCCCAGTCCCTGCCTCACCCCATAAATAACTTAATTTTACTTCCATTTGGCTGATTTAACCCAAACCCCTGAACCCGAGAAGGCAAACCAGTGTAACCACAGGTTCCACTCTTAGCCCTGATCTGAAATGCCAATGCCACATTCCTTGAAAGCTGAGTATGCCAAATTCTCTCCCTATTTTTGAGAATATTTCACATACTGTGAGTGAAGCCTGGCTCCTCCAAGGTCCTCAGGAGAGACATCTTCCCCTGTGGCAGCTTTCACCAGGGGTGGCCCAGCAAGGAACAGTGTCCCAATTTTATCTATGATCACGGATTCCTCGGCCATGGTGGGCACATAGGCACCTCCAGCCACACAGGAGCCACACACCACGGCCACCTGAGGGGACACAAACCACAGCCGTGCTGGAGAGGAGCAGGAAACACAAAACCAAAGCCCAAAGTTGTTTCAGAAATGCAGAAAGTGCTAAATTACAGCTTGGAGAACGAACCAGAGACAGAAATAATAGCAGGAACAAGATTTACTACACATTTGCACCTTTCCTACACCCCCTTGCACTCCCCGTGGCACTGTACCTGAGGGACTCCCATGGCAGACATGATTGCCTCGTTGTAGAAAATCCTGCCACCGTGCAGCTTGTCAGGAAACAGCTCTGACTGAGGGACAGGGAAAAGAAAAAGGGATTTTTAATATCAGCCATGAAAGGTGATGGTTCCTTTTCACTCCATTCATTCCCAAACGCACCAAAACTGACAGTGGGAAGGTCCCCATTAATAATCACTCCTGAAGCTTTCATATACAGCATTCACTATGGTATTCATTCCTTTATACATTGTCAAATCCCCCAAAATATCCATGTGCTTTGAAAGCAGAGGTTAAGTTCTGTGATTTTTTTCTGAAATCAATATATTCTACACAAACTGACTGTAAATGTGGGGAAGGGAAGGGTGGTGGTTCTACTTTTTCTGTGAAATGCTTTCAGCAGTTTCCTTTTCTACTTAGTTTTGGATACAATTCCAGGTAAAATCTTTTCCTGTGTGCTTGTCCTCAGTGTGGAGAGAGAACAACTTCAGTCTCTATGAGAGGATGATCTCTGCATTTTGCGAAAGAATGTGTTCAAATTCTTATCTTGCAGTCAGAATTGCAAAAACTCCACTTCTAAAGGCCACAGAGCTTAGTGCATCACTGGCACAAACAGGACAATAAAATACAGAATATTTTAAAGATTCTGAAGTGAAAATAGACACCTTTCACCATGTACTCATTTATTAAAGACACAAAACCAGTTCAGCCCACTCACTGGAGTTTCTAATCTCTGATTGGGTGGGAGATGCAAGATTAGCCCAAGTGATGAAATAAATACAGATATTTTCTGCTCTGCAGAGGTGCCAGCAGTACCTGCAGGGGTAGGAAGGCTCCCCCACTGTCCACGAGGTGCACAGACAGCAGCCTGTTCTCCATGGCAATTTCCTGGGCTCTTAATTGTTTTTTCACTCCAATTGGGTAAATTGTTCCTCCTTTCACAGTGGCATCACTTGCAATGAAGACACACCAGACCCCACAGATTTTGCCAATTCCTGTAAGTGGTACCACAGATATTTATCGGGACTCTCTAAAATAACAGGCAAAACAGGGGGTCAAATTTTTTCAGTTTTTTTCAGTAATGCTACATCAAGAAGCTCCAAATTAAATTGAAAATATCACACAGGGAAGAAATCTACCCTCTTCTCTGGAATAACAGTATTTACAAAAACAATCTAAGTGACTGAAGACAGAACCTCAAATAAATTTCCTTGCTCCTGGTGACAATGTAACAAAAAAATACACTGTGACAACCAATCCTTGAGATAAAAGGTAAGGCAATTAAAAATTACCCCTATAAAACTGAAAAATATAACAATCTCTGATTTAAAAAAGGGTTTCATACTGTTCTTCTAGTTACTTTTTAAACTGGAACCACTCTTCAAAATGCAATTTTGCTGATATTGAATGAAAGTGAATTTCATTGAATTTCAATGACATTTCATTTTGAAGAGCTGTTCCAGTTTAAAGAGACAGTGGTTGCATAGAAAATGCAATTGTCTACGATTTGAAAAACATTTCAAAATGTATGTCACAGCTACTGTTTCTCACAGTAATTTTGTCCCCTCTCCTTTAAGAGGCAACAGCTGATCTGACACATCACCCTACATTTATAGAGACAAAAATCAGTAGCTGGTAAGTAGAATAAATTACTAAATCTAGAAGAAATTAAAGAAATTTTTTAAGGTTTCTCCCAGATTTCCCATAATAATAATAAAGCAGTGGCTGAAGTCTTCCCTGTTGGGAATAAGAACTGGATAAAACCAGTGTTCACTTTTCCTTGGGAATAAGAACTGGATAAAACCAGTGTTCACTTTTCCTACGAAAGCACTTAAGATACTAAAATATCCCATAAACTTTATTCCACGCATCCTTTTTTCCTCCCGTTTTCCTTTCCCAGTCCTCCCAGCATTCCATTGCCAGGCATTACCCGTGAGGCAGCCGGCAGCAGGGACATCCCCGTAGGGCATGTCCAGCCCTGCCAGCGGGGACAGCTCCAGGAAATCCCCATCATCCAGGAGCAGCCTCAGGCGCTCCCGCACGAACAGCTTCTTGTTGCGCTGCGTGTGCCGCAGGATGGCGTTTTCTCCCCCTCCTTTCTTCACCCTCTCGAGTAATTCTGAGTATCTGATGGAAAAAACAAAGTTTCGGTTCATGGGATCAAAGTTTTCGGGTGCGGGCGCACGCTGGAGGGGAAGAATGGCTTCCAGAGGGATCTGGACAGGTGGAGAGGTGGGGCTGGAAGAACCTCAACAAGGCAAGTGCAGGTCCTGCTCCTGGGCCAGGAAAATCACAAGGACAAACACAGGCTGGGGGAGAATGGATGGAGAGCAGCCCTGGGAGGATTTGGGGTGTTGGTGGATGAGAAGCTCAACCTGCCCTGTCCAGAGGAGGCCCCGGAGCTGCTCCAGGGCTGGAGCTCCTCTGCTCTGGAGCCAGGCTGGGAGAGCTGGGGGTGCTCACCTGGAGAGGAGAAGGCTCCAGGGAGAGCTCAGAGCCCCTTGCAGGGCCTGAAGGGGCTCCAGGAGAGCTGGAGAGGGACTGGGGACAAGGGATGGAGGGACAGGACACAGGGAATGGCTTCCCAGTGCCAGAAGGCAGGGATGGATGGGATACTGGGCAGGAATTATTCCCTGGGAGGGTGGGGGGCTCTGCAATGGATTTCCCAGAGCAGCTGTGGCTGCCCCTGGATCCCTGGCAGTGCCCAAGGCCAGGTTGGAGCAGCCTGGGACAGAGGAAGGTGTCCCAGGGGGTGGCACTGGGATGAGCTTTGAGGTCCCTCCCAACCCAAGCCATTTTCCTTACAAGGTACCCTTTAAGATTGAGCTTAAAGATATTGCTCACTTTTCACACAAATGGCATGAAAATGAAGATAAATTCACATTGCCAGATTATTGTTTTTACAATGTGTAATAAAAAGCAAAGGTCTGTTATTTAAAGCAAACATTTCACTTTTGTTATCCAAAAACTGTTTAATAAAGCCAATGATATAATATATAACAATGAGGCTATCATAATGTGCCTATCCTAATTGAGCATGAACCTCCATGTTCCAAAAACTCCAGGGAAGAATCCAGCCAAGAGCTTCCTGTGTCAGTTCCTGCAACAAGTTTATCTGACAAAAATCAGTATCTGGGAGGTAGAATAAATTACTAAATCTGGAAGATATACTAAAAGCAGGGAACACTGCAGTGTCACAAGGAGGAAGTGATTACCCAATGTTATTGTCAGGGCAGCACCATGTATAGGTAAAAAACTGAATAAACTATAAACAAATGTGGTACCTCAATTTTGGTCTTATATAAACCAAGTCCTTCCTTTATTTCAAACACGTTTTTCCCCCAGATGCATCACCTTTAACTGTAAATGCTGTTTGACAAAGACTCACACAGCACTTTGTGTGTGACTCTGTGATCTCAGTGTGGCTCCCTGCACGCTGTGGAGGTTGGAAAAACTCCGGAGGAAAAAGCTAAGGATTTTAATCATGTCCTCAATGCCACCACAGGAGGGCACAGTGTGTTTTCCAAAGCTTTGCTTCCAGCTCATGGATCACTCCCCTGAACAAAGGCCTTTGCAATTTTGCCATCTGATCTTTCAGGACATAAAACACATTTTCCTGCTTTATCCGTAAATCATGATGGATGGCAGCACCCCTCCCCTACTCTGTCAGGAGTGTGTGAGTCACCATTTACATCTTTGCACTCAAAATGCAACACGAAACAAATGTTACGAAGGTCTGGAAAAAGTATTGCTTGGCAATATATGCAAAACAACACATGGCACTATTTTAAATACAGTTTGCACCTCGATTTGGGTATTTCAGTGAACACTTCACAGACTGGTTTGTGTTGCAAGGGACCTTAAAGCTCATCCAGTGCCACCCCTGCCATGGGCAGGGACACCTTCCACTGTCCCAGGCTGCTCCAGCCTGGCCTTGGACACTTCCAGGGATCCAGGGGCAGCCACGTTGTTCCATGGGGCAAATATTGTCCCATGTTAAAAGTTCCTAAAGTGCCCACAAGTGACTCTCACACCATTACAAGTAGCAACACTTTTAAAACCCCACAAAATCGGTTTATTACCTTTTAATCACAGCCTCGCTGTTCCTTAAATTCGCTTCAAACACATGTCGGTACACGGCGGGGACATGTCCGTCTAGAACCGGGAATGTTTTGGGATGCCGCCTGGATTTGGGTTTATTGCTTACAAATCGGCGGGGAGGCAGATGCTGTATCCTTCCCCAGCCCTTCCCCGGCAGCGGCAGCTCCCGATATTCCCTCTGGAGCAGGCGGGCCGGGGGTTGTTCCCGATATTCCCTTTGGAGCAGGCGGGCCGGGGGTTGTTCCCGATATTCCCTTTGGAGCAGGCGGGCCGGGGATTGTTCCCGATATTCCCTCTGGAGCAGGCGGGCCGGGGATTTTTCCCGATATTCCCTCTGGAGCAGGCGGGCCGGGG
>VYXC01009501.1:29809-50308 GCA_013397175.1 Platysteira castanea
GACCCGGCCCGGTCCGCGCCCGCCTCTCGGGGCGGCTCCGCAGGGCGGCCCGCCCCCGGTGTCCTGTGCCTTCGGAGTCCTTGCCGTGTGTGTCCTCTGCCCCTGGTGTCCTGTGCCATGTGTGTCCTGTGCTCCCGGTGTCCCGTGCCCTCTGTGTCCTGTGCCCTGGGTGTCCCCTTCCTTGTGTGTCCTGTGCCCCAAGTGTCCTCTCTCAAGTTTATCGTTGGAATATTAAAACTAATTTGCTTTTTCTCTTTCCACACCTCATCCCAACCCTGGGCTGCTTCGGTTTGCTATTGTCAACCATGGCACAACCTTCTAGAAATTACTGCGTGTTGCCTTTCAGTGCCTTAATTAAAATGCATCCCTGCCAGGAAGCTCTTTATCCGTATTATACATATTAACAAGGCTGGGTAGCAATAATTAAGTGATGACTAATATGTTCGTGAGTGAAAGTATCCAGAATGGGCTGGAATTTGTAGGTAAATACATTCTATATGTTATTGAAAAATCTTGAAGATAATAATTAAAATTTGCTGGGATATAATAATTTAAAATCGTATTTTTTATCCTTTTACAGCTACAGCAGACAGAACACTCTTCAGTGCTGAGCTCCTTTGTATCAAGAAACACAATACGGGTGGAGCTGTGGAAGGTGGTGCCGCTGCCCTGGGCAGCTTCAGGCGTCCCATGGGATGTGCCAGAGTCCCTCCTGCTGTCCCAAACTCTGTGACAGGAGAAGGGCTGTGCTGGACCAGGGAGAAGTGGGCAGAGATGCTCTGCCAGAGCAAATGTAGCATTCACGGGCAGCACAGACCCTCCAGGGAGTCACCACTGCCAGGGCCTTCCCACCCTCCCAGGGAACAATTCCTGCCCAGTATCCCATCCAGCCCTGCCCTCTGGCACTGGGAAGCCATTCCCTGTGTCCTGTCCCTCCATCCCTTGTCCCCAGTCCCTCTCCAGCTCTCCTGGAGCCCCTTCAGGCCCTGGCAGGGGCTCTGAGCTCTCCCCGGAGCCTTCTCCTCTCCAGGTGAGCACCCCCAGCTCTCCCAGCCTGGCTCCAGAGGGGCTCCTCTGGACTGAACAATGAAATTTAACAAAATCACTGATCCAGAGGTGTTATGGGGACTGATACAGCCACAAGAGGTTCCTGATGGAGCCCATGCACGAATTCAGCAGCTGCTGCACCATTCAGGCTGCTTTGGGACATTTTGGGGGATGCTTGTTGCTCATTTCATTTCTTCCCTGCTTCCCTGATATAGCCAGAACTCTTTTCTCCCAACACTTTGAGAAACTTGTGAAGAGCTGAAGAGGAGACAGAAGTCACTGCGCAGCTTTACAAAGATCTTTTGCATTTTCTGTGGGATTTCATGTGAATTCTTGTGCTCTCTGTGGTGCAGGTGATAATGGGGAAGGAAGGAGTGCTGACAGAAATCCGTAAAGCAGAATACATTTGAAGAAGTCTGAATTTCAGAGAGCTGGTGGTGGTGCTCAGCTTCCTGGAGGAGGAATTGCAGATACAAACACTTGGATATGTGTTTGAAGTGAGATTTGGGCTCCCTGGTGTTTCTGGGCTCTTTTAAAAGTTGACCCATATATCATTTCCCTGGATTCATAAGATTTTTGAGTTCTCAGTTCTGTGAATGTATCAGTGGCTCCTGTCCAATTATAATTTTCATGCTTCTTATTTCATTTTCCATAATTAAGTGTTCGGCTTCCATAGGAGACATTATCTCTAAACCACTGGTGTTGCATAGCAATTTCATTATATGTGATTTTAATGTGCAGATTTTCCATAAATACCTTTTGCAGTTAATTTCTTGGCTTATATTGTGGTGGCTTTGGCAGTGCTGGGGTAAAAGTTGGACTTGTTGACCTCAAAGCTCATTTCCAGCCTAAATGATTCTGTGATCCTTTATTATTTTACAGGTTTTCCAGTAGATAGAATCAGTGGTCACAGACAGAATTTGCTGTGGGTAACAGAGGGGGCTTTTACTCAGGCTTAAAAGAGTAATTTAATTTTCTTCTCTGAAGGTTGAATGCTCTTTGCTCAGATTAAAGGATAAAGAAACACACTTCACATTTCAGCCCCCACATTTCTGAGTGCCTGTTTATCCCAGGGAGAAGGCGTCAGCCACCAGTTTGTACTGGGAGGCAGCCTGGGATAAATAACAAATCCTCTAATTAAGAGCCAACGGATCCTAATTGACTTACGTTAGTCCTCCAGCTGGGCTCAGCCTCCCTCTCCTGTCATGGCATGGAGCATCTTTTGTTTAAAGCACTCCGAGGTAGGAAAACCCAGCCCCTCTGAGAGGCTGCAGCCTTGTGAAGCGTTTGAAGTTGTTATTTTAAGAGCTTATTTTAGTGACTCCTGAGCTGAGCATTGAGAATATATAGAGCAGCATTTAGGGAAAATGTTCATGTGGTGGTGGCTTCCTTTACCATGAGCTGCAGCTCTGCCAGCCAAGCCGAGCTGTGCCATTTAAGGAACACTGAAGCTTTGAGTGAAGTTTAAACTTAGAAACTTTGCTGGAGTGCACCGGATGCTGGGGGAAACCAGAACACACTTTTTGGATTGTCAGACCAAAGGCAGGAGGGTTCCCACAGAGCCCTCGTCCTTGTGGAGCTTCTGTTTCATATTTAGATTTTGTTTTTTAATACCCAAACAGCTTTTGCTTGGGTTCTGACCATGATGGTCTGGAAATTGGGCTAAATTAAAGCAGGTTTTGGTTGTTTACTTAAAAGAGCTAACAGACCTGGAAAGTCCTGCAGCATTTTTCAGGACTTATATAATTCTGAAATGGGTTTGATTCAAAAAAAATTTGATAAGAAAATAATTCTCACTTGGATCTATCCCAAAGGAAGAGCTGAGCCTGGGCAGGTGTGAGGAGGGAGAATCTGGATTTGATATGAAATATTAAGAAGTTTATTTATTTTAATTGCTGGAAGATCCAAGAGAATACAAGAAATTAATTGAAGTAGTTGGAAGATACAGGAGAAGCTGGGAGCCTGATCCTCAGTGAGTAAATACCATTCCCACTGAGGGTATATCAGATGCTCCCATACTATCCAGCTTCTTATTTTGGGTGGTTTGAGGTTTTATGAATCCCCAGACAGAGAGTCAGGGATGTCTTCCCAAACTGTGCCAAAAGATGAGGGTGATCCGTTGAGTCATGGAAGTTTTGTGCACATTCGTTCATCACAGCTGTATTACAACACCTCTAAAAATTATAGATTAGCATCAAACCCTCAGCCACATTCATTTTTCACATCATTTAACACACTATCACAGTATTTTTAACTCTAGTTTAGCCTTCCCTGGTTCTCAGTCTGCTGCCACAAAGAGCTGACAGCCCCATGAATAATCACATAACTCCAATTGTGGAAACACAGCTGATTTGGAGAAGACAAACAGTGTGTCCTCTTGTTTACATCACTGAAAAATGTGAGTTTCTGTTTTGCCTTAGTCCTGAAGAAACGCACAGAGGAAAAAGAGAAGAATTTGTCTTAAAGGAGCAGAATTATCTTCTGATTAAGGCATAATTAATCATGTGTACATAACTAATAGTGTGCACAGTTCCCTGTTGCTGGGCCAGTCTGTCCTAAATTGAGCTGATATTAACTGAAAAGAACAGAATTTTACTCTGAGAGTGCAGGTAACTGGTGATGATACCCAAATCAGAAGGAAAATAACTTTTGTGTTGGTTTTACCTGCACAGGTATGTGGAATCCCTGAGCGGCTGCTGTTGTAGTTTGAATATTCAACAGCTATGTGAAGATCTGTTGCTTCCTCTGTTTTAAAGGCCTGACCAAGCATCTTCTGAAGTAATCCAAAAGCTCTTTGTGGGTGAGAGGAGATGCAGATTCAGTTGCAAACTCCAGGAAAGTGCTGATGGATTTATTCCCCTGTGCGAACCCCTGGCACTGAGCGCTGACACCAAAGCCTCAGCCTGTTTGGAGTGCCTCGAGCATGGGTTTGTAAGGCCTTTCTCAGCTAGTAATTGGTGACTGGATGTGGTCAGGGCAGGCAGATAAACACTTGGAGGAAGGGGGTGAATCACTGAGTAAATATCCTATCGATGCTGTAGGAGCTGCTGTTACTCACGGCACCTTTGGGGGGGATGTGACGTATTTGTTTTCAGGAAAATGTTACTTGAAAGAAGAATTGAGGTTAAATGTGTTCCAAATCCCCAGCTCCACACCTTCCTCGTGCATCTCTTGTCTCCTTCAGACCAGTCATCAGTTTAATATCCCCCCTTCTTCCTACGTATCCCCTCAGAACTGATCTCCCACTCTGAGGTCACAGCAGAGAAGTTTCCATTCTGTAAATGCCAGTGTCGTTGCATCATTAAAAGCCCCCAAAGCAGATGGTCTGGGTTAAAGCAAAAAGGCTTTTTTTTGCCAGTGCAGCAGCATTATAGTGATTAGAGCAGCCTGTTGGCAGTTTCTGTCAGCAATTTTTGCAGGCATGTAATATATAAAAGGATAAAAATACCGTTTACTGTGATTTGCTCACCGCAGAAAGAGGCCAGAGTGATACAGTACCAAAATCTGGAAGAAAAGCCTTGCAAGTCGTTTTCTGTCCTCTCTTTTGCACTTTTCCAGGATCCTGGTGGATACACTAAGTCTGCTTGAAGAGCAGCCTCCTTGTGGGTGCTGGGGCACCCCATTAGCCAGCAGTGCCTGGGCCATCCTGAATTGTAATGATCTCTAAAGTCCCTTCCAACCCAAACCATTCCATAATTCCATAATCCTTCAGCTGGCAGATCCATCACCCATGCTGGGAGGAAAGAGGAGCCACAGCAGAATTCTGGGTGCCACCCTTTGTGTGTATCCAGGTAAAGAGTTTCTTCATTCCTGTTTACAGTGTTGAGACTTAAACATCAAACAGCCCTAATCAGCAGAAAAATTATTTAATCACCCTGTTACAAGACAAAAAGCATGGAGTGATACATGATTTGTATATATATGTGCTGAAATGAATTCTCCAACTCCCTATTTTATTTGTAAGGAAAAGTCTTTGCTCAGAAGAAAGAAAAATCAACATTTATTTCAGTGTGGTCAGGACATTCCCTTTATGCTGTGTGTTCACTTAATTCACCATTTCAGCCCTCAGCTCCCAAATGCTCCCACTCTGTGTCAGTGAAGTCCTCAACAAAGCTGGATAGTTTTGAAATCATGGAGCACATTTTTGAAGACAAAAACCTCTTTTCTGAGCTTCGAACTCCATGAAATCTGCCACGATTTGTAAAATATCTCTATTTTGAGTTCTGGTGTAAGGTTTCAGCACAACACTGAATATAAACAACAATACACAGAAAATCACAGGCAAGATGCTGCAGTGATACCATAAAATCCTCCTCCAGCTCCTGCTTTCCTGATCCACTTGCCATGAAATGTTTTCTTGACTCCTACTTACTATTCTCATAAAAACCACGGGGGTTTCTTCTCACTGCTACTTGTTTTGTCCAAGATCCAGTAATTGGTACCATGTGAATTCACATTTTGCGGTGACAGAACAGAAGCAGGGTGCCAAAAATCACTTCAGCATCTCAACCTCTGGCAAACATCAGGGCTACAACCCCCCAGTCTCTAAGAATCCATGGATTTACACATTAAGTAGTTTATTTTACTCCTGCTGGTAACCCCTATGTGAATATTTACAGCTCAAATGGAATCACGATAAAAAAATTAATAGTTGTTAGATTTTGGTGAAAATTCTCTTGCCTTTTCATACTGGAATTGTTTTATCCTTGATTTGATGTACTCCCTTGCAATATTAATAATAATTTTAGTTATTGATAACATATTTAGCTAAGTTTGGTGCACTACAAATTACATCTGTGGTATGAAACAGTGAACAATTAATGATGCCAGAAAAAGAGTGAAAAATTAAAATCAGAGTCACCACACCCTGCGAGGTGTTAAGGTACATTTTAAAGGCTTGGTGGGAGAGTTTGGATTCTCCAGCCCCCCGTGGGTTACCTCTCCTCTCCAGGGTATTTGGATCATCTTCCCTCTGACAGCCTTGGGTTGATAGATCTGAAACATTGGCTCAACAACTGCAGGCACCCGGCAGCACAGGGAGCCCTTCAGCTGGGCTGGAGAGGGAGGGGTGGGATTCTCCAAACCCCCTCAGCACAGCCCTGGAAAAGTCTCCTTGGAACCCCTAATTCAAGAGACAGATCCTTTTATTCAAAATCTTTTTGAGCTAGGCTCACTTATTGCAGCACTCAGCCTCACTGGTTCATACAAGAGGCCTTCAAATTTCCCCCTGTTTGTCTGACTGGATCCTTTTTCCAGCCTTCAGCCTTGATGGCCACAGTTGAATCGTTCCAGATGACAAAAGTCACCTAACAGTGGGTTCTCAATTCTAATGGAGACATTTTCAGCTGGTATTGTTAGAAATGAAGTTTAAAAAATGAACACAGGCTTTCAAACTGGAAGCACACAGGTATTTCTAAGGAGCTGTTCTGGATAACTGCTGAAGAAATGGAAGGAAGTTTTGATGTCCTGGCAAGTGACTTTAATCCAGTAAAATCAGGACTGTGAGAGCAGGAACTGGATGTGGAAACTCACTGGCTTCAGACCTGGCCCATCACTTAATTCCCTTGATTTGGTTTAGATGCTGAATGAGGAAACCAAGTTTTTAAGGCTGAACATATCCACAATATGGGGAAAAAAGGGATGGAGCACCAATTTTCCTGCTGGCAGGTGCCCCTGAGAGCCTCCTGTGGCACATGGACCTGGGGCTCTGGGTGTGCTGTTCTCTTTGCCCCCCAGTAAATCCAGCCTTGATGACCCAGTGAGCAAACAGGGAACTTTGAGACATTCAAAGAGAGGATGTTCCAGAAAACCCAGGAACCAGGGTAGGATTAGCAGTTAGCAGAGGGGATTTTTCTTCAAAAACCTCCAAGAGATTTCCAGTTATAACATTTTAAACTTTGAAAATATAACCAAGTTTTTCATTTTTAGGTCTCTGACTGTTATCCTCTGATCTCAGCAGAAGAACAGTGGTGTAATTAGCAGCTTCATTAATGCCAGAGTAATAATTATGAACTGCAGGAATGGCTGTTGCATCAGGAATTCTTCTTGTAGAACTGCAGCAACTTTTTGACTCTTCAGAACTCAGGAGACACGTGTAAAGGTAAAAAAAAGTAGTGAAAAATATTATTTAATCTGAATCTACAAATACCAACATGTTAAAAAAGAGGAAATATTGCAGGTGGATTACACAGTGTCTGTACATGGATTTCGATTGTAAGAGTATTTAAAATGTTTAATTTTCTTTCTTTCCTTGCTACAGCATGATCACAACGTGTCTGCTGTGAATTTTTTCAGTGCCAAATTCAGAATTGTGCTTAATATTTTTAATTGGTCAAATAACCCAGATGCCAGTTTCTGTTTGCCTTCTGTCTATTAGATTTCTACTTATGGATATAGTATGTAAATATTCTCAGAGTCACCACACTAGATTCCAGAACGAACACCTGCACAGAATCATGGAATAGAATCCTGGAATTGTTTGGGTTGGAAGGGACCTTAAAGCTCATACAGTTCCATGGGCAGGGACCATTGGCCAGGTTCCTCCAAGCCCCATCCAACCTTGCATAATTAGGGTTAGAATTTCCATGCACATTTTCAAATAGTCCTGAGGTACCTGGTTAATCAGGCAGGTCCCTGAGTGACTTTCCAAGTCTGGCATGAATTTCTGGGAAGTTTAACACCTCTGGAACCTTCTCAGCACTCCTTCATTTGCTCTCATTTTTAAAAGCGCACTGTAATTTGATATTTAATTATTGTCCAGCCTGGAACGGAGGCAGCCAGGGAGGAGGGTTTGGGGCAGCCACGGAGCCTTGTCCCTGGAATTTCCCCGTTCCTCCGGAACCCACCCGGGAGAAGGACCAGGGCAGCAGCCGGACCGAGGTGAGGGGCTCTGTGCCCCGACCCCGGCCTCCCTTCCTGGCTCTCTGTATCCCTGCTCCGCAGGAGCTCCAAGGAACCAGCAGCTCTCCCCGCAGAGCTCCGAACCCCAGCCCGATTCACTAATCCCCGCTGCCGCCGGGGATTAATCCGAGCGGGAATGCTGCGAATTCCTGCCCGCTCTTTCCTTCCCGGGCGCGGCTGGTGCTGGGGACGCTGCCAGAGGGGAGCAGGGCTGGCAGCTCCCGGGATTCCAGGACATGGATTGGCCCCAGCGGCTCGCTCAGGTGCTGCTCTCTCTGCCGGGTTGGGCACAGGAGCAATCCAAGCTCAACACACCTCACTCTTCCAGCTTTTGGGGTATTTTTTGGAGTTACCGAGTTCTCTAAGGCAAGATGTGAATGGAGATTTTTTGGAATGTTAGGCTTCAGCATCACAGAGACCAGGGCTGGGAGAACTCGCTGACAGCCCATTGTCTTGCCACTTCAGAGTTGTTCTTTTCCTGATCTTAAGTTCTTAAGGAGATTTTCATGGGGAATTCTGTTTTCTTTAGATTGTTCATTTACTGAGACCCTGGCACAGATTGTCCCACAGCTGTGGGATCCCTGGCAGTGCCCAAGGCCAGGTTGGACAGGGCTTGGAGCAGCCTGGGACAGTGGAAGGTGTCCCTGCCCATGGCAGGGGTGGCACTGGATGGGCTTTAAGGTCCATTCCAACCCAAACCATTCCATGATTCCATGAAGAACTGCTGTTCGTGCAGCAGGAAGTAAGAATTGCTCATGAACCAGGGCTCCATCTGATCACAGAAATAAATACTCCTTCTTGTGCAATGGCATTTCCAATGAATTTGGCTTTTTTTTCTCCGGGTATGTTCACCACTGGTGACACTGAATGGTCCAGCACAGTGTCCACCACAGTTAGTTCATTAAATCTTAAATTCAGCACTAATCTTTAACCCAGACCTCTCATTTATACCCTGCTTGGTGTGTGCAAACGAAATAGGAATAGGGAAATTTATTTACTCACAAATATTTTTAAAGCTTATAATACTTAGTTCTGAAGACTTCACCTTCTGGGTCTTATCAATACCTCTCTCAGTCAAGAGGAAGAAGGAAAATGAATTTTTACAGTGGACATTCATCATTTTTAAAACAGAACTGCCACTAAGACAGACCCTGCCAAAAAGGTACATTAAAAGTATTTAAGATTCATAAAATTTTCACAAGGAAAGAGATCTAATAAACCCAAAGATGTCTGTTAGACAAGGAGAAATCAGAGCTCTCCTGGTCCATTCGCACCCCTAGCTGAGTTTCTGGCATTGTTTTAACTTGCTGGTCCCTCCCCTGAGTTTGAAAACCTGTTGAGGTTTAATTAACCTGTTGCCTGTTCAAATTTGGAGCAAGGTGGGAGGTTCAGGGTGAAGTTACAGAGATGGAGCAATCTGATCTGATAGATCCTTACCAGGGGAGGAACTGTTCCTCCTCCTCTGTGCATTCCTGCAGCTTATCATGAGCTGGCTCTGCTTGGGCCCCTCCAGCTGCAAACCAAGCAGAAAACACAATTTTTATCTGGCACAGCTGAGAGCTCCTTGCCAGACAGGGAATTTTATCAGCTCACCAAAAAATCTAATGAGTGCCATCCTTGGAATAACAGAGTGGAAGCAGAACCACACTGGAGCAGCCTGGAGCCCCAGGGCTTTCCAGACACCTCTGCACCTGGAACAAGGAACTCAGGACTGGCACAAATCCCTTCTGGGAGCTTTGCTGGGCTGAGAAAGCTCCTGGTACAACTGATATTCTCCAGCGGTGGTTCCCACCCAGTGCAAAACCCAGCTGGTTTTGATCGCAGGACGTTTTGTTTGTGCCTGAGGTCTCCTCCATCTCTCTGCCCTCAGGAATGGGAGCTGAGCACACCAGGGCTGGGACATCCGTGTGCCCTCAGGCATCAAACAGTGCTGAGCAGGGAAAATGCTCCTAGCTGCACAACCTCCACAGAAACAGAGGAGAAAAAAGAGCAGAGTGCGAGTTGCCTGCTGAACAAAGCAGGGAGCTCTGACTGATCCCCAAAACCCTCCCAAAACAGCCCCCACCACTCGTGCCAAGCGCTGAGAGGGGTGATGGCACAGCCCCTGCCTGCAGCCTGCCTGAGCAGCCAAACCACCCCGCTCTGCATCTTTTCCACCATTTCTTATCAAAACACTGCCCTGATACAGGGAGGCTCTTACAAAACATAATCAAGCCTGCTGCTGCCAAGGAATGATTGCTGCTAGCATTTATTTTTTCCACAATTATTTTCAGGGTTGTCCTTTCGAGGCAGACCAGATCAAGGAGTGGTGCGTGCAGTACCTCATCCCGGGATAAATCCAGGGAGGCTCTATGACTCAGGAATGACTCACTGCTCCTCCTCTGTTCCTTCCAGACTCTTGGGGGTGTGCTAATTTATTGTCAGTCTGTATCTGCAGTCAATTATTCCCCCCCAGCTCAGCTCTCCTGTGCTGAAGGAATTCGGGCACGTTCTGCTCATTCCTCACCTCTCCAGAGGGATAAACAGGTGAGCAGCCAGGGACCTTTTCACTCTGGTATCCAGAGACAAGGGGGAGGTGTTTTTCCTCCCTGGAATAACACGTCCAGGTTAATGGTTTGGAATTAGATCGTTCCTACCAAACCCCCCAAATCCCTATTACTAAACTAAGATTGACCTTTCAGAGAGTTATTTCGAAAAACTTGGATAAAATAAGGTGGGTATGACTCAAACAACAGGAGGAACGTGTCTGCAGCACAGTTAAGGCACACAAATTGCTTTCACTGTCAGAATCAAGCATTCAGAATAAAAAACACAAAACAAGAATGATTAATCTTTTTCCCCTTTAGCAAGACAGATTGAAGCATCCCAGTGGAGCTGCAGGGGAAGGGTTTAAACAATGCCTGCTTAGTCTCCAGCAAGTCCTCACTGGTAGGAATGCAAGAAAAGGAAAAATAACTCAAATATGGGATTTTTACATGTGCATGTACAAGATACATAAGCCCAGAGAATCACAGAAGCATGAAAAACACTGGATAGCAAATAGGCCTGTTCAGCTCTTCCCAGCCAAATTTCAGGAGCCTGAGGATGTGACAGATACAGCAGAAATGCACAAAAAAGGATTTTTCCAGTGGCAATGCTGATTTAAAAATCTCTTCCCCCATGTCATTCATCTCATTTCTCCACCTCCCTCCTCCCAGGCCGTGTTTTTTTAGACATTTTCCAGTGGCAGCACTGGCTCAAGGTACAGCACCTTTCCCAATTCCAACTGCTTATTCCCAGCCTGGTGCTATCCTGGCACGAGGGGTTTGTGACAAATTCTTGTCCTGCACAGACTGGGGCTGAAACTGGCCTTGCAAATCAAAGAGAGATTGAAAACACAGGTGCAGAATGGCAAAACACCAACGAAGTATAATTTTGGAATGATATATTTTAAAATGTAAACAAATCTCCTCACCCCAAATTCATAGAATTATAGAATCCAGGAATGGTTTGGGCTGGAAGGGACCTTAATGATCTTGTCCCACCCTTCTGCCAAACACCTCTCATTAAATGTTCCAATCAGCCAAACCTTCCAAGGCAGTAACAAGCTCTCAGAAACCACACAACGCTGCAACTTGACATTATTATATATTCAAATAATTTTATTAAGCACAGTGTGGGAAGCTTGGCTGTTTTTCAAAATATCTGCATCCAAAATAAGTCCCTACACCTACAAAAACAGCACTTGCAGACAGACTCCAGATCAGAGTGTTATTCACAACATCAGACTTGTGATCAATAGCTGGGAGAGTGCTGCCAGAAATAGTCCTGCCCTGGGAAATGCTTCCTGCTGCCTCAGAACAGGTTGTGCTCCTGTCCCTCTGCAGTTTCTGCTGGATTTTATCTCCAAGTACCCAGAGAAGCAGCAAAGCTGCCTGGCTCTTGTGTAGCCGTGCTGCCAGTCAGGGCAGAAGCACCAAAACCACCAACACCCAGCACCCCCTGTGTGTTTTTAACAGGGCTGAATTCCTCATCATTCACACAAGAATTCACACAGCCTCTTGATGAACCGGATGGGAAATGGATCCAGCTGGAGAGGCAAAAATCCACATCCCCATTCCAACAAAGAAAAGGCTCTCCCAGCCAGATTGCTGCTCAGTCTGTGCTGTGTGCAGACAGGACAGAGTGCTCAGTTCTGCCTGAAGCAACCCAGCCTGGGAATGCGAGACAGTCTGAGGCTCCACCTGGAAGCAATTTTGCCTCCATCCCTTTTCCCCTCTCTCTTTCCCTGCGGCGTGCCCTGTACAGCACCACAAACACCTTCACAAGCACGGAGCAGGGATCACTCCCGTGCCCAGGGCTGGGGAGAGCTGGGGCTGCTGCCAAGGAGAAGCCTTTGGAACTGGGGCCAGCTAATCAGGTAAATGTTTCCAGTCTGCCCAGGCCTAGCCGTGTCCTTTGCTATTCTCCAAATATTTATGTCTTTGTGAAACACATAAACATTTCAACAGAGGTCTCTTATTCCCAGCGTTTCATGTGAAGTTGTTGTTTCCGTGCTCCTAAACCCCCTTCCCTATGATTAATTCACACTGGGGGAGTTCCTGACTTGCCTCACCAGTCACGGAGCCCCAGAATCCAATCCAGAGATGCAAATCCCCAGAATCCAATCCCCAGATCCAAATCCCCAGAACCCAATCCCCAGCTCCATATCCAGGCAGGGAAGGGATGGGAAGTGGTGACAGAAACCTCTGCACTGTTGTGTGTTCCCTACCTGCAGCTGAAATCCCTTATTCCTCTTTTTCCCTCCTTTTTTCCCTCCTTCTTACTTTTTTCCCTCCTTCCTCCTTCAAGAAGTGTTTGCCTCTGAACTTTCCCAAAGGAACAAAAACACAGGAGAAGTTGGGGAAGTTCCTGTAAATCAGCTGGTGAATGTAAATTTAGTCATTCACTTCATGTAAATGCAGCTGGTAAATGGCAGCTCGGTGTTTCCTCTACTATTTACTAAGAATTTACACACTTAGTAAATCTCATCTTAAAATTCTGAGCTCCTCGTTGATCTACACCAGCAAACACATAAGAACCTTCCCAGTTAGGATGAGTAAGTGAGGAGCTGAATTATTCAGCATTGTGTGCTCTGTGGCAGCAGGGAGATAAAATTCCCAAGCGTTTCTGACTTCATTTACTTTCTGCAAAAAGCCTTCCCTTGGTAATTTTAGAGCTCAGAGCACGGCAGCACACAGCAAAAACAGCACAGTCCCCAAATTTTGCTGTTTCCTTCATGCTCATGAATATTTCAGGAACTCTGCTGAGAGGTTTTGGTGCATTCCAGGACAATGATCCCAGGTTTCTCTTTTGCCTGGAGAGGAAACGTGGCTTGACTGTGCCCCACTCTGCATTATTCTTTTAGCCAGGATTTATTGCTGTTCCAAAATCAGATCCCTCGAAAATATGTGAAAATATAATCCATGACATGAGATAGGCACAATTTTTGGCTGTTGTGAGAGCAGAGTTCTCTCTAGAAATTCATCCATTCCCTTAAACCATGAGCAGTGCTGGAGTTAAGGAACAGAGGTTGCTTTTTTCACCCTTTCAGCTCATTGTGTTCTGCTGCCTGAACTGGTAAAAACACTTGGATAAAAATTTGAAGTGACGGCAACACACAAGATCAGCAAATCAGTCTTTGCCAGCTGAAATTTGATTTATTGGAAAAAAGGACAGTGATTTACATCAGCGTGTGGTATAATTTAGGAAATATTCACTTAATTGTGGTGCAAGTTAATTTAAGTATTTAAATGTACTGTTTAAATTAATTTTTTTCTTATATTGATTCATTTTTAATATACCATAAGACTTCTTAAAAATAATAGAGTGTTTAACACGTATATTTGCAAGTCTGTGCTCTCAGAAAGCTGAAGGAGCACTTAAACAACATAAAAAATCCCTGTCAGGGTTTACAACACCTGAATGCTTTGCCTTTAAATAAACACTGACAGCAAACCAAGGAAATCATTCAAATTTCAAAGCCCAGAATGTGAGAGAAGCCAATAATAAAAACTATCTGGGTCATTTCCTCCTGCAGAGAGCTCAGGGAATCTGAGCTCAGGTGAATCCTCACATGGGAGTGTGACAGGAAAGGACCTTTGAGCTGTTATGGGTGGGTTTGCACCCAAAACATGGAATTTTGAGGTGGGAAAAAACCCCTCAAGAGGGAGCTGGGAGCTGAGTGCAGTGGGAGCAGCGAGGCTGGGGGCTCACCCCTCACCCAAACTGCAGGGTAAGGGTGGGAATTCCTGCCTGCAGAGTGGGGACACAGATTATCCCCCCTAAATTTGCATTTTGCCTCATTTACTGCTTCAGATTGAGTAAAACGAGGATGGCAAGATCCTCAAATTCAGAATCCTTTCCTCACTCAGTGTCACAGCTCAGGGAAATGATGCTGGAATAGTCCCACAGAGGCAGCAATTTACTGCTGCACTTCCAAGGCCTTGCCCTGCTCAGGAACCCCTAATTACAGGTGGATCCATCTGTGCCAGCTGCTCTCTGCTGCCAGGGATGCCCCTCGAGGTTTGGGACGTTTCTGTGCCTCCTGGGCAGCTCCACACGGGGACAGGGACAGGAGGAGCAGGAGTTTCCCTGTCTGGGATGTGTCTCCAGGAGTGGAAATCTCCAAGGAGCACAGCTCACAGCAGTAACTGCTGTAGCCACCCCACCTCTAAGAAGCTCTCGGAGTACAAGCCTGCACTTGGGCTCAGATGGAGAATGAGAAGGAGAAAATAATAATTTATTGCTTTATTGTATAATAATAATTTATTATTTTCTCATTTGTTAATAAGAAAAAGGAATTTTTCTGTCTATTTTTTTTCCTGTTTAATGCATGCACTTTTATTTAAGAGGACAAAATCCCTGAGTTGCTAATTTTGAGTTCCCAGTCTGTGGGGCAGCTTGCCTTGATTACATTGTACTAAATTACTCATCCTGGACAGATCCTTCTCTTTATTTTCTCCTCCAAGAGCCAAAATATGATCTTGCTTGGCAAGAGGAATGTGTATCTAAAATGTCAAATTACAGCTCGTAACTGTTACGGGGCAGTTTTGGCCAAAGCCCTCTGTGACTGTTCCAAAACAGATTTCTCTTTCTAGGAGATCCTAAAACCTAATCCATGCTTTATATTTGAGTTTAGGTGGCATTTTGGGCACGTATTGCTTTGGTTGGACTTGAAATTTCTAATTTCTCCAGATTCCAAGGCTTCAGATGGCATGAACTGATAACTCAGTGTGTACACACAGTGCAGACATGGAGAACTGCAGATCATTTCTCACCAAATCCTAAATAGCCACCTCTAAAATTTGAATATTACTTATCATTACTTATCCTAACAGAAGAATAAAATGATAAAGCAGGTTCATATTGGTCAGCTTTTCATGTGAAGACAGCACTGGGACTTGATTCAATCCCTGCCATTAATCCTTCACTAAAATTGAACTGGAGCTTTTTACTCAGTGTTAGAATTCTAAACCAGGTGCCACCAGCACAAACACTCAGCCCCTGGAGTTCACTTCTTCTAAGAATATGAAGAAATGGCTTTGTTTTAATGTAATTTTTTTAAACTTATCATCTGCTAGTTTTGTCTTCAGTGCTAAATTTGGAATGGGTTGGATTAATGAAAGTATAAAGGTTTAACAGAGAAATAGAACTCAGCCTTTGTATTCTGAGTGTGGGCAGGAGTGACTGAGCCATGAAGATTTTGCTGTACACAGTTGTGCAATTCAGGTTTTCCTTTTGCTAACCTTGCTAAGACAGGATGCTGGACATCATTTTAAACAATAAAATGCCCATATCTGTTAGCAACACAACTTTCTTAGCTCGCTTTTGAGGAGGTGACACTGGAAGGAAAGGCAGATTCCAGCCTGGATGGACGCCTGAAGCCATCCTGATATTCCATGCTCCTGCTGTGGGGCCTGCTGGGAGCCTTGGCTTTTTAGAAATGGATTTTGTGGAGGTGAGAGGGACTCATGGGTGGAGGGGGAAGTGTTAGGAGTGGTTTTGATGAGACAAAACTTACGGGCCTCCAGATGATTGCTCAATCAAACTGAAGGAATCAAGCAGAGCTGCTCTTACTGCCAGATGATCATTATGTTCTGGAAGAGGTTTGGATGGAAGAACTTGGGGATTTAGTGATAGAGTAATGATGAATCCTCCCTAGCCTTGTCAGATATCCCATCGCAGGAACTCTGCCTGTTTGCTGGTGATTGAAAAAGACATCTTGGCAGCCTCAAATCAAAGACTTCCACAGCTTTGGAGGGCTTGAGCCTTTTAACCACATGGTAATTATAAAGGCTATAAATAACACTTAAAAATCCAGTTCAAACAGTCCTCAATAAATTATTTTAATGTGCTGATATTGGCCCCCTCCTTCAGGATATCACAAGTCTGCACTGTCAGTCTGACAGGCTGAAATGTGCTCTGTCAAATCAACAGCTCAGCTCTGTCTTGCAGGCTGAGGGAAGCCTTGATTCCCTGATTGTAGAGGTGGCATTTGGGGACACGGGGCAGTGCTGGGGGAACAGCTGGACTCGATGGTCTCAGAGATTTTCCAACCTAAACCATTCTGTGACTCCACTGAATCTTCACCCAGCGTGAGGAAAGCTTTGTCAGCTGAAGGGATATTAGGGAAAAGCCATCACCAGAGTTGTCTGGGACTGTTCTCTCCATGTTTTTCAGATGAAAATGACTCCATGAACCCATGAATTGTGGCTTTTCTTGCCCAGTTCCTTGCTGAGGGAGCCCAGGACAGCTGAGTGGAGACAGGACCTCAGCTGGGCAGTGTCACCCACCCAGTGCTGCTCTGGTGGTCACAGCTTGGACTCAAAGGTCCTGGAGGTATTTTCCAGCCTCAATTAATCTGTGATTCTGTGAAATATTGAGTTCCCAGATGTAGGAACAGTGGCAAAATTCAGCTTTCCTCCTTCCTACTCAGTGATGAATGTTTGCCTTGGAGATCACCCCAGGTATTCCCACTCTGGAGTGGGGCTGCTTCAGCTGGAGCACTGCAGGCCTGTGGGTTTTCCTCCTACTCCCAGCTGCAGTGGGCATTGCCAGGTGTAAATCCCTGTCTGCTCACCAATCTCAACCCCCACATGCTGGTTTTGATGTGTGCCACATTTGGGTATCTTTACAAACCATGGAAAAAAATTTCTAACAAACAGAAAATGTTCCCCACTATCTGAGTGCTGGAAATGACAGAAAACCCCTTTTTCCTGTTCACTGAGAAAATGTTCCACGTTATCAGTGTTTGCAGGAGAACAGAACTAAAAATCTGCCTTTCAAAGCAGTCCATACTGAGAAGGAAGCAGGGCTTTTGAACACTTTAAATCATCTTTAAAATGCACATTATGTACTCCTAGGAGCATCTTTGTCACGTTTTAGGTGTACCCCAAAACCAAACAAGAACCTGCATCAAGTAATACCAACACCCACGCTGCAAACAGAGCTCACAGCCCCAAAATTTAGGAGTGTGTGGAAACCCTGCTGAGCCCTTGCTACACCTTTAGGCAGCAAAATCCCTTTGAAAATCCGGGCTTTAGGCCCAACCCTGCCAAGAGTTCTCTGTGGAAAGCTCCTCCTCAGCCTGGGGCTGCCCCTGGCACAGCTCTTGTGAAGGCTCAGCTTCCCAAGCAGCCTAAAGCAGGCAGGAGAAAATCACGTCAGAAGTGGCCAACAAATGAGTTCCCAGATGATTGATCCAGATCCTTTCAGAGACAGGAATTCTGATTTGTGAACAGCTGGAAAATTCTGCTGGCTCCTCTCTGTGCCAGGCTGTGTGTGGTCACTTTGGAATGTGCTCCATATGCCCTTTGGACACGTGTCAAAAGTCACATGTCATTAATTTCTCCAAACTTCACAGTATTAAAGATGTAGGAAGGTCATAGAAATGGAAAGTGCCTTATAAATGTGAAGAATTGTTTCCTGTGGTTTAGTTATTTTACTTTTTTCAATCCAGATTTTTTTTCCTGATGGCAGGATTTGAGCTCTACCTGCGAGATTTTTGTCCCAGAAGTAAATGGCTTGGAACAAAAGGGACTTTTAACAGGAGATTGAACCGTGTAACTTCAGTAGAGTCCTTAAAGGCAGATTGGATTTGGTGGCACTCGTGGCTCTGCAGATGCTGCCCCTGGATCCCTGGCAGTGTCCCAGGCCAGGCTGGACAGGGCTTGGAGCACCCTGGGATCATGGGAGGTGTCCCTGCCATGGCAGGGGTGGCACTGGATGGGTTTAAGGTCCCTTCCACCCCAAACCATTCCCAGATTCTGTTTGGTCACACAGGTCCCTCAAAGAGTGGCTGGGACTGCTCTGACTCTCCTTGTCTGTGATGCTTCCAGACTGTGAGGGAACCAGCACAATTCCAAGGCTTGTTCCATTCCCAACAGAGAAAAGAGCAAAAATCATCACTCAGAATCAACACTGCGTCAGACAGACATCCAAAAAATTATTATTAGATGTTTCAAAAGAAGCCTTCTTAATAGCAATTGTTCTATGTGGGATTTTTTTTCTTTTTTTAATTTCAGTATAAAGTATTTGGTATTTGGAGTCTTTAATTGTGTTGGCAAAAAGCCACAGAGAGGCTTTGATTTTTGGAAGCAAATCCATGTGACTGATCTGAGTGGGATCATAGTGGCTACAAGGACCCGTCCATTAAGAGCTATTTTTAACAATGAAGTCAGAACTGGAATGTGAAAGTAAAGCTAGGACTAAACTAAAAAAAGGTTAAACTTGCAATATTCTTAAAGACTAAACTGTCCTGCAGTTACAAAATAGCTAAAGTTATTCCTGGTGCCTATATCCCGACATACATTATCCCAAATTATATTATTCCTTAAGATCTACCAGCAAAATTCAGAGTATGGACAGTGCTCCTGGCACACTGAAGGATCAAGGTGTGTTGGAGTCTTTCCCAACTTTTTTTCCTGTCACTTTTTGCTTCAGTTCATTATTGGTTTGTGTTTCTTCATCTTTGACCTGCCTTTCGTTTTGTTCCTGTCTGTATTTTTGTTATCAGTTGTTTCCTTTCATGGCTTATTTGTCCTCAAGTGTTTTTGGCAACTTCCCACCTAGTTTCGGTCCAGGATGATGTTCTGCATCCATCATTCCACGGGGAACAGGGGAACAGAGCATGGATCCTTGAGGCATCCAGTAAATAAACACCAGAGAGAGAATCCCAGACTGGTTTGGGATGGGAGGGACCTTAAAGCTCACCCAGTGCCACCCCTGCCATGGCAGGGACACCTCCCACTGTCCTAGGCTGCTCCAAGCCCCGTCCAACCTGGCCTTGGGCACTGCCAGGGATCCAGGGGCAGCCCCAGCTGCTCTGGGCACCCTGTGCCAATTGATCTAAATCTCTCCTCCTTCAGTTTAAAACCATTTCCCCTTTTTCTTCTGCTAAAAGGTGATGGCAGGGGGTGATGAGCTCCTCCTGGGTCATGCAAAGGACCGTGTGACCTCAGAGCAGGAGGCCAGCAGCTTCCAGAGGGTGGGATGGGCACACAGGGTCCTCCTCTGGGAAATGGGGATGGATGGAGGGGAGCAAAACTGGGAAAACTGCTCAGTGTGAGTGACTGTGATGGATCAACTCGTGCTGATGGAAGAACAAAGCACTGCCCAGAGCCATGGGGATGGGAGAGCACTGGGGAAAATGGGATGATGAGTTCAGGTTGGAGAAGAGAAGGCTCCGGGAAGTCCTCAGAGCCCCTTCCAGTGCCTAGAGGGGCTCCAGGAGAGCTGGAGAGGGACTGGGGACAAGGCCTGGAGGGACAGGACACAGGGAATGGCTTTAAGCTGGAAAAGGGTCGATTTAGACGGGATACTGGGAAGGAATTGTTCCCTGCGAGAGTGGGGAGGCCCTGGCACAGGGTGCCCAGAGAAGCTGAAAGCGTCCGAGGCCAGGCTGGAGCAGCCTGGGAGGGTGCGAGGTGTCCCTGCCAGGGCAGGGGGCGGCCGGGCTGATCCCGGGCCGATGCCGGGCTGATCCCGGGGCCGGTGCCGGGCTGATCCCGGGTCGGTGCCGCGCTGATCCCGGGTCGGTGCCGGGCTGTCGTGTGCGCACGGCGGTGCCGCTGCCGGTGCCGCTGCCGTTCCCGTTCCCGTCCCCGTCCCCGTTCCCGCTGCCGTTCCCGTTCCCATTCCCGCTGCCGTTCCCATTCCCGNGGCCCCCGCTCCGTCCGCAGCGCCCCGGCCCGCACAGCCCCGCCAGCATGGCCGGGGCCATCATCGAGAACATGAGCACCCGCAAGCTCTGCATCGTCGGGGGCATCCTGCTCGTGTTCCAAGTCATCGCCTTCCTGGTGGGAGGGCTCATCGGTGAGTGCCGGGGGCCGCTTGCCTTCCTCCTCCTCCTCCTCCTCCCGCTGCCGCCCGCTCGTTCAGTGCCGGTTACAGTATCGCTGACTCGCTCCCATGATCTCATTACCCGCTTTTGTAGCCGAGCGATCCCGGCTCCGGGCCCTTTGTGCCCGTCCCGCGGCTGCTGCGGGGGGAGCCGGCCAAGGAAAAGTTTTTGTGGTGCTTTCTCTTTTTTTT